>OX596075.1:109320274-109836701 GCA_951394005.1 Protophormia terraenovae | reverse complement strand
AAAATAAGAGAATCTTGTGATCATTCATGTTTCATATCAAAAATCGATTTTTAGGTCAAAATTGTAATGAAAACTAAAATCCTTTATAACTCAGTAAATACTGCGTTTTTTAAGAAAATAAGCGAATTTCGTGATCACTCATGTTTCATATCAAAAATTTATTTTTAGGTCCAAATTTCAATGAGAACTAAAATCCTTTATATCTCAATAAATACTGCGTTTTTTAAGAAAATAAGCGAATTTCGTGATCACTCGTGTTTCATATCAAAAATTTATTTTTAGGTCAAAATTTCAATGAAAACTAAAATCCTTTATAACTCAGTAATTACTGCGTTTTTTAAGAAAATAAGCAAATTTCGTGATCACTCAAGTTTCATATCAAAAATCGATTTTTGGGTAAATATTGCAATGAAAACTAAAATCCTTTATAACTCAGTAAATACTGCGTTTTTTCAGAAAATAAGCGAATTTCGTGATCACTCATGTTTCATATCAAAAATCGATTTTTGGATCAAAATTGTAATGAAAACTAAAATCCTTTATAACTGAGTAAATACTGCGTTTTTTAAGAAAATAAGCGAATTTCGTGATCATTCATGTTTCATATCAAAAATTTATTTTTAGGTCCAAATTTCAATGAGAACTAAAATCCTTTATAACTCAGTAATTACTGCGTTTTTTAAGAAAATAAGCGAATTTCGTGATCACTCATGTTTCATATCAAAAATTTATTTTTAGGTCAAAATTTCAATGAAAACTAAAATCCTTTATAACTAAGTAATTACTGCGTTTTTTAAGAAAATAAGCGAATTTCGTGATCACTCAAGTTTCATATCAAAAATCGATTTTTGGATCAAAATTGCAATGAAAACTAAAATCCTTTATAACTCAGTAAATACTGCGTTTTTTAAGAAAATAAGAGAATCTTGTGATCATTCATGTTTCATATCAAAAATCGATTTTTAGGTCAAAATTGTAATGAAAACTAAAATCCTTTATAACTCAGTAAATACTGCGTTTTTTAAGAAAATAAGCGAATTTCGTGATCACTCATGTTTCACATCAAAAATCGATTTTTAGGTCAAAATTTCAATGAAAACTAAAATCCTTTATAACTCAGTAAATACTGCGTTTTTTAAGAAAATAAGCGAATTTCGTGATCACTCGTGTTTCATATCAAAAATCTATTTTTAGGTCAAAATTTCAATGAAAACTAAAATCCTTTATAACTCAGTAAATACTGCGTTTTTTTAAGAAAATAAGCAAATTTCGTGATCACTCATGTTTCATATCAAAAATCGATTTTTGGATCAAAATTGTAATGAAAACTAAAATCCTTTATAACTCAGTAAATACTGCGTTTTTTAAGAAAATAAGCAAATTTCGTGATCACTCATGTTTCATATCAAAAATCGATTTTTAGGTCAAAATTGTGTTGAAAACTAAAATCCTTTATAACTCAGTAATTACTGCGTTTTTTAAGAAAATAAGCGAATTTCGTGATCATTCATGTTTCATATCAAAAATTTATTTTTAGGTCCAAATTTCAATGAGAACTAAAATCCTTTATATCTCAATAAATACTGCGTTTTTTAAGAAAATAAGCGAATTTCGTGATCACTCGTGTTTCATATCAAAAATCTATTTTTAGGTCAAAATTTCAATGAAAACTAAAATCCTTTATAACTCAGTAAATACCGCGTTTTTTAAGAAAATAAGAGAATCTTGTGATCACTCATGTTTCATATCAAAAATCGATTTTTAGGTCAAAATTGTAATGAAAACTAAAATCCTTTATAACTCAATAAACACTGCGTTTTTTAAGAAAATAAGCGAATTTCGTGATCACTCGTGTTTCATATCAAAAATCTATTTTTAGGTCAAAATTTCAATGAAAACTAAAATCCTTTATAACTCAGTAAATACTGCGTTTTTTAAGAAAATAAGCAAATTTCGTGATCACTCATGTTTCATATCAAAAATCGATTTTTGGATCAAAATTTCAATGAAAACTAAAATCCTTTATAACTCAGTAAATATTGCGTTTTTTAAGAAAATAAGCGAATTTCGCGATCACTCATGTTTCATATCAAAAATTTATTTTTAGGTCAAAATTTCAATGAAAACTAAAATCCTTTATAACTCAATAAATACTGCGTTTTTTAAGAAAATAAGCGAATTTCGTGATCACTCGTGTTTCATATCAAAAATATATTTTTAGGTCAAAATTTCAATGAAAACTAAAATCCTTTATAACTCAGTAAATACCGCGTTTTTTAAGAAAATAAGAGAATCTTGTGATCACTCATGTTTCATATCAAAAATCGATTTTTAGGTCAAAATTGTAATGAAAACTAAAATCCTTTATAACTCAATAAACACTGCGTTTTTTAAGAAAATAAGCGAATTTCGTGATCACTCGTGTTTCATATCAAAAATCGATTTTTAGGTAAAAATTTCAATGAAAACTAAAATCCTTTATAACTCAGTAAATACTGCGTTTTTTAAGAAAATAAGCGAATTTCGTGATCACTCATGTTTCATATCAAAAATCGATTTTTAGGTCAAAATTGTAATGAAAACTAAAATCCTTTATAACTCAGTAAATACTGCGTTTTTTAAGAAAATAAGCGAATTTCGTGATCACTCATGTTTCATATCAAAAATCGATTTTTGGATCAAAATTTCAATGAAAACTAAAATCATTTATAACTCAGTAAATACTGCGTTTTTTAAGAAAATAAGCGAATTTCGTGATCACTCATGTTTCATATCAAAAATCGATTTTTGGATCAAAATTGCAATGAAAACTAAAATCCTTTATAACTCAGTAATTACTTCGTTTTTTAAGAAAATAAGCGAATTTCGTGATCACTCATGTTTCATATCAAAAATCGATTTTTGGGTAAATATTGCAATGAAAACTAAAATCCTTTATAACTCAGTAAATACTGCGTTTTTTAAGAAAATAAGCGAATTTCGTGATCACTCATGTTTCATATCAAAAATCGATTTTTGGATCAAAATTTCAATGAAAACTAAAATCATTTATAACTCAGTAATTACTTCGTTTTTTAAGAAAATAAGCGAATTTCGTGATCACTCATGTTTCATATCAAAAATCGATTTTTGGGTAAATATTGCAATGAAAACTAAAATCCTTTATAACTCAGTAAATACTGCGTTTTTTAAGAAAATAAGCGAATTTCGTGATCACTCATGTTTCATATCAAAAATCGATTTTTGGATCAAAATTTCAATGAAAACTAAAATCATTTATAACTCAGTAAATACTGCGTTTTTTAAGAAAATAAGCGAATTTCGTGATCACTCATGTTTCATATCAAAAATCAATTTTTGGATCAAAATTGCAATGAAAACTAAAATCCTTTATAACTCAGTAAATACTGCGTTTTTTAAGAAAATAAGCGAATTTCGTGATCACTCATGTTTCATATCAAAAATCGATTTTTAGGTCAAAATTGTAATGAAAACTAAAATCCTTTATAACTGAGTAAATACTGCGTTTTTTAAGAAAATAAGCGAATTTCGTGATCACTCATGTTTCATATCAAAAATCGATTTTTAGGTCAAAATTGTAGTGAAAACTAAAATCCTTTATAACTCAATAAACACTGCGTTTTTTAAGAAAATAAGCGAATTTCGTGATCACTCGTGTTTCATATCAAAAATCTATTTTTAGGTCAAAATTTCAATGAAAACTAAAATCCTTTATAACTCAATAAATACTGCGTTTTTTAAGAAAATAAGCGAATTTCGTGATCACTCGTGTTTCATATCAAAAATCTATTTTTAGGTCAAAATTTCAATGAAATTTAAAATCCTTTATAACTCAGCAAATACTGCGTTTTTTAAGAAAATAAGCGAATTTCGTGATCACTCGTGTTTCATATCAAAAATCTATTTTTAGGTCAAAATTTCAATGAAAACTAAAATCCTTTATAACTCAGTAAATACTGCGTTTTTTAAGAAAATAAGCGAATTTCGTGATCACTCGTGTTTCATATAAAAAATCTATTTTTAGGTCAAAATTTCAATGAAAACTAAAATCCTTTATAACTCAGTAAATACTGCGTTTTTTAAGAAAATAAGCGAATTTCGTGATCACTCGTGTTTGCAATGAAAATTTCAAAAATATCAAAAATTTATTTTTAGGTCAAAATTTTAATGAAAACTAAAATCCTTTATAACTCAGTAAATACTGCGTTTTTTAAGAAAATAAGCGAATTTCGTGATCACTCGTGTTTCATATCAAAAATCGATTTTTAGGTCAAAATTTTAATGAAAACTAAAATCCTTTATAACTCAGTAAATACTGCGTTTTTTAAGAAAATAAGCGAATTTCGTGATCACTCGTGTTTGCAATGAAAATTTCAAAAATATCAAAAATTTATTTTTAGGTCAAAATTTTAATGAAAACTAAAATCCTTTATAACTCAGTAAATACTGCGATTTTTAAGAAAGTAAGCGAATTTCGTGATCACTAATGTTTCATATCAAAAATAGATTTTCGGATCAAAACTAAAATCCTTTATAACTCAGTAAATACTGCGTTTTTTAAGAAAATAAGCGAATTTCGTGATCACTAATGTTTCATATCAAAAATAGATTTTTGGATCAAAATTTCAATGAAAACTAAAATCATTTATAACTCAGTAAATACTGCGTTTTTTAAGAAAATAAGCGGATTTCGTGATCACTCGTGTTTCATATCAAAAATCTATTTTTAGGTCAAAATTTCAATGAAAACTAAAATCCTTTATAACTCAGTAATTACTGCGTTTTTTAAGAAAATAAGCGGATTTCGTGATCACTCATGTTTCATATCAAAAATCGATTTTTGGGTAAAATTTGCAATGAAAACTAAAATCCTTTATAACTCAGTAAATACTGCGATTTTTAAGAAAGTAAGCGAATTTCGTGATCACTAATGTTTCATATCAAAAATAGATTTTTGGATCAAAATTTCAATGAAAACTAAAATCCTTTATAACTCAATAAATACTGCGTTTTTTAAGAAAATAAGCGAATTTCGTGATCACTCATGTTTCATATCAAAAATCGATTTTTCGGTCAAAATTGTAATGAAAACTAAAATCCTTTATAGCTCAGTAGATACTGCGTATTTTAAGAAGATAAGCGGATTTCGTGATCACTTATGTTTCATATCAAAAATCGATTTTTAGGTCAAAATTTCAGTGAAAACTAAAATCCTTTATAACTCGGTAAATACTGTGTTTTTTAAGAAAATAAGCGAATTTCGTGATCACTTATGTTTCATATCAAAAATCGATTTTTGGATCAAAATTGCAATTAAAACTAAAATCCTTTATAACTCAGTAAATACTGCGTTTTTTAAGAAAATAAGCGAATTTCGTGATCACTTATGTTTCATATCAAAAATCGATTTTTGGGTCAAAATTGCAATGAAAGCTAAAATCCTTTATAACTCAGTAAATACTGCGTTTTTTAAGAAAACAAGCGAATTTCGTGATCACTTATGTTTCATATCAAAAGTCGATTTTTGGATCAAAATTGCAATGAAGACTAAAATCCTTTATAACTTAGTAAATACTGCGTATTTTAAGAAAATAAGCGAATTTTGTGATCACTTATGTTTCATATCAAAAATAGATTTTTAGTTCAAAATTTCACTGAAAACTAAAATCCTTTATGACTCGGTAAATACTGCGTTTTTTAAGAAAATAATCGACTTTTTGTCAAAGTTTCAATCAGTTCTAAAATCTTTTAAAACTTTATAAATGATTTTTGATTCAAAATTTTAATTGAAATGAGTCTCAGTAATCTGTAACTCAATATCCTTTAGTAATCCTTTCATTTACTTTAAAATATTTCCTTTTACAAATTCAACAGTTTATATTTCATTTATGTAAACATATTTTCTGGTGAATTTTTAGTTTTCTTTTATATAAACCCAGCAAAAAACGACGAAGTTCTTCCAAATAAAGAACATTTTCGCAACTTCAAAAGTGGAACAAAGTGCATATTTTAAACTTTTTTGGAAGTTCTTAATAATTACTTCTAAAAAAGTTAAAATAAATGAATTTTTAGCGGGAAAAAAAGGTAATAATTTCTAAGAAAATTAGAATTTTACAAATTTTAAAGCATTTTTATTTTATTTTATTTATTAATAAGGCTAAAACAGAATTTTTGTTAAAAAAATTTATAAAAATAGTTTTAAGGGAAGTACTTTAAAAGAAATGAACAAGAAGTATAAAAGGATAACATCCTACCAATGACAACCACAGGTTAAAAAAAAAGAACTTCTGCAGCTCTTTTTCACCACTAAGTTCTTCCTTCCAATGAAAACACAATGTCACTCACGTTTCATATCAAAAATCGATTTTTAGGTCAAAATTTCAATGAAAACTAAAATCCTTTGTAACTCAGTAGATACTGCGTTTTTTAAGAAAATAAGCGAATTTCGTGATCACTCATGTTTCATATCAAAAATCGATTTTTTAGGTCAAAATTGCAATGAAAATTAAAATCCTTTATAACTCAGTAAATAATGCGTTTTTTAAGAAAATATCCGAATTTCGTGATCACTCATGTTTCATATCAAAAATCGAATTTGGGTCAAAATTGCAATGAAAACTAAAATCCTTTATAACTCGGTAGATACTGCGTATTTTAAGAAAATAAGCGAATTTCGTGATCACTTATGTTTCATATCAAAAATCGATTTTTAGGTCAAAATTGTAATGAAAACTAAAATCCTTTATAACTCAGTAAATACTGCGTTTTTTAAGAAATTAACCGAATTTCTCATGTTTCATATCAAAAATCGATTTTTGGGTGAAAATTGCAATGAAAACTGAAATACTTTATAACTCAGTAGATAATGTGTTTTTTTAAGAAAATAAGCGAATTTCGTGATCACTCATGTCTCATATCAAAAAGCGATTCTTGGGTCAAAATTGCAATGAAAACTAAAATCCTTTATAACTCGGTAGATACTGCGTATTTTAAGAAAATAATCGAATTTCGTGATCACTTATGTTTCATATCAAAAATCTATTTTTGAGTCAAAATTTCAATGAAAACTAAAATCCTTTATAACTCAGTAAATACTGCGTTTTTTAAGAAAATAAGCGAATTTTGTGATCATTCATGTTTCATATCAAAAATCGATTTTTGAGTCAAAATTGCAATGGAAACTAAAATTCTTTATAACTCAGTAAATAATGCTTTTTTAAGAAAATAATCGATTTTTGTCTCAAAGTTTCAATCAATTCTAAAATCTTTTAAGACTTTATAAATGATTTTTGATTCAAAATTTTAATTGAAATGAATCTCAATAATCTGTAACTCAATGTTCTTTAGATATCCTTTCACTTACTTTAAAATATTTCCTTTTACAAATTCAACAGTTTATATTTCATTTATGTAAACATATTTTCTGGTGAATTTTTAGTTTTCTTTTATATAAACCCAGCAAAAAACGACGAAGTTCTTCCAAATAAAGAACATTTTCGCAACTTCAAAAGTGGAACAAAGTGCATATTTTAAACTTTTTTGGAAGTTCTTAATAATTACTTCGAAAAAAGTTAAAATAAATGAATTTTTAGCGGGAAAAAATGGTAATAATTTCTAAGAAAATTAGAATTTTACAAATTTTAAAGAATTTTTATTATATTTTAATAAGGCTAAAACAGAATTTTTGTTAAAAAATTTTATAAAAATAGTTTTAAGGGAAGTACTTTAAAAGAAATGAACAAGAATTATAGAAGAATAACATCCTACCAATGACAACCATGGGTTAAAAAAAAAAAAAAAATGTCCAGCTCTTTTTCACCACTAAGTACTTTCTTCCAATGACAACACATTTTTAAAATCATGACTTTTTCAGTTCTTTTTGTGCTGGGAAACTGCATTTTTTGTAGTTAAATAATAAATAAAATAACACAACTCAACTAAACTATAAATAAAAAATAATAAAAATTCAATTTCCTTCTTCATAACAAAAAAAACGAAAATTTATTTCAAATCAATTTCCAACTATTTTCGCACAAAAAAACTTTATATTTATACTCAAACTTACATAAGTACTACGTGTATTCGTATGTACGTGTTTAGAGTTGGTTGGTTGATTTATTTGTTGAAATCAGTCATGCTTAAATTTTCCCGATTGCAGGGGAATAAATAAAATAAATTTTACAAAAGTGAAATATTTATATATAATAACGGGGAAAAAAAGAAAAATTGCAAATTAAAAATATATATTTTAAAAAGCTTTTAATTAAAAGAATTTTTATTATTGCTTTGTTAATTTATCTTGGCCATATTTAAGATGGTTTATCATAAACTATAGTAAAACTAAATAGATTTTAAAAAAGTTATTAAGTTTTTATCAGAAACTGACTATAATTTTTATTAATAGTTTTATTTTATATTTTGTTTGAGAATTTTTGTTCAAACCAATTTCGTTTACTTTATTTTTTTAAAAGTGAAAAAATATATACTGATAATAATTGAGAATTACAAAGAAAACAGTGCAAATATAATTCAACTTAAGATATATTATATAAAGTTTTTTTTTTTTTTTTTAATATATGTATATAAAGAACACTGATGTACTTTAGCATCTCTGAATATTTCATCTTGAACTTACTTACAAATTATTCTTGAAAGTGATACGAAAACATACATTAAAGATGACCTCTTGCACTTTGGAATATAATTAATTTGGAAATGTAAGACAACAGCAAAGTATAGCATTTAATTGGTTTAAGAAAAAATTAAAGAGATAAACAAAAAATACCAGCATTTTACTTGGAGGAAGTTTCTTTGATGTGGGAAATTTGTTCTTCTTATTGCTACTTACTTTTATAGAAGTATTTTTTCTTAATTTCCTTTCTTTTGTTTTTTAATATTTAGTTGAATATTTTTAAAAACTTTTGCTTCTTTTTATTAACCAGCAGTTAAAATTTGTTATTTGAAAAGCATCAGTCCTTAAATTGAAAATATTTTCCTTAATTTATCAAAATATATTTTCTTTCAGTTGAATATTAACTATTTTAACATTTCCCTTCAAAATAAATTTATAAATACTTAAGTGTTTCTATTATTAAATTAAATGCTAAATAACTAAATTTTGTTTTCAACAATTCTTATTTTCTTTTCTTTGTCTTATTATTATTTTTTCTTCTATTAAATGCTATTATAATGATTATGCTGATGTTAGTCATCATCATCATCATTCTTTTCATCATGATAATCCTTCGAAGAAAAATATGCAAGGTTAATGTCGAAATTTTTCATTGTGACTTACTCAGCGCCACTTCCACTTCACTTCAGCATGATTCTCTTTTTTTCTTCTTTTCATAATGATTCGCATCTTAATGCATTGTGTTGTTTCCTTTTTTTCTGTGTGTTATGTTGTTTGCTCTTTCCATGGTAATTTTGTGTTAAGAAAAGGATATTTTTTTGTGTGCTTTTTTTAAAAAGCACATTCAACATACTCGTTTGTGCTGTATCCTGTTGTTAATATTACAAATGTCTTTTTTGTTGCTTTCAATTTTTTTTTCTGTAGTTATTTAAGTGTAATTTGGTTGAAAATTTGATTTTTTTCGGAATTGTCATTTGTTTAACTGTCAAAAAATATAATATTTTTTTTTGCTACCATAAAAAAGTAAAAATATAATTTTGCTCTATTATACTATTATGATTGTTGCAGTAGAATTGATTAAAAATTTTCTGGAAATTTTTTTTCCTTTTGTAAGGGAAGCTTTAAAAGTATTTAGTATTATTGTATGAAGGTTTATTTGAGAATATGAAGGTTGAGTTTTTAATGAAAGAATGATGGTTATTTGAACCATTACAGAAAGATAAGAGCTAAAATTTACTTAAAAGAAAATAAATTTTTAAATCGCTTACATTATATAGCATTGTTTATAGTATAGTCTAAAGAGAAAACTAAAGCCAAATCTTTAGTCTGCGGTTAGTCTATATCTTAGGGTATAGTTTATATATATAGTCCATTGTCGATACTATAGTAAAAACTATAGTCGAGATTACAGTCTATTCTATAGCAAATACTGTAGTTTACTCTATAGACGGGACTATAGTCTATTCTATAGTCAAGACTATGGTCTATAGTAGAGACTATAGGCTATTCTATAGTAGAGACTATAGTCTATTCTATAGTAGAGACTATAGGCTATTCTATAGTAGAGACTATAGTCTATTCTATAGTAGAGACTATAGTCTATTCTATAGTAGAGACTATAGTCTATTCTATAGTCGTGACTGTAGTCTATTCTATAGTCGATACTACAGTCTATTCTATACTCGACTATAGAATAGACTATAGTATATTCTATAGTCGGGAACACAGACTATTCTATAGTCGGGAATATAGACTATTTTATAGTTAGGAATACAGACTATTTTATAATCGAGACTAAAGTATATTCTTTAGTCGAGACTATAGTCTATTCTATAGTCGAGTCTATAGTCTATTTTATAGTCGAGACAATAGTATATTCTATAGTCGAAACTATAGTCTATTTTATAGTCGAGACTATAGTCTATTCTATAGTCGAGACTATAGTATATTCTATAGGGAACACAGACTATTCTATAGTCGGGAATACAAAATATTTTATAGTCAGGAATACAGACTATTTGATAGTCGAGACTACAGTCTATTCTATAGTAGAGACTATAGTCTATTCTATAGTCGTGACTGTAGTCTATTCTATGGTCGAGACTTTAGTCTATTCTATCTTTAGTCTACACTGTAGTCTGTTCTATAGTCGAGACTATAGTCTATTCTATCAAGAGTCTACAGTATAGTCTATCGTATCTATAGTCTATTCTATACTCAAGACTATAGTCTATTCTATAGTTGAGACTATAGTCTATTCTGTAGTCGGCACTATAGTCTATCCTATAGTCGGCACTATAGTATATTCTATAGTCGGCACTATAGTCTATTCTATAGTCGTTACTATAGTCTATTCTATATTCTATAGTCAAGACTATAGTCTATTCTATAGTCGGTACTATAGTCTATTAAACTATAGTGTATTCTATAGTCAAAACTATAGTATATTCTATAGTCGAGACTATAGTCTATTCTACACTCAAGACTATAGTCTATGCCATAGTTGAGACTATAGTCTATTATATAGTCGAGACTATAGTCTATTCTGTAGTCGAAACTATAGTCTATTCTATAGTTGGCACTATAGTCTATTCTATAGTTGATACCATAGTCTAGTCTGTATTCGAGACTATAGTCTATTCTATAGTGTATTCTATAGTCGAGACTGTGGTCCATTCTATAGTTGACACTGAAGTCTATTTTATAATCGAGGCTATAGTCTATTCTATAGTTGAGGGTATACTGTAGCCTACTTTAAAATCGAGACTGCAGTCTATTCTATGGTCGAGACTATAGTCAATTCAATAGTTAAATAGTCAGACTACAGTTTTTTCTATAATCGAAACTATAGTATGACGAGACTATTTGTATAGTCGAGACTATTGTTTTTCTTTAGTCGATTCTTAAGTCTATTCTATAGTCGAGACTATAGTTCATTCTATATCCGCGACTATAATGTATTCCATAGTTAAAACTATAGTTTACTCTATAGTCGCGTCTATAGTATATTCTGTAGTCGACACTATATTCGTTTCAATAGTTTAATAGTCGGACTATAGTTTGTTCTATATTTAATATTAATAGTCTAGTCTATACTAAAGACAATTGTCTGTAGGCATTTATATAAATATACGTTTTTTTGTAATGAATATTTATATAAATTTAACTTTATATTATATTATTTAATTTCTATTTGAATTTATTTATCTGTACGCATAACTTTTAGTGCACACTGAATAAACGTTTAATAAAATCAGGCTCATTTAAGTTTTCATTTTGCAACTGATATTCTTATTGTTGCTGTGTCCTCTAAAGCTATAATTTTACATGTGGGAGTCATTTAACAAGACAAACACTTACTTGTTATCTATTATCTATTATGTCTACTAGGTATTCTAAGGAATATTTATAAATATTACTTAAAAAGTTACTTTAGGCTTTTATTCAATTATGAAGTTTCTTTTTTTTCCATTTAGTGTCTATTGATGTTAGTTAGCTGCACGTTTTTTACATGTTTAAATGTATAGTCATAATTTTATTTTATATACTTATTTCTACCAGACATACTAGGGAACATTTAAACGATACTAAGGGATACTAATATTATAAAAAACTGAAATTGTAATAAAAATAATAATAATAATTTTATTATTATTATCTCCCTCTATACACGTTATAAAGGAAAAACACAAATCACCATCTTCATTATTATCAACTTTCGCCATCATTGTCATCATCAAAGTAGTTTGCAGGCACATTATACATGACGTACATGAATCGTAATTCATTTAAAATGGAATGAAATTGTGTTAAGGGCAAAATAGAGAATAAAATAAATTGTATCTAGAGAAACGACATTGAATATATATTTAAATGTTACTGAATCTTGTTAACAACTACGTGCATGTATGTAGATTAAAAAATATTATAAATTACTTGCTACCAGTTAAGTTGCTTATTGGTGAATTATGTTTAAAATAATAAAGTACAATATAGAGATAATGAGAGGAATTTAAATTAAGTACTAATACCCGGGGATCAAATTATTTTGCATTCATTCTGTGAAATAAACTCTCTTAATTACTTTTTGTATTATATGGACATATGTATATGTTTTTCTTGTTTGATTTAAATCTACATAATTTTTTCTGGTTATCATATTTTCTTTAAATAACCTAAAGCTTTTATTCTAAACAATTGATATTTAAAATTTGTCAAGATTTTTTTTTTTTTTTCATTTCTTTTGTTTGATGTTTTAACAATTTATATCTGTTAGTTTCTATTTATTTATTAGATTTTATTATTGCTGTCATTTTGTTGTGTTTTTCTTGTTATATTTGCTTTCTTTAACTAACAACAATTTTCAATGTAAAGTATTTATGACAACATGATAAATTACAATACAACCACACACATACATAATTTTGCTATGCATAAGATACAAGTACTTTTTACAAGTGTATAGATTTAACTATGAGTTCGTATGTATATGTGATAATGAATGATGAATATCCTGTTTTTTTTTTTTTTTTTTGAAACTGTACAGATGTGTGGCGTGTGTTTTTGTATGAGTATCCTATTATACATATGTGTATCTTTCTATTATAATAAATATCTAATTTTATTTAAAGGGAATCACATACATAAATACGCACTTGCTATCCTACTTAAGTAGATAAATAAATATATTGGCATTATAAAAAATGAGAAATTAATCTTATTTTTCTACATAATTTTCATTAGCAACAATAAGAACTGACATATAGGAAATATGTAGTCTAATAGCACTTTTATGTGAGAGTTAAAATTTGAGATTTGAGTAGGGGGTTTGAATTGGTTTTTGAATTAAATTTATGTGTTGAGAATTAGGTTTAATTAAATTGTATTCAATTAATAAATTTGTTGTAGTGAAAACTACTTAAAATGCTATTAGTTATGTTATTAAAAATATATAATAAAAGAACTATAATTTTTAAATAAATATATATTTTAAATAAAATTTAATAAGTTAGGATCAATATCGTGACTATACACGTTAAGGTAAAATGTGTCAAAAGTGATGATTAATTAAATTTTGAAATGTAAATTTTTTAATAAAATTAAATCAATATTAATTAAAGTCTTTAAGCTAGGTTGCGTTGTTTACTTATGAGGAGCAGTCAAAGTTAAACATTTTTTTACATTTTTGAAAAATTTTAAATAATTCAATTTTTATCAATTTTCAGTGTATTTATTTTAAATAAAGTCTTTTAAAGTAAAAATTTAAAAAGGAACAATAAACTTCAGATATTTAAGTGTACTTTTCTTCAAGTATTTGTAAGTTATAGTTTGTACTAATATTTTTGTTATTTTTTTGACAATTGTCCTAAAATACACTAAAATGTTATAGAATGTTTGTTCTAAAAATTTTCTGAAACATAGTACATATTTCCCACTTTAATATTATGAAAAAAATCGTGCGTATATAAAGCTCGATTTGAGGATTTTTTTTTATTTTTTTTTTTTTCGAAAAAACCAGTAGATTTCATATCAAAAACTGCTTCAGTGCAGACATTTTCTTTGCTTTATCAAACATTAAACAGTGGGGCAGAAACGAAATAAATCTGTAACTTCTAATTGGGTAGTTGGATTTACATGCAGTTTCACATAGGAGTAGCAGAGGACAATAAAATTTTAAGTTTAGAAGCAGATTCCGATATACGCTTCAGGAGCGGAGATATGGAAGTTAAAAATACTAATCTCATTTTTCCAAAATTTTAAAGTTATTGATAAATCCTTCAGAAAACATGCTTGCATGTACTATTTCTTTTATATATTCTTCGAGATATATTCATTTGAAATTTCCACAATCTCAACTTTACAAGATATTGGTCAAGTCCTTTCCATATATATTCCAATATTTTCAACCGATTTTATCACATTTTTTGCAGTTTATTAAAGAAAAATAAATCAAAAAATAATATACAGGCGGACGAAAGGACAGACATTAGAACTCTTTAAAAAAAGTCTTAAAATTCCTATAATATATATTTTTTTTACTTCGTGACTAATACAAAAATTAAATCTAAATATTAAAGTATTGATATCACCTATCACTGATTTAAATACCATTTTCGATCCATTTAACCCAAATTTATAGACGGACGGACATTACCATTTAGCCAAAAAACATCTTATAATTCTAATAATGCATTTTTATAACTTACTAATAAATAGAAAAATTAAACGCGACCATTAAAGAGCAGATATTACCTTTTTCTGAATACTGCATAATTTTCCAACTAATAGACCATAGTCTATTCTATAGTCGAAACTATAGTATATTCAATAGTGGAGACTATAGTCGTGTCTTTTCTATATTCGAGACTATAGTATATTCTATATTCGAGACTACAGTCTATTCTTTAGTCGAGATTATAGTCTTTTTTATAGTCGAGACTATAGCCTATTCTATATTCGAGGCTATAGTCTATTCTATATTCCAGACTATAGTCTATTCTATAGTCGAGACTACAGTCTATTCTATAGTCGAGACTAGAGTCTATCCTATAGTAGAGACTATAGTCTATTCAATAGTAGAAACTATAGTCTATTCTACAGTCGAAACTATAGTCTATTCTATAGTTGAGATTATAGTCCTTTCTATAGTCGAGACTATAGTATATTCTATAGTCGAGACTATAGTCTATTCTATAGTCGAAACTATGGTCTATTCTTTAGTCGAGATTATAGTCTATTCTACAGTCGAAACTATAGTCTATTCTATAGTTGAGATTATAGTCCTTTCTATAGTCGAGACTATAGTATATTCTATAGTCGAGACTACAGTCTATTCTATAGTCGAGAGTATAGTATATTCTATAGTCGAGATTATAGTCCTTTCTATAGTCGAGACTATAGTATATTCTATAGTCGAGACTACAGTCTATTCTATAGTCGAGAGTATAGTATATTCTATAGTCGAGACTACAGTCTATTCTATAGTCGAGACTAGAGTCTATCCTATAGTAGAGACTATAGTCTATTCTATATTCGAGACTATAGACTTTTATATAGTTGAGTTAAAATCTATTCTATAGTCGAGACTATAGTCTATTCTTTATTCGAGACTATAGTCTATTCTATAGTCGAGAGTATAGTCTATTCTATAGTCGATACCATAGTCTATTCTACAGTCTATTCTATTCTACTACTATAGAATGGACTATAGAATAGACTATAGTAAGTAAAATAGAATATAGAATTCGAGACTATAGAATTTACTATACTATAGTCTATTCTATAGTCGATATTAAAGTTAATGTCTATTTTATAGTCGAGAGTGTAGTCTATTCTATATTCAAGACTATAGTCTATTCTATAGTCGAGACTTTAGTCTACTCTATAGTCGAGAACATAGTCTATTCTATAGACGAAAATATAGTTTACTCTGTAGTCGAGACTAGAGTCTATTCTATATTCGAGATTTGAGTCTCTTCTATATTCAAGACTATAGTCTATTCTATATTCGAGGCTATAGTCTAATCCATATTCAAGACTATAGTATATTTTATAGTCAAGACTATAGCTTATTCTATAGTCGAGACTACGATGTAGTTCATAGTTGGGACTATAGTCACGTCTATCTTATAGTAGAGACTATGGTCTATTTTATAATCGAGACTATTCTATGGTCTTGACTGTAGTCTATTCTATAGTCGAAACTAAAGTCTATTCTATATTTCTCGACTTTAGTCGAGACTATATTCTATTCTATAATCGAGACTATAGAATATTCTATAGTAGTGGTAATAGTAGTAAAAAATACTATCACCACAGTGTAATATAAGACGATGGGAATTATTTAGTTACTTTGTGAATCATTTAATTGTTTATTTCCATATGATCAACGCTGCCAAAAACAAATTGTTTAAATTTGATTTGTTTTAATATTGAAGATTGTTACGGGTATTGTTTATGAAACTGGATGAGACATCACAAATGCTGATGAAGTTGTAGCGTTGCAGAGAATACGTATTCTATTCTGCTGGTGTCTAATTATAGTCCTAAAACTCTACTTGCGTTCCGACAAATAGAAATAGTAATGCAATTTTCGATTCTAAACTTATTTATGGTCCTTTGAGCTAGAAAATAGGGTTTATGATATATATAGTGCAGGTTTGTTGGAACATCATGTTGTTAAGTTTAGTCCTATTTTTTTGATATTCATATTTAACAAATGCTATGACCTTCCTTTTAAATTTTTTAATGGAAATATGAGAAAAAAAAAAAAAAAATACAAAATTCTTCAATAGAAATTGTATACATAATATAATTTATGCTGTTCTTACAAGTTACAGCTTGAAAACAGATTGTGTAAAAAAAACTCTAATTCAAAGTTTGTTAGTTTATGTAAAAAACTTAATAACAAGGGAGAAATTAAGTTGCCTAGGGATTGTGTATTTTTTGCAAGATTTATTAACACATACACAAATTCTTTTAACAAACCCGCCCTTTTTCTACTGCAATTGATGCATATTAATATTTTTATACTCAAAAATATAAGTGTATACCAAAAATATGCATAATGCATATTAAATTTTATATTTTACTTATAAAGGATACTTACTTTTCTCTTTAAAGGCGCTTATTTACTGTATTAACTATAAACTCTTAATAGCAAGATAAACAAGAGTGTAAAAGTTATTCTCTTTTATTTAACATTGTTCTCAATAGCTGTTAGGAAAATTGTGGGAATATTTTCTATTAATGTTTTCATTGTATTGACTTTTCAACTTGTGAATCCTTAAGGAATTTCTAAAAATATTTAGTTTACAGAAGACTTTAAGCGGTAACGGTTGCTTAGTATCAAATTACGCATAATAAAACGTAAACGTGTTTATAGTATTTGTTTTAACGTTACACTGGTTTATATAAAAAAAGTGTGTTTATGTGTTTGAGAGCGGCGTATACTTGTTATAAATAAGAAATTAATAAAAATATTACATATACGCCTTCAAAGAAAAAAATATAATCCAAAGTTTGTAAAAAATAAAAAAGAATAAAAATAATGAAAAAAATTAATTAAAAATTAATATAGTGAAAATTAAAAATTAAATATTTTATAAAATTAAATAAAAATAGTAAAAATATTGCTACTACCTACATATTTGTATAAAGAATACATAGTAAAATTGTAATTTTGTTAGGAAAAATTCTTTCCAAAATTGTTTTTCTTTAGAAAACTATTGAATAAATAATTTTTATTCAAACACCACTAACTAAATATTATACAGATGTAAGTTTCTTCATGAAATTAATATTAATGTTTTTTTTTTTTCCTTTTTTTGTCTTAATATAGCACGTGACTTTTGTTTGAATATTTTTATAAAAACACATTCAATTCTTGCGTTCATTCATTTATTCTCTTCTTATTCATGTTTATATAATTCCATTGACTTTTTATGTGTTTTCATTTCTTTTTTCTTATCAACGAGTAGCAATGAACTTTTAGCGTTCATACTCAAATGTCATTATAATTCAAGAAATTGTCATTTCTTTGTTTTCTTTTGTAACACTTTAAATATAACAACAATGACGAAGTATTTTTTAACCATTTGTCTTACTTTTTAATGGAGTTGAAGCTCATTTTGTTTTTAATTTGAATTTTTATTTTTCTGCAGAATTTTAAGGTGAATGTAACCCTTTTTTTAAAGAATTTCATAAGGTTTTAATTTGCCAGGAATTATTTTTTAAGAAAGGGCCATTTACTATGAAACTTTTTCAATATTTTACGAATTTAAGTTTTTTTTTTTTTTTATTTATAAGCAACGAAAGCAAAGTAGAAAGGGAAAAGGGTGATTCCATATCAAAACTAATAGAAAATGTCTTTTTCTAGATTTGATATCTCTGATTACCATGCACATTAGGGTAAAAGGGGTCTAAAGTGCCGATCTATACGTCCGTCCGTCTATACATTAGAGTTAAATTGGTCAAAAATTATGCATAATTCAGAGAAAGGTGATATCAGCACTTTAATAATCACGTTTAATTTTTCTATTTATAAGTAAGTAAAAAATGCATTTTCAGAATAATGAAATGTCTTTTGGCTGAATGGTAATGTCCGTCCGTCTATACATTTGGGTTAAATAGGTCAAAAATGACGCTTAATTCAGGAGAAGGTGATATTCGAATTCTGGTGATTGCGTTGTATTCTTTCTATTTATTAGTTAGTAAAAAAAATTAATTTCTAGAATTCTAAAATATTTTTTGGCAGAATGGAAATATCCGAAAATGGCACTAAATTCAGGGGAAGGTGAAAAAAATACTTTAAAATTTAGATTTAGTTTTTGTATTAGTCATGAAGTAAAAAAATAATATATTTTTGGAGTTTTAAGACTTTTTCTATAGAGTTCTAAAGTCTGTCCTTTCGTCCGTCTGTTTATTAATTTTTGCAAATTTGCCAATTCAAAATCGTTTATTTTTTGACTCAATAAGGATATCGACTTAATATCTTTTTTATTTGATAGACAATTTTATTCTTTAATAAATTACAAAAATATGATAAAATCGATATTCGATTGTTAGAATATATATGGAAAAAACTTGACCAACATCTTGTAATTTCAACTATTTTTATAACTTCCTGGGTAGATTATTTGGTAGTGGGTTCAATTCCCACCAGAAACTCTGGCTGATGGTCTATATTACTATGTTTGGTTAAAATCAGGTTAGAATATAATTTGTAATTGTATGGTATGAAATATAAAAAATAAAGCTCTCGATAAGACTTAAAAAAATATCCATATGCTTCCATGCGCTATTGATTTCTTATACTTTTTATGTAATTTACATTTGAAATTCCAACTTTCTCTGTTTTAGAAGATCTTGGTCCAATTTATTTTATATATGCATATCCAAACATTTCTGATCGATTTTGTAGAATTTGTTTTTTAAATAAGTTAATGAATAAAATAATCGAATAAAGAAATTTATAAGTCGAATACCGAATCCAAAAATAAAATAATCATTTTGAAAATTGCAAAAAAGATGACTTCTTTTGCGTTTTTTATATTTTTTACGGAAAAGTTTTTTTTTTTTATAAAATAAAAATTTCTTTAAGGTCACATACGTGTTCTTTACTTTGTAACGTATTAAATAGATACTACTATTACCAAAATTTCAAAAACGTTTGCTATCATTATCTTTTTTTTTTTTTTTTTACCAGAATATAATAATTGTTAATCATTCAATTACCATCTTAAATTGTTTCCAAATTCTTAATATTTTTTTGTTTTATTAAAAGTATGAGTATACATTAATCATCAACCTCTTATCTCTTAGACCACAATTTCACCAAACTAAAAACCTCTAAGAGATTATTACATAACTTCCCAAGCTACTCCAAAATATGATGTCCTTTTGTAAAGAATTTCATTAGCGTATATAACAAGTTGTTGGAATTCAACTTGTTATATTTGATATATAAATTCAAGGAAAAAATAAGAAAAAAAAAAAAAAAACAAAAATACTAATACATGAAGTGCGTGACGCATGCAACAATTTTTAACAACAGATTAACAAGATTTGCGACTTGTGTGTGACCTGGCCGGCTACTACCACTTTAGCTGTGTGTATGTGTTAATATAGTAAATCTTACCAATAATTATAAATAATTTATTATATTGAACATTATTTTCTGGTTGTTTCTATTTATGCCTGTGAAATTACTTTAATGAATGAATAAAAAGTAATTGGTTTTTATATTTAATAAATTTAAGGTTTTTTTTTTTTTTTTTGTCAAGGTATAGAGAAGAAAAAATCCTAATAATATGGGGCATGAAGATAGAAAATATACATATATACAATTATTGATGTTTCAAGTGTGTATAAAAAAGAGAATCTTATATTCAAACAACAATTAGTATTTGAGAAAATAAAGAAAAGAAACGTTAAATAAATTAAATAACTGTGTTGTAAAATTGTCTTTAATTACTGTACTTTAAATATACAGGTCAACACTAAAAAAGTATCGTGAAAAATAAGGACTGCGCACGAAAAAATCCGTGCATGCTCTTGGGCTTATAACTTTTGATGTGGTGAAAAATTAATAATTCTGTTAACTGGTTGTATTTGCAATTATGCTCACTTGTCATGTGCTAAGTTTCATGGTAATATCAAAATTGATTTTTCTTAAAATGGAAGTTTAACAAAAAATACCTAAACACATAATTCAAATTTTTCATGAAATCATGCATTGGTCATATAAAATAATTGCAGGGAAGGATGTTGTGCCACAAAATACAGTTTCTTGGGTCATAATATTATACAAAGAAGTCATGATCACTGAATGGTAACCTGGTAATGGAAGACAAATAGTATCTTCAGACTGTAGGACTCAGGCAAAATAGAAAGGATTTTGATAGAAAATCACCTCAACTCTGGAAGAAAATTGTCAAAAAAAGTTAATTGCTTTGAATCTTAATCAGAAAATTTGAAAGGAAGTCTAGAAACGCAAGCAAGAAGTTGGAGGTAAAAAAAAAAAAAAAAACATGAAAGTACTTTGGACGAATTTTTTTCGAAATTTTATTTCTGTATAGTAGACGATGAAACGTTCGTGCAGGTTGACTTTTTTCAACTTGCTAGCCAGGAATTCTATGTCGCAGATGCTAGAGGGATTATGGCAGAAAAATTTCGTGTATCAAAGAAATCAAAATTCCCAAGAAAGTTTTTGTATTGGGAAGTCATATGCATACGCAGAAATGAAGCACTTCATTCCTAAAAAATGGTTGCATTACCACAGAATTATACGTGAATGAGTGCCTTTGGAAATGACTTCTGCCTTTCCTAATACAATTCAGTGTATCCGCTATTTTCTGTCATGTTTTCGCTTATTCTCATTACAACAACAAAACAATGGTGTTGCAACAAAGAAATTGTAAGAGTTTGTACAGAAAGAGACTTATCCATCAAATTGTCCGAAACTCCGTGCAGTTGAAAGATATTGGACTCTAGTAAAAAATAATTTAAAGGACATTAAAAGCTCAGCATAAAATGAAACGGAGTTTAAAAATAAGTGGACTTATTCGAGCAAAAAAGTGACCGAAACCCAATAAAACATTTAATTAGAATAATTCCGAAAAAGATCAGATATTTCCTTAAAAACCAACTGGAACTAATTTATTCTTTTATATTGAGAACTTGAACATAACAATCATTAATAAAAATATCACCTTGAAAAAAATCGCCCTCTGGTTTAGTTTCTATAAGCAGATTTGCACGCACGGATTTTTTCGTGCGCAGTTTTATTTTCCAAAATATCTAATAGGAAGGACAAAATCGACATTTTAGTAAAAAATAACTCATACTAAACAAGCGCAAATGTTATATTCGGCCCGGCCGAATCTATATACCCACCATCAACTTTTTAAAATTTTACGTTATATGGGAGGAGGCGGTAAAGTGGGCGGACCACGCCCATTTTTTTGTTTCCGAGTTTACATTAGTCCTTGAACTACTTGAACACAGTTTCACCTTATATGGGAGGTGGGCGGTAAAGTGGGCGGACCACGCCCATTTTTGGTTTCCGAGTTTATATTGACTCCCGAACTATACTTACAAAATTTCGTTGTCGTACATGCTTTTATTGAAGAAATATCAGCAGAAAAGTACGAAACGGACACCCTGTGTTTCTAGTTTTTAGCCCATAACTTTTTTGTTTATTTGATTTTTCCCATTTTCAATACCAAACAAACCTTATATAAGATAAATATTTGTGCCAAATTTCGTCCCCCTACGTTGTACCGTTCGAGCCCTATCCTGCTTTCAACAGACATACAGACGGACAGACGGACGGACATAGCTAGATCGACTCAGAATCTAACCAGGGCCCAGAAAATATATACTTTGTGGGGTCTTTTTTGATGGTGGGTATAAAAATTATGTGGAATTAAAAAGTAGAACTTTACTTGCCAAATTTATATTAAATGTCTGTCTTTTTTTGCTCATATTTACAAAATTTTTTTTCACAAGTCATATTCTAATTTTATGTACGTTTAAGAATTCGATACACTTCACAGTGTGGGATTTTCACATTCTGAGTGATCAAAAGTCTATATTTTCTTTAAACACTAGGCTGGTTTAATGAAAAAATGTGCGTGATCGGACAACTGTCACGCCTACTTTTCATATAACTCAATGCAATTTTGTGAAGAATGTGCTCGCATGGTATGTGTTTTTAAATGATAAACAAAAAGTAATATTACTTCTACAAACAAAATTGCGGTTGTTACATTTGACCCATTAGTTTTTGGTGGTTATCGTATGCTCCAAATTAATGAATCAGATGATATTAATAATCTATGAGTAAAATATGCATTGGAATCCCCTTTAGATGTTTTTCTTGCAAAATGTTTGCAAAAGTTTTTACAATCCTAATTTCTTTCCTCCTGTTCTTCTTTGGATAATTTACCAATTGGAACAATACATTATTCGATAATATTTTTTTCCGTAAATTAAATTGCATGTAGTGTAGGGGATTTATTGAGCCTTAATGACGAAAATCTAAAACTCAAAATCATCAATATTTTATCAATATATTAAGATTTATAGCTTAAGCAATTTTATCTTAAATGATATTCTTCTCGCTAACATCCATCTCGAATTTTACTATTTTGTTTAAAAATGATTTTATTGATTCAATAACAACATTTTTAATTAAAATTGTACCAATATTTCTAAAAAGAAACTCAAAAATACGAAAACATTTTATGTTCTTTGATGCAAGAAACCGAATATCAAAAATTTTTTTGGCGAGAAATACGTTGACACATGATCAGTAATTGCTTTGCGAATTAAAAAGCAACAAATTGGAGCAATATTTTATTACTGATTTCAAAAATGCCAAAGAAGTTAAAGACGATAAAATCCTCAGGATTTTTTGTTAATAGCCTGTTTCATATTTTCTACTATAGATAACATATCAATCTTTAAAACAAAAAAGATTTATAAAAATCTTGTTTAAAATAAAAAAATTACAACTATTCAAAATTAAACTTCTTACCAAAAAATATTTTGTATGAAATTTATCTTCAACAACAGTCCTGTTCAAGGTTCCGTTCTTAATAACAGTTAACACTTTTTAATATTTTTTTAATTTTTCAGTTACTTGGAAGGTTTTTAACGAGAACAACTAAGTTTTTTTTTTTCCAAAACGAGAAAACAATTTTTAGGGGTTTTGATCAGCTAAATTGTCAAAATCACACACTGTGCACTTTGGCTTTCTTCATACAATGTTGGACCACCCTATTGTACAGTATTCCGTTAACTGCTCTATACTAACAAACGACTTCAATAGGACTTTAAAACTAAGCGAAAAAGAAGGAAGAGATAAAAATACATTCTGAGGTCGTTATATGTGGTAGATAAGTATATTAAGTTGTATGGATTTCATACCAAGCATGTGTAAGACAAAAGCAAAAGAAACTAAGAAGTCAATCCCAGACAGAGGAATATGGTAAAGTAATTGAGAAGAATATCACACCATCACGAACTCTACCATTTCATATGACATTAAATGCTGGATAATAAACTATCTCTGAGGTATACAAGTGTTTGTTGAATTCAGAGACCCATAATCACGATATCGCAAGGAAAAGCGTACCTCAAGGGGAAGTACTTTCACTCATGCTTTTCAACATTTATCTTGCGAAGCTTCTTGCTCCACTCTAATGATGACGTATACTAATGATCGGAACGTTGCATTTTTCAATATACGAACTGTTTCCAAGAACGCAATCTTAGATTATCAACTTCAAAATCCTTTTAATTCCTTTCCTTTTAATCTTTTGGTCTTGGGTTCTCGATAAATACAAATAATATACTAAAACAATAGATGGCAAAAATTAATGAATAAGTAGATAATTGTAGCGACATAAAAACCTATCGGTTGGCCTATCCTTAATTACGCAGATCCAATATAATAACGAGGCTCAAAACATGCACCGCTTCCATACTCAGAAAATAATAATTCAAATTATTTTTTAATAAAATTATTAACTGATAGTTAATATAATTAATTTTCTAGTTGGTTTATAATTTTTGTTTTAAATAAATTGACAGCTATTAATAAAATATAAAAAAAAAGATTTGTTTATAAAAATACATAAATAAAATAAATTTAAGTTAATTTCCAAAAACTCTAGTTATTAATATCTTGATGATTGGAGCAAAATCAATTAAAAATTAATTAATATAAGCAATTTCGTAATTGAAGTCCATTTCTTCTTTCTTCTGTGTATGTGTCAAAATTACAAATGTGGATCATTTATATAGGCCAACTGATTTGTGCCTCATTGTCCTATGGTTGCACAAAAGAAGTCATGTTGCAGATATTATAGGTATAGTCATTCCAATCACCAGGAACAATAGGGTTTTCTTTATCAGGTGACATTCTTTAACCCATTGAGTACCAAAAAAAATTTTTTCCCTGAGGAGTTTTTAGGTTATAAAATTTTCTATATAATAGGCATGTTTTTTTTTAGACATAGGGCTCCAAAAATGTAGTTATAGTCAAGTTTCTAACTTGTCATAGCCCCTAAAAGTCTTTAAAGTTGTAAAAATCAAGAATTTCTCAATTAACCCTCATAAAACCATGGAAAAGTGAGGGGTAAGGAGTAGTTCTTTGTATTTGTATACTCCAAATTTCAAAAATGCTAAAATTTTTAAAATCGCATTGACGGAAAATGTGTTTATGTTTGAAAGAAAAAATAAAAAGAAAATAAATATTCAATTTTAAATAACAAAGTTAAAAAAAAAAAAACAAGCGAGAATGTTTTATTCGGCTTGGCCCGGCCGAATCTATATACCAACCATCAACTTCTTTAAATTTTACGTTACATGGGAATTGGGCGGCAAAGTGGTCGGATTTCGCCCATTTTTTGTTTCCGAGTTTACATTATTCCGTGAGTTATTTGTATAAAATTTCGTTGACGTTTCACCTCATAAGGGAGGTGAGCAGACCACGCCTATTTTTAGTTTTCAAGTTTATAATGATCTTTTAATTATCTGTACAAAAATTCGTTATCGTACATTCTTTTGTTTAAAAGATATCAGCAGAAAAGTATGAAATGAAGCTACAATGGACACCCTGTGTTTCTAGTATTTAGCCCATAACTCTTTTGTTTATTAACCGAATTTTGCCATTTTCAATACTATAGAAACTTTACATTAGATACATATTTGAGCTAAATTTCGTCACCCTAGGTTATCCCGTTCGAGCCCCATCCTGCTTTCAACAGACAGACAGTCGGACGGACATAGCTAGATCGGCTCAGAATTAGGACCCAGAAAACAAATTAACCATTGATGACCAAACAATGTCTGGTTCTCAATGGGTTGAAAATGTGACATGATGAAAAATTTTCATTTTACTTTCTACACTATATTAAGCCTATATATATATACAGTTAGGGACAAAACTATTTGTACACCCATGCATTTCGTATATCTTCAATAATTTATAAAGAATAAAAAATTATTATATATAGTTTTAATTCAGGTCCATTTTTATTGAATTATTTGATAAAAAATAAATTAATATATAACGCATTGTAAAAAAAAAGTACAATTTAAGTAAAAATCTTTGGCACAAAAGTATTTGTACATCAGTACTTTGTACAATTATTTGTACGTTGGACTCTTGTATGATGATTTTTTTAAATACCGTTATATTTTCTTCGTTAATCGAGTTTTATTTTACAAAATAAGAAGTTGGTTTTAACGTTTTGAATAATAAGCACATCAAAAATGGGAAAGCGAAAAGAGTTGAGTTTGGATATTAAAAATTTAATTATTGATGAACATAAAAAAGGAAAATCTCTCCGGAATATAAGTAATTTAGTAAATTTGCAACATTCCACAGTACAATACATTGTAAGCAAGTATAAAAACAGCGGATCTGTTGAAAATGTGCGTGAAGGTATACGAAATATATGAGGTGTACAAATAGTTTTGTCCCTAACTGTATATATTTTTTTTTTTTTTTGTGATTTTGTTGACCTGTGTAATTTAAAGTTTCTGCTCTAGTTTTACTAAAATATATATTTTTATTACCCTACTTTAAATCACCCATATAACCAAAGCACTATTTAATTTTCTAAAATTGCAGTGTCATTTAATCTAGTCTAGGGACCTGCAATTTCTATAGTAATTTTATACATTCACTTCTTTTATTTAAATCTTTTTTTCATATTTAACATTTTGAAATACAAAAGAACTCATTGCGTGTGCTCTCTATGAAAAGTGGAACAGAATTTTTAATATCAGTAATTTATATGACATCTGACCATGATTAAAGTAATTATATTATTTTTCTTCTATTTCATAAATTTGCATTTATAATGGAATAGAAATTATAAAAAGAGCAAAACAGAAATTTAAAAAACGTTTGGTATTCAACTTTAAATTATTTATTAATAAAATAATAAAAATAATAAATATTATTGACAAATGTATTGATTAAATAATGAATAAATAATTGTGTTAAAATATTGGAAAAATTAACTAAAAATGGCAGTAAATAGAAAATGGAAATTTTATTTAATAAATAAGTAAATAAAATCAAACAAACAAAAGAACAGAAAAATAAATAAATAATTCTTTACAAGTATACATTGGTATTTACATTTTTCTGGCCTGATTGATTTAAGTTGATATTTCTGCTCAAAAGTTGAATATTTTTGATCATGAATTTGTCCACAAACTTTTGTGATTTTGAGAGGAAGTAATGTTTCTAATACTTATTTCATAGATATTAAAAGTTTTAGTAAATGACCTTAGAATAGTTTAAATGTAAGCAAGGAAATAATTATGTAAATTTAACTTTGTTGACCTTTTTTGTTAACCAATTATTTTCTTTATAACCTTCCCAATAACTTGCTAACATTTGAATTCCAGTAAATATTCTTTTTTATTGACATTACTAGCGTGTTACGTTTAGTCTTTATTGTTACTTAAATATTTTAGAAAAATTCCTAGACATGTATTTTTATTTATTTGTGGTATTTTATCAAAACACTTTTCCTTTGCCTTCGTCTCTTTCTCCCACCGTTTTTTCTCTCTTTTGCCACAAATTTAATATTATTATTTATACCAATCGAGGATGGTGTTAGTGGTTTTGAGAAGTGGGGCAAGTTACAGTCAAATTAAGCTAAAAATTCATGAATAATTTATAGAAATTAATAATAAGAAAGAAGGCATTCATTATATGTAAATTTATATTTGTTTTTTTATTATTTTTCTGAATACGACCACCATTACAAAGAAGAATATAAAAAAAGAAATTTATTTAAAATAAAAAACAATTAATTTAATTAACGTGTTTTAACTGTAATGGGGACTGTGTCCTTAGCTTTTTTGTACAATGTTTAATATAAATTTTATGTTTTCAATATTAATATTGCACTGATGTTTGTAACACCCAAAAATATTGGTCCAATCTTAATTTATACCAATCGGCTTAGAATCACTTTCTGAGTCGATATAACGTTGTCCGTCCGTCTGTCCGTCCATGTAATAATTGTAATCAAACTACAAGTCGCAATTTTGATTCTAGGGACGCAGCCCATTGAAATTGGTTGTGATCGGCTCATTATTTCAACTAGCCCCCATACAAATGTCCTTCCGGAAAAGGGGTTTACGATTATTAATCCCTTAAATAAAGTAATATTTTAATGAAATTTGAAATATATATGTTTCATATAAGTTTAAATCTGTGTGCCGAAGATCGGTCCATAATTGACCATAGCTCCCATATAAACCCGTCTTCAGAATATCACTTTAACAGGTATAAATGCCATCAAAATGTTAGAATCAAGTTAATATTCGACACAAATAACTTTTATATAAATATAAATGATAGTGCCAAATTTTACGAAGATCGGTTCAAATTTACCATAGCTATCATATAAGCCCTCTTTCGATAATCACCCAAAATTGAATAAATTCATATAAATGTTGGTATCGATGTAATATTCAGTATTCGTATAATTTATTTTACACTTAATATGAATATCGGTCCACATTTTTAATGTACACAATGGTGTAGGGTGACGGGCTTGACCGACTATATCTTTTTTGATCGTTTAACTATGTCAATGAATTTTTACAATTACAAAATCTTTTCTGAAATATTGAAGCAAAAATGAATAAACATATCATAGTTAAGTTAAATACTTAGAATTATAGAATTATATTATTATATTCCTTGCCCCTTTTTCAACTGGCCACTTTTTTGGCCCCTTTTTTAAACAGCGACGTTCTAAAACTTTGTGCTAAATGACGAGAAACTAAGTTGTTTGATATACATCGACCCATTATATATTAATTTCAATAAATAAATTAATCATTTCGACATTGTTTCACAGTATAGTGATATAAAAACCGCGGAGTATGAACTGAAACCGACTTTTTATTTTGAATTCTCTTTTTTTTTTTTTGGCACTTTTTAAAAATTCTTAACGGTAACGCTGTGTACGGATATAATAAGATCATCATTCAATTTAAAAACTAGTCCCTATTTTACCAGATTAAAAATAATTAAAATCGTTTGAGTGGAAAAGTGTTGAATGAACTGAAACCTTTTTAGCACTTTTTTTAAACATTTCTACGCATTTAAGTTCATGATCGTTGGCATCACTTCCATATTATCTGTTCTTACTGGTTTATTCAATTACATTTTTAAACTAAATTACATTACATTTTAAACTTTTACCTACTCGAGATAATAAATTTTGACATCCTGTAGCTTATCTCGTGTTATCACAGGATAACTACAGATAATCTCTCAGAAAGCGTGGGTCTTCTTCAAAAACTCTTCCATACATTTCGATTCGATCCTAGCGGTAGTTTAGGAGATAAAGATTCATTACCAAAAAAAAAAAATGCGTTTGGCCCCACAGTGCAGCGATCGGCGATCTTAAAATTCACATTCTATATTTGTGTATGTTCAATAAAATTCTCTTGCTCTTTTATTGTACCACGATTTTTTTTTTTAATTTATTATTTAATACAGTCGAACACGGTTATAGCGAACACTTTTTTTCGGTCACATTGATTTTACGAACATTTTAAATACCTATCAAATTGTCCGGAACTCCAAACAATTGAAAGATATTGGGCTCTAGTAAAAAATAATTTAAAGAACATTAAAAACTTAGCTTAAAATAAAGCGGTGTTTGAAAATAAGTAGACTTATTCGAGCAAAAAAAGTGACCGAAACACAATAAAACCTTTAATTGGAAGAATTTTGGAAAATATCACATATTTTCTTAAAAACCAACAGAAAATAATTAATTTTTTTATGTTTAGAACTTGAACATAACAGTCATTAATAAAAATATAATTTAAAAAAAATTCGCCTATTGGTTTAGTTTCTATAAGCAGATTTGCATGCACGGATTTTTTCGTGCGCAGTCCTTATATGGTTTTTTATACAAAAAATATATTGCATTTTTGCTATCCTGAATAGTTTTTCAAAAACGCACACGATTTTCTTGACTGCGCATCGACGAAATGCATCTGTCTACATTTTATATTTCTTATGAATTTTTAAGTTGAAAATATTATTATCTCTTATTAAATATGTGTTAAGAAATTCATATTAAATTTTCTGACAATTTTCACTTGATTCTTTTTTTGAGCAAATAATATTGCTAAATATATTTTTGTAGAGAATAAAAATAAATAAAATGCATTAAATAAACAGACAACACTGCATATGAAAAATTTAATATCCTTTTAAAATGTATGCATAATCAAGGCAATAAATTTTAAAAAATGATTTTAATGTCATTCATTCACACCAATGATTTTAACTTTTATTTTTGTTATTTTTTTATTTTTTTTTTCATAAGAAAATATATGCTAAAAATACTTTAACTCTAAATAAATTTATCTCCTTCCTTTCTAGTTAGGATTCATTCTTTATATAAATAAAATTTAAAATTCTTTAAATTATAAATATAAAAAAACAATTTGTTAAAGTAAATAAACAATCTCTTCAATATTTCTATGAATAATTTAAAAAAAAAAATTGGAAAGAGTAATTTTTATTTCTACTTTTTAAGAATATATATGACGAATCTTATAAACGTTTTGATAAGACCAGACAAACATTATTATTTTTCTTCTTCTTCTATTGTCTTCATATTTCATTTTGTTATATTTAAGATACTTGCTCATAGTGTTGTATATAACTTTATTTATAAAGGAAGTGTTTATATGGGTGTGTGTGTGTGTGTGAAAGCGATTGTGCCAGTGAATGACTGATGGTATGTGAGTGATTGCTGTTGTATAAAAGTATTTACTTAAGGCCTAAAAATAATAAGTCAATTTGAAAAACCCCCAAAAAAATGCTTAGTTAAATATACATTTACACATTTTTTTTCTTTTCTCTTGCTGCTCCTTAAGTGTTAATTCATGAATAAATCAGTAAGTTAGAAAATTAGTTTGTATCTGATGGCAACAATTTGTTATTTAGTTGCGTTAAACAGGGGCAAGGCCAATTCAACTACAACAATTTATTTATTGGGTTTCCAATTATATATACTTGGTAAGGAAATAAGAATGTTGTTGGATTTGAAATATTGCAGTTTTTTTATAAAAATAGATGTTGTTTATTTTCTTAGTGCTTAGAAAGAAATTTGTTGAATTTAGTGGTAAGGTGAGATAAATAATCAAAAATTTTAGTAATTTAACGCTTAATTACAAGAAATTGTATACAGGGTATTGTTATGAAGAATAATGTGAAGTCATGAAGTCATTTGAATAATATAGGGATATTTATTAGGCAGAAAAATATTTGTATTTGAAAATTTTCTGTTCATATAAAAACTTAAGAAATGAACCAAACTTAATCGATCAGGTTATTTTTAACGAAGTTTTTACTTGAAATACATGTTTGTTTTCATAAAGTTTAGCATAAGGGGAAATGTTAATCTTTTTAGTTTCAATATTTTTCTTTGGCTCCATAATATAGTATATATTTTGTGTCCTTATAGTAAGGGACGTTTATCTAACACATCTGTACGTCTATGGGTTAGTTTTTTAAATCTTTATTAGCTATTCACTTTAACATGGACATTTTTTAAGAGGAGTCTATTGGCATCTTAGCTACTACGTACTGGCATATATTTGCACACAGAATCACTACCACTACTACCAAAGAGTCTGTAAACTGGTAATTGGTACTGCAACGACTACAAGGTGGTTCTTTTTGACACATAATCACCTCTACAGCTTTACTGGTTATAATGGGACAGAAAAAAATTTTGTTATATTCATTTTGTCTTCTTCCCGCTTATCATAGGGGATGTAAAGTGGCAATTGCCATCATGCTCATTGGTGGCAGATGGGTAAGAGACACCTTGCTATACACCAATACAACCTTACTGTCTAAAAGGGGTTCAATTTCAACCAAATAAATTGCTGGGAGATAGTAAATCAAAGTTTTATATCTCTGAACCCTTAATTGTATTACATATATGAGTAATTCCACAAAATTCGAGTACGGGTCTTATATGGAACCTTTGGCAAATTGTAGACCGATACTTGTTTTAAGCATAATTTATATTTCTATGAAACAAACTTGTGCATTTTATTATGTTATTTATGCATTATGCCGAAAGCGCTTCAAAAATTGACTTTTTTTCAGTAAAATGGTCACCTTGTCGTTATAAGAGGCGTGGTTTATTAAATATTTCTTGTATGTTTAGCGAACATATGTAGGTAACTTTTCAAGGTATTATTTTTTTAATTTCAGCTTTGACATTTTTGAGCTCCACAAAAAACTGAATAAACAAAAATTAAAATTAACGAAATTCTGATAGAGATAGCGGGGAGACTGTTACCCCAACTGTTACCCCAACATTAACATGCATTTATGTTAAGTATTCTTTTAGAAACATGAAAAAAATGTTTGGTTCAGAGGAAAATAACGGATTTTAAAATGAAAAAATGTTACCACCTTTTTTAAAAAAATCACAAAAAATTAAAATTTTTTTAAAATTTTCAACTTCAAAATAATATAACTTTTTATCTAAAATACGTAGGTATATGACCATTGCACAACAATTTTTTGGAATTTTGTACAGAATCTGGGGGATATTTTAGAAAAATTGTAAGACTCAAATTAAGCCCGCCAAGTTAAAAAAAAACTAAAAAAAAAACATGGTCAAAAATGGGTCATCATTTTATTTTGGTCCAAATATCTCTTAAAGTGAAAGAGATAACCTAAACATATTTTTTGTAGAGAATTATAAATACTATCTATGTGCAGAATTTTTTTTCAATCAAATCATAAATAAAATTTTGACGATTTTTTTAAAAAATTTCATACCCTAGGTGACCAACTTTGGAGGTCCACCCTCCGTCCCCCAGACCTGCAAAGAACCAGACCTCCTCCAAATCAATTGGCATTCAGGATTGTCCGTGTGAAATTTCATTCAAATACATCCAGCAGTTCTAAAGTTACAGAATTATTTCAAAAAAATTTCGTTTTGGGACCACTGTGGGACGGTCATCGTTAATTGTATCCTACTCCACTTATGGTGCTGTAAGGTATAATTAAAGATGGAGTGCCAGACATATAAATAAAAAAAACCTTATGACATTTTCATATATTTTATCAACGTTTTCGAAAATGATTTCAGCAGGAGCTTTAATATATCTATAAATGCCTCACAAATGTAATCTGTAAGTGATTTTCACTGACCTGTGATAGTGCAAATATACTTTACTAGAAAAATTCTTTAAGTGTAAAGAGTTCAACTCTATTAAAATCAATTCAAAGATGATAAATTAGTTATCAAAGTTATCGATAAATGATCTTAAATTGCCAAAAAAAAAAAAAAAAAAAAAAAAAAAACAAGCGCGAATGTTATATTCGGCTCGGCCGAATCTATATACCCACCATCAACTTTTTCAAATTTTACGTTATATGGGAGTCGTTTATATCGATCCTCAAACTATTTATACAAAATTTCGATATCGTACATGCTTTTTAATACCAAATTATCTTTTCATAGATAAATATTTGTACCAAATTTTGTCTCCCTACGTTGTCCCGTTCGAGCCCTATCCTGGTTTCAACAGACATACAGACGGAGGGACATAGCTAGATCGACTCAGAATCTAACCAGGGCCAAGAAAATATATACTTTGTGGGGTCTTAAATGATTCCTTCGACATGTTACACACGGAATGACAAAATCAATATACTCGCTTTTTGATGGTGGGTATAAAAAAAAAGAATTAAAACATTTTTTTTACTTAAAACTGACATTTTGAGATTAATTCCGAAAAGTGTTGTTAACTCTACTAGATATTAGATGAAATTAGTGATTTTAAGTATTTTTTATTTTGGTTTTAGCGCTTTGTTTTATGGAAATTAAGCAGCATTGCATGTCTCCTTATTTTGTATCTTGTTTCACGCAGAGAAAAAAACATTTCTCAATATGGTTGCCCCAACAATATTATTTTCATTGCATAGAAATTTTTCTGTCGCAAACATTCTTATTGTTAAATATATTTTATTTTAAAAACTATTTTGTTGTAGCAATTATACATTTGTTCTCAACTCACAATTATATTGTTGGCACAACATGTTAAGCAATATGTTTAAATTAGAACCACATTATTGTTGTTAAAATTGCATGTGCAGAAAAAATATTTTCAATACCTGAATATGTTATTTTGTTTGTAATTTTGAATTGACAACAAAATGTTTGTTTTGTATTGACAACAATATACATTATTAGTACTTGACAATAACTATACTTGTTGATTTTTATTCAGTTTAGTTTTCTTCTTGCATTAAGCAAGTTGTCTGTCGGCAAGTTAAAAATGTATTAGAAAATATGCTGAATGTAATTTAAAAAAGTGAATTATTTGAAATAAATTATTTTAATTAAAGTTAAATTAGAAATAAATAAGGGTTTCATATTGTGAAAATATTTTAAATTGATAATATACAAAGAAAACTTCACAATTCGTTATCTTCAGAGTGCTAAAAAAAAAATGTGTCAGCTTGAAGAAGATATTTCTTAGGTTTCATCGTTCACAGGTGATAAATTTACGTTTTTATTCCAAAGTGATTTATTTTACATAACTAAATTATAACTAATTTAAATAAAAACTTCCATATGATAAATTAATTGGCTTTTATTTATTTTTAGGCATAATCATTGTTTCTCGACGCTAAGTACAGTTATTGCGATTCAACATATTATTGCTCTATACATGAATCAAGTATATATACAACAAAAATATTGTTGTAGATCAACAATATTTTTATTATGATTTAACCATATTATTGCTGTATATAGAATCAAGTATATATACAGCAAAAATATTGTTGTATATCAACAATATTTTTTATTATGATTTAAACATAATATTGCTGTATATATGAATCAAGTATATATACAACAAAAAATATTGTTGTAGATCAACAATATTTTCTATTATGATTTAAACATAATATTGCTGTATATATGGATCAAGTATATATACAACAAAAATATTGTTGTAGATCAACAATATTTTTATTATGATTTAACCATATTATTGCTGTATATATGAATCAAGTATATGTACAACAAAAATATTGTTGTAGATCAACAATATTTTTATTATGATTTAACCATATTATTGCTGTATATATGAATCAAGTATATATACAGCAAAAATATTGTTGTAGATCAACAATATTTTTATTGTGCTACATCTAACCATAATATGACAGTACTCGATTATGGTTGCTATTCACCATATTTTTTCTATGCGTGAGGAATTTTGTAAAGAATTGAGCGATTATTTTCAAAAAATTTAAGAGCCCAAATAAAGTCCCACAAGTTTAAAAACTTAAAAAGAAAAAGAGGCAAAAAATTATACAAATATCTCTTAAACTAAATGAGATAATCTAAACATGTAAGCATATTTTTTGTAGAAATTCACAAGGACTATCTACATGTAATTTTTTTTACATTCAAATCATAAATGAATTTTTGGCGAATTTTTTAAAAAATTACATACCCCCGAGACTAACTAGGGGCCTCTTCCTACTCTTCCAAATGAACTCGGAAATACCTCAGCTCTGTTTTGAAATTTTATTTAGATATCTGCAACGGTTTACAAGTTACAGAATTATTAAAAAAAAAATTGATATATAAAAGATGCCTCACTTAATATATAAAGAAAACCCACTTTTCGTCAAGTTATTAATTTTTGTCAATTGATATAGTTTCGAAATATCATCAAGTCTTACAATGTAATTTGTTATTATCTAAAGACGTTTTCCTCAAGAAACACTTGAGAAATTGTTATTATGGCACAATTTCCAGCTGGGTAAACATATTTTCTTCTTTAAGAAGTCAGATAACAACTTGATTTGAATTTCAAAATAACATCTCTTTTTCAAACACACCTTTCAGGAAACACATTCCCCAAAGTTTATTACTTTAGGGGCCACGCCCTTAAATATACAAGTATTTATGTTAAACATATGTCTACACAACTTCTTTTACTATTTAGTACCTTTCTTTATTTAGTTGTTGCTATTAACTTATTTTATTTTTTGCTTAAATAAGGTGTATTTATTATTAGTATGTAGGTACTTTTATCTACTTAGGTTTTTATTTTTATATATTTACTTAATCAAACCTAGAGCAAAAAATTATTTATATGCTGGTAAATATTAGAACAGAAACACAACACAACAAACAACAATTCATTTGTTATCCTAATGAATCATCGGCTAAGGATTAAAAAAAAAAAAAGGAAAAATAATGCGATACATTTTACTGACAAAACAGTGTGTTTTAAACAAATAAAAATGAAATATGAAATTTTGTATATTATATTTAAGACAGGTGTTGGTAATGGGAATTCTAGACAGATGTTTTTCAGTGGTTGAGATTTGTTAAAGAGGTATTTTTATATATTTTTTTTTAAATTGTTATAGATTTTTATTATAATTATAGTAATTTTGAGAGAAGTTGAAAAAATATATATTTTTTTTTGTATTAAAGAATATAAATTATTTCGAATACTTTATTTAAAGTATTTAAAATTATTTTTTAATATATTTACTTTTGGTTTTATGTTATTTGTTTAAAGAAGACTTAAAAGCCAAGAGTCAAATTAATTCTTTCTATTACCCTTTCCAAGAAATTTATTTTTGTTCTTATAAAAAAATGCCATCTTTTAGGAAAAGAAAATTCATGGCAGAAAATAAGTCTATATCAAATTTTGAGCAATCTTATTTGTTTTATATATTGACTCAATTTACGCACACATGTGATATTTTTAAGATTATGTGTAGAAATGTTTGTGATATCCTTAAACATAAATATATTTATTTATAAATATATGTATGTATGCTTAAGTACACTTCAATAAATCTTAAAAAATCACTTGAAGTCATAGCAATATGTATTATGATAGGATTAGAGTCTTAGACATTCTTTTGTGTAAGAACCAATTCGGTTACTTTGTAATTCGGTTTAAGAATAATTTGTTTAATATGTTTTAGAAATATTTTTTAAATTATTATATGCATTCGAAAGTGGTAAATTTTTTATGCTCTTCACACTATTGTGCACAATATTTTTCGTTCAAAGTGTTAAACAATGGCGAGTATTAATTTTTGTTTTATATACTTGGATAATTCCATAAAGAAACGAATTCTTAAATCAATTGAGGAAAATTTGCGTTATAGCACATTGCAGTGCACATTGGGGTAAAATGGCGTTTAATTTAAAGATAGTAAAAACAAGTTAGAAATAAGGACTGCGCTCGAAAAAATCCGTGCATTGTGTTAACTAGTTTACACTTTCCATTATGCTCACTAGCCATGTACTAAGTTTCATAGTAATGGCTAAACTAATTTTTCTTAAAATGGAAATTTAACAAAAATACCTAAACACATAATTAAAATTGTTCATGGAATCTTACATCAATCATATAAAACAATTACTAGTACGGCAGTTGTGTCACAAAATACAGTTTCTTGGGTCATAATATTATACAAAGAAGACATGGTCACTGAATGGAAACCTGGTAGTGAAAGAAAAATAGTATCTTTAGGCTGTAGTACTCAGACAAAATAGAAAGGATTTTGAGAGAAAATCCCCTCAGCTCTGAAAGTTTCACAAAGAGTTAATTGCTTTAAATCTTTATCAGAAAAGTTGAAAGGAAATCTAGCCTAAAGAAGTATAAAGTACAAAAAAATCTTAATAGAAACAAGCAAGAAAAATTACGTGAAAGTACTTCAGATGAATTTTTTCATAATTATGATTAGTGTATTATAGACGATGAAACGTTCGTACAGGCTGAACTTTTTAAATTCCTGGCCAGGGAATGAGGAAGAAAAATATCGTGTATCAAAGAAATCAAAATTCTCAAGAAAGTTTTTGATTAGGGAAGCGGGGAAGAAGCAGTTCATTCATAAAAAATGGTTCATTAACACAAAAATATACGTAAATGAGTGCCTTTGGAAAAAAACTTCTCCCTTTCCTAAGAAAATACAGTGTATCCACTTTTTCTGGCCTGTTCTTGCTTATTCTTATTACAGCAACAAAGCAATGGAGTGGTAATAAAGAGATTGTTAGTGTTTGTTCCATAGAGGTTAATCCACAAAATGTCCAAAGTAATGCAATTGAAAGATTTTGAATTGAAGAATTGAAGATTTTTTCTTTGCATTAAAAACATCAGGTGTATATGATGAAGTTTTTAATGAGAATTACTTAACGATCCTCTAGGGTAAGTGTTTGAATTGTCAGATCGGAAAAAATAACAATGTGGTGAAGCATCGTTTTGACGTGTTCGCCTTATCAATATCGATTTTATATAAACTTTAATTGACTAAATCTATCCCATTGGTTGTTTATTATTCGAGGTACCTATTGCAATTTATTTTTAATATCTTGAACAACAATATTAAGCACCTCTTTAGTAAATATTCTTTTAAAAATTTTTATAGTACTCGGTGGAAATTGTCTGGTTGCTAACTTTTTGTTATAGTAATATGAGAGTTTTAAGTAGTTCCAATTAAGTACATTTGGATATCAGATTTGCTTTATTGCTGAATATCCAGTATTTCCCGAGCCTAACGTTTCGTCACCCTCATCATCACTGTATGGAAATGGCAGTTGCACATTATCTCGATTTCAAAGACTAGACTAGACATTCCCTCTTCATCCTCTTCCTTTGTAGTTACTGTAAGGTATTAAAATCTGAAAAGTCCATTTTATGGCATTTAATAACGCCCAAACCACATTTTTTTGCATCAAGAATTAATTTTTTGAAGGAATTGCCAATTTTTCTGTAACTTATTTTTCGTTCATTAATGACGAACATTTACTCACAAATTTGGGTAAATTCAGTTTTATTCAGACATTTTATACTTTCAACAACATATTATGATTATCTTTAGAATGATTGAATGTAGATGAATAAAAAGAAACACGTTTACAAAGAGAAAACACATTGTGGTCTATCCAGACCAAGAGGGTCAACTTAGCGTACTTTTTCTTTAAACCCAAAATTTTCCTAGTTATCGTACTCCAATCGACTCAAAATTGATTTCATTCGATTCAGTAGATATCAGTTATAGATATCATGTTCATCTTTTTTTTGATTTTTTACTTAAAATAAAAGATATTAAACTCCAAAGTCAAATTTGGTCTGACCAGACCAAGATAGTAATGCTAGGGTTAATTAATTTTTACAAAGAATAATAAAAAACGAGAGAATTACTACAGACGGTCAAGACCGACCATATGATACCCTACACCATTGTGTATGAGCTAAAAATTAGACCTGTGGTCAATTGTAGACCAATGTTGTTTCTACCTATATAACTTATTTGTGTTGAATATTAACTTGATACTATCATTCGTATAGGATTTATGCACATTAAAGTGATTTTCGGAAGAGGGGATTTATATGGAAGCTATGGTCAATTATAGACTGATCTTGATGAAATTTGGCACAGAGATTGACACTTATACAAAACTCCTTTGTATCGAGTTTCATTGAAATATTGCTATATTTAAAAGCCCCATAGACACATACTGCATAAGCTCCTGCAATTAGTATGTATTAGTAAAATTGAGAGAGCTTTTGAATGTATGCGTCACACCGACAATGCAGTATGAAAAATCAAAATCGTTTTGATTTTAAAATGAACTCATCATGATATAAAAAAGAAGGTAGTTTCACTTTCTCTTTTGGTAGCCATGATTAACCATCTGACGTTTGTGGGAATTATGACATATAGTGCTACCTTATTTATTTAAGAAACTCCAACAAATTGTTTGTTCTATTTTATTTTTGTCATTCAAATTGTAAAACTATTTAAAATTAAAAAAATTAAAATTTTAAAGAAAAATACATAATGCGTATGAAATGTGGGTGCATCAATGGCCACTAACTGCAATTAAGCTAAGGATATTTATATTAATGAAGGACATTAATACGTAAAAGATAAGTATAAAAAGATAAGAAAATGCATCCCCAAATATAATTTTTCAAATTTATAGGTGCAAGAACTCTAAAGCAGATACGTTCAATTTTGGTTTACATAATAAATAAGTACATGAGATGTAAGAAAATAAGTTCAAGAATCCATGCAGGCACATTTATGTAAATGTTATTGATTTCGACAGTGGGTTTCTTTTAATTGACAAACATGTCCGAACATAAAATATACTTATCCCTGTCAAAGAAGTTGTACGACACTCTGCAAGATTTTATATTCTCTTGTTTTGGGTCTTTACATTATTTGAAAGCTCGCACTCGAAATATGTAATATTTACAGATACTAAAATATTAACTACATTAAAGAATATTTACACCGCAAAATATATTGGAAGTTGTTCAAGATTCACAACACTTTCCTTGATTATCAAGTAGCTATTGCCCTGGGGGGTTATTGTGTCTTTCGATTCGAAAGAAAATTCTTTCTAAAATCAATGTGTTTTGAATACTATTTCCAAAAATTGTCTTTTCGACTCGAAAGACACAATAATCCCCTGAATTAATTGTTCCAAATCAATGATTTTGGTGAAATTGTAAATATTTTAAATAAAAGAACTAATAAAGTGGTTTGAATCTAATTTTCACAATTATTGAACAAATTTATAAATGAATTCATCTCAGAAATTTGCAACTTTGGAACGGTCAAGCAAAGGTGTAATTTCTGATGTGAATACCTTTTATATTTGTAAACTTGATAATGTTCACCTTTATCGTCACTGAAAAATTATAAATTTTGAAATTTCACTAATGAAAGTCTAACATCGCTACACGCAATTACATTAAATTACAAAACAGAATTATAAAACTATGATTTTGCATTAAAGTTGAAAATTAAACAAATTTTAAAGTTAATTTAATTTAGTTTTTACTATTTGAGAAACATTTTTGTAATCACATACCTATATTACACATTAAAAACAATAATTTCCATTTTCTATATGTGGCAACGTTTTTTTAGTTTGTTTACAAAAGTAAAACTTCAGAAAATACCGATAAACTTCAAATTATTTTTTTCTGAGAGTGAAGTGGAACTACCTTGTTTTTTATAACATGGAACTCATACTGCAGACAGTTTTTTCAAATGAATTTGATTATTTTGTTTATTATTTATTAAATTTTCTGTTGTCATTTTAATTTAAAAAGAAAAATATTTTAAATTCTTTTATTTTGTAATAAATTTTTTCACAAAAATACAAATTTGATCGATGAATGTGTAGCAAATTCCTCAATCACACACGTACAGGAGGGTTCATCGGCAGTATCTCTCTGCAGTATGTGTCTATGGGCGCCATAAGACATTTATGATCGTTATATCCCTATTCCGGGAGGATATTTGTATGGGGGCTAGGTGAAATAATGAACCGATCATAACCAATTTTAATAGGCTTCGTGCCAAATTTCATCAAGATATCTTTAAAATTGCGACCTGTACTTTGTTCACAAGGTTTGCATGGATAGACGGACGGACATCGTTAATTCGACTCAGAAAGTGGTTCTGAGTCGAACGGTATACTTTAAGGTGGGGTTCCGATAATTTTGTTCTGTGCGTTACAAACATCAGCACAAAAGCATAATACTCCAACCACCTTTGGTGGTATAGGATATAAAAACAATATGTATTATGTTCCAAAAAATATGAGAACAAACAACCTGCTACATTTTAAGTTCCATTCTATCAAAGTTAAATGTCGTACTCTAGTTTTAGTATAATTTAAAAAAAAGTATTCAGAAGAAACTAAATTTTTAAATTATTGTGGAAAAACATACTAGATTAATTGTAGTTTTGGTAACATTTTAAAATTTATCCGTAGAAAACTTTTTGTTAAGTGCACCTGAAGTTTTTTTGTTTTTTTCCAATATTTAGGAAAATTTTAATGTCTTTTTTATGTCTATTAATTCATAATTATATGTACTTTCATTTGGTACCCTTTTTTGTTTCGAAAATTTAATTTTTAAATTCAAATTATCGCCACTTTTGACTCATTTTACCCCAACTTACGGCGTTCATTTTGAACGTCTGTGATGTTTGTTTTTTTTACTTAATAAGCTCCATTTATTTTACTATTTATTCGATTACCCATTCTCATAATATTTAACCGGTTTATTTTTTCCATAAATTTTCCAAAGTCTATTTATTTTGTTCTCGTTTTTTTTTCTTTATCAAAAATTATAAACTTCATTTGTGTTTTCAATCTTTTAAGAAATTATCGCTTCAGGCCATAAATAATGGCCATAAAATTTTGCTGTTAATGCCTGGAAGTGTTTTGCTTTTTCATTTGAGATAAGTTTCCTCTTACTTGCTTTTACTTTTAGCTTCTCAAATTAAAAAAAAATAAAAATAGCATCACATATTCACATATACACATAAATAATGTATCACTTTCTAGATTCATTTTTCTACTCTAAGAATTTTCTTTAAAGTTTAAGTGATGAAATGTTGAAATTTCTTTTCCTTTTTCCCTTCATTATTTCTACCACAATAAATTAAACCACTGAAGAGGCATGTGAAGTGTACCACTGGTACAGTACCAGACAATATGTTACCTAATCGTTTGAGCGATTAAATATAATGGAAATTATGTCATGAAGAAGAAAATTATGATGCTGCCTCTGTTTTTTTATTTTTTTTCAAAAACACTTTTGTATTTTGTTGTTGTTTGTTTAAAAAGTTTTGTTGTTTTTAAAAGGAAAGAGATGAAGTGGAATATATTAGAAATATGTATATAAGCGTATATGTATTGCATAATTTGATATATAGAAACATAGTCTACTTTAAGGGGCTAGGATAGGATGTATGTATATTAAATGGAAATATGAAAGATTATTATATCGGTTGCTCTATTCATTGAATTGATATATATATATATATATATATATATATATATATATATATATATATATATATATATATATATATATATATATATATATATATATATATATATATATATATATATATATATATATATATATATATATATATATATTTTATAAGAAGCGATTTCAAAAAGTGTTAATATATGTTTTAAAGAATTTGAATAAGAACATATTTCTTTTATATTTCTGTACATAAATGTCAGTGTAAAATTATTATGAAATTGATATCTACATACCGATAGTATCTGATAATTTCCAGAAGAAATTATGACCAACAGATTTTTAAACTGAAATCGCATAAAATTAAATTTTAGTAATTCATAACTTTTTTATAATCATGTTGGAATATTTGAGCAAAATGTTTTAAAAATATTATAATTATATTATAAACTTCATACATAATGAGTGAGATCGAAAAAATCTTAACACACATTTTGCCTCATATTTTTTTTCGGAATCAATATTCAAAATTTTTTTTGATCTGGTTATCATGGAAAAATACTTCAGTTATTATTTTTAATAACAACCATGTTAATTTGTCCTTATTTTCATCAAAATAAGTGATGAAAAAGATTTACGTCCTACAAGTTATTAAACAATTTTAAAAAATCCAAATAGATCTTACAAATAATTGGACACAGAATCAAATGTTGTCCGTAAAACCGTTGCTAATATTATTACAGTTATAACAGTATCAGGGGAATTTAACTATTGATGTGGAACCTAGCTCGATAAGAAAAAAGGACCACATGATATTGGGAAGGCCAGAAAATTGAAGGCATATTGAAAGGAACTCCAATCACATCTGGTAGAAAATCAGCTCAGTTTTCTCAGTGCTTCGACTATTTGGTGCGAAAATTTAAAGCTAATGGGAAAGTTGATAACATATAAAGTTCAAAAAATTCCAAACTGGAATTCAGCAAAAAAAAAAAAAAAAAAAAAAATACAAGCCAAAAATAGGACTCGGAATTCAAAACCAAATTTCATACAAAAATACTCAAGCTGTATAATTGACGAAGAAACGTAGGTGCTGGCAGAATCTTCGCAGCTTGTGTCTCAAAAATTTTTATTGCTAATGCTCGAAGCGATGTTGGAGATAAGTTTAAGACCCAAAAGCAGCAAAAATTTCTTACAAAATTCATGGTATGACAAGCTTTTTGGAGTTGCGGCAAAACAGGAAAGTCATTTGATACATTCGGATCTATAAATACCAAAATATGCATAAAGGAATATTTGCAAAAAAGACTTCTTCTTTTCTTAAGAAAGCACAACGTGTCCACATATTTTTGGACCCATTTGGTATCATGTCACTACGGTAAGAAAGCTCTGGAGTGGTACCAAATCAATAACATAGTTTTAGTACCAAGAGAGGTAAATTTTCAAAATTGTCCATAGCTTAGACCAGTGGAGAGATATTGAGCTCTTGTGAAAAGTGAATTCAAGAGCACAAAAAAGGTGTCCCAAAATACCGAAGATTTTAACAGAAGATGTGCACACTGTTCCAAAAAAGTGACTGAAGCAAATATCAAATCTCCAAAGAAGGGGTTTTCAAATGGTCCACAATTTTATAATTAGTGGTTAGAACCATAAAAATATATCTCTGTGATCTGTGCTAAATTATCAAATGATTAAAAAAATAATGAAAACTCTAAGATCAACCGTTTTCAAGTTATTGAATATTATGTATGTTAAGAATTTTTCGATCTCAATCCTTAGATTAACAAAAATATGAATATCTTATTGTTGTTGTACTATGTGTGTTAGAATGATTATGAGTTTTCTAGTTTTAAAATGTAATTTTTGAGGCTCACGTTTTTGAAAAATATTGAACTTTTTCCAATAAAAATAAACGTTTTTGAATCATTTGAAATATTTCGTTAATACACACAGCACAATTTGAACACGTAGGGAGTTGATTCATTATTGATAATAATGTAATTTTGTACATGTATGTGGTCAATATTTCTCTGGGTGTAAAACTATTTTATATCAAAAAAATTTCTGAAAAAAATAAAAGGTCTCTTAATCAATTAAATTTAAATGCTCAGAGCATACCAAAAGACGACTGAGAAAAAATATAATTAAAAAATATTTCTAAATATTTAAAAATTCTAAAAATTCAAGATGGCTAATAATTTTTTCTTTGATAGACTTTAATTTCACTTTAAAAGAATTTGATATTAGAAGGCTTAAAAAGTTTAGGGAAACTTTGCTAAGAAGAAGTTGGTATTTAAAAGCACATTTTAATCTACATACAAGACTATTAGAGTATTCTCATTACAATTAATTTTGAAAACTATAACCAAACGAGAAATTTGCTATGTTAAAAGTGGTTTTCTATAACTAATTAAATTTAAAACCCAAAAATCAATAAATTTTTAATCTAGTTTTATTGCCAACTATTTAACTATTCAAGTTTTACCAATTTAAATCAATAAAACTAAATGTCCTTTTCTATGGAAAGAAGCTAAACATTTCAATTTTATCGTTTTTTTTACGATATTAAATATTTACTTTCTATATTAGGAAACATGCAATAAAAACTAACATAAAATGTTGATGTCAATTGCAAAATGTTAACCAAACAAAGTACATTACATGATAAACGATTTTTTGTTTTTTGTAATTAGAGGTTCTTTTTGCCACAATTTAATAAAAAACACGAATAAAAATTTTTGTACTTATAGTATACAGTGTACAGAAAATTTTAACACGTAATTAATAATTTAGCTTTCAACAAATGATGAATGATTTTTCCTTTTGTTTTGATGACAGGAAAGTTTGAAATAGTAGGAGATATATGTAGTTATTATGGGAGAATTTCATTATTTTGAATTTGAATACTATTTAACAGTTCAAGAAGAAATTAAATTTTGCTGCGTCTCAAAAGAAAAAAAAAAAAAAAAACTGTTTTTTTCAAACAATTTTACAATTTTTTATGCAATAATTAATGATTTATTATTAGGTAAAAAATGAATTTTTATAATTTTAAGATTTTTTTTGGCAGATTGGAAATGTCCGTCCGTCTACACTTTAGAGTTAAATGGGTCGAAAATGATGCATAATTCAGGAAAAGGTGATAGCAAGACTGCATTTTTAGAATTATAAGAGGTTTTTTAGCTGAATTGTAATTTCCGTCCGTCTACACATTTGAGTTAAGTGGGTCAAAAATGGCGCTTAATTCAATAAAAGGTGATATGAACATTTTATTATTTAGTTAGTTTTTATATTGGTGAAGAGGTAAAAAGATGATATATTTTTGGATTTTTTTTAAAGATTCTTAATGTCTGTCCTTCTGTCCGTCTGTTAATTAATATTTGTAAACTTGCCAATTCAAAATCGTTTATTTTTTGAATCAATAAAGATATCGACTTAAAGTTTGCTTTTTTGTTCTTTAATAAACTTCAAAAATATAATAAAATCGGTTGAAAAAGTTGGGATATGTCTTGGAAAGTTGAGATTGTTGAAATTTAAAACTAATGTATCTCGAAGAATTTATAAGAGAAATAGTATGTGCAATAGATTACCCATGAATACAAAATTTTTGATTTTACTTGCTCCACTGACAGTTTCTGGTAGATGGGGCTATAAAAATAATATGTGTGCAAAAATTGGGTCTTAAACTGGCCAGTCGACTTTGACCTTTGTTCTAAAATAAGGTTTAAAAGTAACTAATATCTTTATTGCGCTTTTTTAAAAAAAAAGTTCATGAAAAAATTTTTACTTTGATTGCTTATAACATCACAACAAGTCATAGTAGGCTAAAAAATTAAATGTCAAAAATTTCTGCATTTTATTCTGAATCGAAAAGCTTATATAGTATTTTATCAGAAAATGTTAAATTAAAGAGTTATAGCGCAATAAAGATATTAGTTACTTTTAAGCCTTGTTGTAGGACAAAGGTCAAAGTCGACTGGCCGGTTTACGACCGATCGACCCAATTTTTGCACACATATTATTTTTTAGCCCCATATACCAGAAACCGCCGGTGGAGCAAGCAAAATCAAAACTTTTGTAAAATCCATACATTTTATGGGTAATCTAATGTGCAAGCATGTCTTCTAAAGGATTTAATAAGGAATTTGAGATGCTATAAAAATCTTGGAAATCGGGTAACGAACGAAAATTTCCTAGTGGTCAAACATTTTCTATGACATTAGTACCCCATTTTGAACCTTATATGATCCTGAAGCGTATATGGCATCCTGTTCAAATTTTAGTATTCTCTGCTACGTCTATGTGAAATTTCATGTAAATACAACCATACGATTAGAAGTTACAAATTTATTTTGATTCTGTCCAACAGTTTAATGTTTGATAAAACAAAGAAAATGTCTGCACTTAAGCTGTCTTTTGTATGAAATCTACTGGAGTTAAAAAAAAAAAAAATTAATTTCTCAAATCGAGCTATATATGCGCATGATGTTTTTCTTAATATTAAAGTGGACAATATGTACTAATTTTCAGAAAATTTTCATAACACGCATCCTATAACATTTTAAGTTGCATTCCATGAAAATTGAAAATTAGTTTTAGGACTAATTTTCAAAACGAAGTTTACAAATACTTTAAGAAAAGTACTATTTAAGTGTACTTCTAAAGTTGATGTTTTCATTTTAAATTTCTACTTTAAAAGACTTTTTATTTAAAATAAATACACGAAAGTTGAAAAATGAATTTTTTACTCTTTTTCAATATGAATATTGATATTTTGTCTACTTTTATTTGGTACCCATCTTTATTACAAAAATTTCAATTTCAAAATTCAATTAATCGCCACTTTCGACACATTTTGGCCCAACGTGCTGCGTGTTAAAATTATTAAAGAATATTTAAAAAGTGGTGTCAACTTGATGACTAATTGTCATCAAGTTGACACCAATTTATCATTGAATTTTTTTACATTTAAAATTTGTAAATAAATGGCATTAAAAAACCAATACGGAAGATTTTTATTGTGACCATAACGGTCGAGGATTTTGAATAAAATTTTATCCTTCAGTGTACAGTGGGTAATACTAGAATACGAGTTGATTTTAAATATTTTTTTTTTACAAGTTTTACAAAATTTGTATTTTGTGGTAAAGCTGAAAATTGGTAGACTATTGTGAATAGATAGAAATAGATAGATGAAGCAGATTTTAGAAATTTATTTTAAACATAAAAATAATTACAAGGACGCTATTTTTGTATCATTTACTTTTAGCAAAAATTAATGCATAACATTTTAGATAAAGAATTTTGAACAGATTTAATTTTTGTCATAATAAAACTGTGTGCTATATCTTTTGATATGGATTAGGCAGACAATAACAAGCCTTTGGAATAAATTTGCCTTTGTGCCGGACATACGGACGGACGTAATTATATTAACAGGAATGTTCATAGTGCTACAGAAAAAATATATGTAATGCACTAATATGATTTTTATATCTCTATAAATTTTTATCGTGATCAATTTCTGAATTACTAATAAAATTTTTTTATTATTTTTATTATTTTTAATAAAAAATAAAATGTATATAGATATGTATGTACTGTGAGCGTCAAAAAAAAGTAAACAGCTCATTCTCTTTCAAACTAAGCCTTGTGAGATGAAGATAAATAATGATATAAAAAAAGTGATATGCCAAAATTCGTTGGTATTTAGGTAGTAATTGAATTCATAAAAACAATTTGCGAAAATAAATCGGAATAACGATTTAATTGAATTTTTAAGAAAATATACCAATTTTTACGCGTCAAAATAAAGTAAACAGTGGCACCTTTCTTCTATAAAAAGGTCGGTAAATTGTAAATGTGGGAGAAGATCTTACATTTTTTTAGTTTAGGTTTCAGGGAAGGACCAAATTATAATCTTAAATGAGTTTCTTGCTTTAAAACGAAGTAAAAAAGTGATTGTTTAACAATAGAAAAACAAATTTCAATTCAAACTCGAAAGTAATATCAGATTTATATAGAATAGGAAAAATTCTTGCATGAAATTGCAGAAATCGTTTCAAGGAATTATTGCACAGTATTGTATAAATATACCAAACATCATTCTGTAGATAATTTTTCTCGGGCAAGATGGTCAAATCATTTAAAGACACAAAGAAAAAAGCTATAGTTTGCGAATACAAAGAAAATTCTTCTTCTAGTACCTTAAAAAAAACTGAAAAAGTAACGTTAATTTCCGCTTATTATTCTAGAGCCAGTAGAAAACACCACGTAAGAACCCTACATATCGTAAGCCAGCCAAACTAAATGTTTGAATCTCGCCCAAAAGTATAAAAATTAGTGTTAAACCTTCCAGGAAATCGTTTTACTCAATGGCGAAAGTAAATTTAAATATTTGGTGCTAAAAAAAAAAAAAAAAAACACGAAAAATATTGCAAAGATGAAATGCAGGCGTCAATGTCACATGTGTGTTTGAGATAGTTGAACATGATCGAGACTCGGTAATGGTCTGAGGACGTCTGGAGGCTTCAGGAATCAGTAATTTCATATTTATAGAATCGACAACGAAATAGAAGATCATATAAATAGTTTTAAATATAATATGGATCCTAGTGTGCGAAAATTTAGTTTATTGCACAACTGCTTATTTCAAATTGACAAAGATCCTAAACATTTTTCCAAAATTGTGAGGAAATGGTGCTTTATCGTACTCCCAAACCTATTTGTAATGCTCTTAAGTCCCCAGACTTTAATCCAATCGGGCATCTGTTGGAACATATTGGCAAAAAATAAAAAAGTACCAATATTTATAGTGATCATCTCTAGCTGGCATTACAGAAAGAGTAACCCAAAATATCACCGAATTTTGCCAAAAAAACTTGTCGAATCGTTGTCTAGGATATTAAAGGATGTAATAAAGTCAAATAGAAAACATACAAAGTATTAAATAATTTTTTTTTTTTTTTTTTTTGCATTTAAATATAAACATGTTTACTTTTTTTGACGCGAAAAAAAGATATTTATTCACAAAAAGTACATTATTTTTTAATGTGCTGCTGTTTTAAAATTTTTTTCTTATGAAATCCATATTTAGTTAGTTACGAAACAAATGTGCATTAATCTTTTCTGTACAGCATTTTTAATCTAAATATAAAATAACTTTATTTTTAAGAATACTTGCTGTTTACTTTTTTTTTGACGTATATGACGTATATCACAGTATATTAAAATGTGTCAGAATATGTTTCTAAAATCTCCAAAAAATTTGTGGAAGCTTGGAAAATTATATAGAAAATTACTATCTTAAGATGTTCATTCGTTTGTACGGAAATATAAAAATGACTAGAAAATAATTAAACCTTTTAAAAATGTTTGATAAAAATTTCGTAAAAAATCTAAATTACCAAATAGTTTATATTTTTCTCCATTGTTTTAAAATCAAAAATCTCAAAAACTTATGGTGTTATATGAGTCATTATGTCCAGATATCCGAAAATATAATAAAATGTGTAGAAAAAAAAAAAAAGAAATTCTGAAACAAACAAAAATTCTTTTTTTTTTCTCTTTTGTCATTGAGTTAAATAAGTTACAAATTAAATTATACATATTTCGTAAAGTCAATCTATATACATATATCGACTTTATTTACAACTGTGATGTTATTTCATTAAAAAAAAAAAAAAAAATAATTCTAACTCTTATTTAAATTTGTTGTTGTTCCTTCATTAGTCGCTTTTAAAGAAAAGTAGCTCAGTTTTTAAAAGATATGTATATAGCTTTACGATAAAGGAAAAATAAATATCGTTTTTGAGAGTCTTACAAATTTGTTTAAAATAAATATTTTTTATTTTTTACGTACAACTTTTTTATGCTTTTGTTTGGTAGATATCGGCGGAAAATATGAATGAGAGTTACAATGAAATCTATTTTTTATAGTATTTTGTCATAACTTTTTTATGAACCTTTTTTGTCTATTTTCAATACCATATCCATTCATTTTCCTATGTTCTTTTCCCTGAGCCCTACCCTGCTTTCCAAAGGCAGCCAGACGGACAGACATAGCTAGACCGTCTTAAATTTTCACGAGGAACAAGACCATATATTTTTTATATAGTGCTAAAATTACATAATCACGTGTATTTAAATTGACTAACAAATCGTGTGCTGTAGTATTTCCTTGAGCAATCATTGTTTGCTATAAATAAATTTTCCTTGACATCAGAGAAGTGGTAAATATATTTAATTTCATGCTATTTATTATTTATTTTTTTTTACTGATAAATATCTTAAATATATGCTTATTATTTATACTCAATTACTGTGACTAATGAATGATACATTATCCTCTAGGGAAATATCAAGAAAACACCTCACATATAATCACTCTTTGCCAAACACTATGGACAAAGTTTAGAAATCAAAACTAAAATTAGAAAAGTTTATTTATAGATAAAGTAATAAATAAAGCAATTACTAAACAATTTTAGAAAAAAAAAAAAAAATAAAAACATTTTTATTATAAAAACACATGTATGTAATACACTTTGGCATAAGATATTAGATAATAAATATTTTATTAAATAAGTAGTTACCATATGAAAACATGTGTTTTTATTTAATATGTATGTAGTAGTATCCAAATATAAATAACTTGTCATATATTATGATATTTTACTCATTTTTATTCAAAATCCTCTAATTCGTCTTAATTTAATAAAGTTGAGCTTATTTTTCCTTTTTATAAAAAAAAGAGTTTATTTCAAATGTGTGAATATAACTAATGATGTGGCATGTATAAAAAAATGTTATTAATTTTTTTTTTTTTATATAAACCCCATTAAAAAAATAAATTTAATGAAAAATATGGTTAGCACTTTTGGTTATAACGAAATATATAAAGTTAAAACTGAAATAATATTAAACAAAAACTAGTAAACTAGAATTTATCATAACCCGACTAACACTAATAGCCTCAAGTTTATTTTCCCTTTAGAATTTTTCTCACAAAACTTCAGTTTAGAATTAAAAAAAAAAAAAACACTTTTTGTTTATTTTTGTTTGTTTAGTTTAATATTTACCAGAGATGTGCAAGTGTTTATGAAATTTTTACTACGTGACCTGAATTTTTCTTGTTATTTTATATTTATTTTTTTCTTTTAACGAGTATAATTTTATATTTTATTTTTCAATACCATGGTGCTTCTATTGTATATTAAGTACCTGGGGTATAACCATTGTAAATACCAGTACTTACATTAGACATTACATTTGCCCGTTTATATTTGTAGATTTTTTTCTTGTTGCTATTTTTTTTTACAAATTAAAAATGAGTTACACTTGAAGAAAAACTGAAGTCTATTTTTTTTTTTAATTTTTGTTCATTATAACATTTTTAAATAATAAATTAATTTTTCTAATTTTAGGTAAGAAGCTTTATATGATTAAATTAATATAAGTGTAAGTGAAATATTTTATGCCATATCAATTTTATATTTGAACAGGAAAAATATGTAATTGTATATAACTCTAAAAAAAAAAAATGGAATTATAATAATAAATTCGATTAAAGTTTCTATTTAATTCTTATCTGAGCTCATGTTTCTTACGGTATAATCTTAACCCATAAATGTTCAATGTTACGTATATGGTACGTGACGAAGTCTAACTTTAAAACTATATATGTCAAAAAACATAATTCAATAATCGTCCTGCATCCTCAAATGATTCTTTTCCCACTTTTACTTCTGTCATTGTGGCAAAAATTTATTTTGTAAAGTTTATTATTTGACAGCTTGCAAAAACTCGATTTTAACGGCAGGAAGATTGCATTCAACATGTTTTAACGAAAATATTTGTTTTTGTACATAGGTATACAAAAAGAAAACAAATCAAATTTGTTTATTTAATTGTTTAATAATATATAGGGTATTTGCGATGAAAATTAGAAAGTGGGTCATTGTTAATACTTTTTGGCACCCACTATTTTCAATAAAAAATAACTAAATGACAACATGTTTCTGAATTAAATATACTAACTTTATAAACGCATTCAGGTCAGAATTATTTTTGAAAATTCTTATTCTAATGTTACTTATAAGTATGAAAACGCAGATGATAAGGGAGATGCATTAGAAGTAATTTTCGGTAACCGGATGTAGCCACTTGTAAAGTTTTCTATTTTTTTTTTTTTGTTTTACTTTTCTATAATCATGAGGTTTACATAGAAAATATAAGTTCGAAAAACTAATGGGTAACGCCCACCATTACATACAGTACAGAGCATAAAAAATGCATAGTTAGGCTATATAATTTTTGATCGTATTGATTAGGGCTATAAAGTGTTTAAATTAGCCAATTCTGTTGTGATTTTATTCTTTGCAGTTTTAGCCAACTTTTGTATGTCATTTTGTTCCAAATTGCTATGCATACGAATAGTTATTAAATTAAAAAAAAAAAAAAAAAAATTGTAAATTTAAGCGAGCAAAAAAAAAAAAAACCCCAAAAAAATCAATAGAATTTTTAAAATTCTTATAAAAATAATTGTTGAAATATGCTGAAAACTATAATTTGGTAGTATTATCACCAATACACATAATTTTAAAGTAATTTTAACTACAAAGGATATTAATAACATAAAAACTCCTTTTTCAATTTCTTTTAAGAATTTAGGAATATTTTTGAACAGCATTCTCAATGGCACTGAAATAATATTAATATGAAGTTCTAATATGAAAATTTTTAAAAATTTTCTTAAAGACACAATATTGAAACAATCATGTCTGTAAAAATTTATACAAGTCATGTAACAGTAGATATTTGATATTATCCGAACGAACATGTGACCATTTAAAGCCAGTCGTTGATTTATTGATGAAAATATAGTAACTGGAAACCCTTCTTACATAATACGTATTATCTACTAAAATCAAACTATCATCTTTACTTTTAGAGGCAGGTCTTTTATCGAAATGGGAGCCTATTACGACCAGGGTTGTCAAATTTTTTTGAGCCTCTGTCGCCAAATTGTTAATCAGAAATCGCCAAAATTAAATTTTATTTATATATATATTTTTTTAAGAAAAACTAAAAGCAACTAAAATATTTAGTGCTTCAAATTTTATATAATTTTAATAAGTTTCTTGCCAAACGAGATGTAAAAAATTTCTCCACGTCATTGGGTTTATATGCATTTATATATGTTAACATTTTGTTCAAAATTTCAAGTCTCTAACTTGGCTGGATCGACGTGGGCAGTAATGAGTTAAATGAAATTTTATACAACACCAAGACTTTTAATTTAGATTAATACCGGATTTCATTGAGACCTACAACTGAAGCTAATTTAGAACGATATAAAAACCAACCAATAAAGTTAATAAATAATCCTATATATTTGGAAAATATTTTTTTTCTTCTATTTGACGTCAACGAATATGTTGGCAACATTTTTAGATGACCATGGCTACAATAATATATTATATAGAATAAAACAAACTGTGTATGTGAAATTTTTAATATTTTTTTTATTGAATTGACCCATGAAGGTCATCATGAAAGGAATATAATGTTGTTTAATTTTTCGCGCATTTTGCATGGATGAATGTGGAAGGTTCAATGACTCTGCTGCATAGATTAGGCTTAATATAAGCGGTGGACTGAGTTATGTTGATTTTGCAGAATCTTCATAGTGGCATCTTTCGCCATCTTGCTGCTACCACATATCGTCTGTCTTCATTTTATTTAAATCGTCTTAGAAGCAATTTGCAAAAATACTGCGACCGACCAAAAATCAGCGCAAAATATTACTGTTGTGTGAATGTATAATTCATGCAATAAAAATATTAATTTCTTTTTGTTCATTTTTATTTTAACACGCGTTAAACAATTTTTTTTAAACAAAACTATTATTTTTTTAAGAAATAAATAATTGTTTGACAATTAAAACAGGACAAATGCAGGATATTGTCGCTCATGTAGTCGTCAATTGGACCAGAAGCACGACAATATATATGCAATTGTGACTTGTTTGTCTTGAATAAAGTTTTATAAATGACAAAATACACAATATCCTGCAGACAACATCGACGACAATATCGTCTATGATCATTTGGCCAACTGGGTCTAAATCTATTTTAAAAGCTTTTTTAAACTCATACATTGAAACATTTGAAAATATTTTTCAATGAATTGAAATAACAAAAAGAAATTTTAAAAAATTATAAAAACAAATTATACATGAACTTTCAATTCAATAAAAACCAAAATGATTATTTTAAAATTTAAAATTAAATTTTAAAATTTTATTTGAAAAAAAGCTTTTTGATAAAAAACTTTAAATAATAGTCGACTTTTGAGTTTAAATTCGACTTCTTTTACTTTTTTGTTTAGGCTGAAAATATTTTAATTAAAAAAAAAAAAAAAAATTTCAAAGGAATTTTTTTTAATACTTCGTATAAAACACTTAGAAATTATTAAATTGTTTGCCGGGACATTGTTCATTAGAGAATTGTTTCACAGTTCTAAGTAATTATTAACTAATGAAAGGGATTAAATATGAACCGGTCGTCAATGCTATTCTATAAGGATAATTTTATGGTGATAACAAAGGCAACCAAAATAATTTTTTAAATAAGCGTTTTGTTTATATATTTTCTTAAAATCGCTAAATATGCTCCTAAAGTTAAAGAATATATTCTTAAAATATCGAATTTTCAATAATTTATTATGAATGCTGAAAATAAGAAATAAAAAAATAAATCAATAAATAAAAAATACTTTCTTTTGGCATTTAAAAACATCAGGAAATTATAAAATGTCTATAAATGTATAAGATGAAAACTAATAGGGAATATGTTTTAAAAAACGTATATGACTGTGAATATTATCAAAATAATCTCTATTGAAATTATACGTTAATTAGATTTGCCATTAAGAAATGGTTCCAATTACAATAAAGAAAAGTATGGGGTTTTTTGTATAATGATTGTAGAAAAAATTAAGATTAATTTTATTTAAAACGTGGTAGCTAGTTGCAGGTTACAAGAGTAAGATACCGGAAAATCGCTAATTCGGTTATTTTAGCGATCTTCGGTTTTCGAAATCTAATTATTGTTCATTGGCAACAAAATGTTAAATTTACAACTTACAACTAAGGTATAATTCACAATTGGGTTTTAGTTAGGGTTTGGGGTTTCCCGTGATATTTTGTTTCCCGGGAAACGGGAATAAAAAATTCGATTTCCCGGGAATTCCCGGGAAATAAAAATAAACTACTTATTTTTTGTCTCAATAACTAGTTATTTTTGTTCCAGTTGTCCATGAATTCTAGTAGTTATTTTTAGACTCTAGTGATTCTAAAAAATATGTACCTAAACAAAAATAAAAATATAAAAAAAAAAAAAAACGAAAAAATTTGCCGTCAGTGAGTTTTGAACTTGGGACCCTATTAACTAGTCGTATTTATTGACTAACGTCTTACTCAGTACACCATCTCGCACTTAATATTCGAAGCTAAAAAACTTGTTTTAGCATAAAATATATTTTTAAAATATTTTGTTAAAAAACGAATAGCATCAGAATGGGGTTGAACCGGCAACCTTCTGATTGCTAATCCTGCGCTCTAAACAACTGATCCATGTGGTTGTAACTTACTCCGCAATTATACTATTGAGTACTTATTTATGTAATGTAGAGAAGGCAAATAATAATGACGCCTACTTTCCAGGAAAGTACTTTAATAAGTAGTTGCCATTACCGAAAACCAAAAAGTTTTTGCTGGGTAAGAAGAAAGATTCAATTAAAAAAAAAAAAAAAAATTAAGAACGTTGATATATGCTAAAAATAAAATAACATTCACACATGAATTTCCAAATAGTTTGATGTTTACCTTCTAAATAAATTGTTTTTCGTGTTCCCGTATTTTTGTACATTTTTTAGAGAAATATCAGCCTTTTCTCATTTTACCCAAAAAGTACTGGCACAAACTTATTGAAAACTAAAAAATATTGTTCTTATTTGGCACGCATATTTCCTATGGAGCCATTTAAATATCCCCATTTTTATTTTTTTGAATTTCAAAAAATTCGCGTATTTATTCACGATTTTAATTTTTCGAACGTCAAAATAATCGGAAAAATGTGTAACTTTAAACATCAATAACTCTAAAAGTTGTTAACGGATTTTAATGATTTAAAATACATGTAGAAGATGAATATGTCCTATTTTAATATAGTAGTTAAGAAATAATATTACAATTTAAAAATGCATTCATAATGCAAATGCAATTTTAGGATGCATTTTTGAAAAATGTTTACCCATTCATTTCACCCATTCACTTTTGTGAATGGTGTTATGGAATGAAAAATTAGTATTTAAATGAAATTTTGAAATGGTACATCATCATTAAATGTTTAAAATATTGTAGAAATATAAAGTTAAAAACTTTTCATCAGCGCACCGATGAAATGTTTTTCAATAATCTAAAATATCACTTGTATCTAATTTTATTTATATTTCGTATTAGCATCTAAAAATTCATTTAGTAAATGTTCAATTTTCACTTAGGCGATACAAACAGTAACATTTTTTCCTATAGGATTATAAAACTATATGAATATTAAATTTTCCGTTTTTCCCGGGAAATTTTAAAAAAATTCCCGGGAATTCTCGGACCCCAAACCCTAGTTTTAGTTCAATAATTACATTATATACATGAATGTAAATTATAATATAAATAGGTAAAATTAGGTATATAATAAAACTAATAATACAAATTGATAAAATATTAGTTATAAAAATTCATAATTCATTATGTAGGTTTGTTGTTGTTCAAACGAAGTTGAACAGACTGTTAGAATTTCACTTAAGGCAAATCTTTAGTTCAATATATGCAAAATTATGCACTTAAACTTTATCAGCTTTATCAGTGCCATTGAGACTTGTAACTTCTTGGAAAAGTTGTCTACCGAGAAATCACAGTCTATGTTCTTTTAGTGCTAGACATTCGCATAATATATGTTGTACGGATTATTTCTCTTCTTCATCTAAACAGCTCCTGCAATAGCTGTTTTCGGCTGTACGAATAATCGTCCAAGGGAAAATAGCCCAAAATCCATAAATGAACAAACGACAAAAAAAGATAAATTCAAATTGGGGGATTGTTTACTGTGTTTGGGTTTTTTGACATGTTTATCACTTTTGGTGTTTGTTCATTGTGAACAATCATTCAAATTTAAAAAATGTAGAATTATCCAAAAATATTTTTTGAGCGATTATTCATTTATTTTAGCATGTGGCAAAATAATTTTTCTTAATAGCCATACACTTGGGAGGAAGTGTTTTTAACTCTGTGGTATGTCCGAAAGCGGCTTCGCTAACATAATTTTCCTTTTTACACTATCAAAGATCCCTAATACACTTCCGATTTGTTGAAATTTTTTCGTCAATGATAGTACTTTTAACGGTGAAAATGTTGATGTAAAAAATAAAATTTATGTAAGCGATGCCGTTTTTAGATATACCACAGAATTAAAAACACTTCCGGCCGGCCGAAGGTCGGATATTAAGAAAAATATTGTTCGATAAAAAAAAACTTTTATTATTTAGAATCTATAGCTCAAAAGATAAAAAAAAAATTAGCTGAAAAAAAATTTTACAACAGTACAATTAGTTTTTGGGTGAACATTCACAACAGTTATGGGTTATTTGACATTATGAAAAATAATCCAAAATGTTGGACGAATGTTCACTTTGCTATTTGGCTGATGATTCACAAAATTTTGGGTGATTTTGTAAATATTTTGGGTTTTTGTTCACAAGAACACAAAGACCCAAAAAATTGGGCCTTTGTACATTTTTGGGCTTTGGCCGATTTTTCTTTTAATTTTTTTTTTCGTTGGAAATAATTTCAGTCAATCTAACAAAAGAAAATAAAAAAACAAGTGCAAATTGTAAACAATGATTGTTGAAATTAAAAAATAATAAGAATTTTTTGGTACAATAAGATATGTTACATCACCATTGTATACTTCCTTTATAAATAGTGAAGTTGCGCATTTTTTCTTTATTAAAATTAAAAATTTCACCACTGAAAATATTTGCTTTTGATTGTAAACAAAGCAATACATGCAAACGTAAAAAATTTGACATTTCAGTCTTATACCACAAAATTAAGCAAAAAATAATCAGCTGAGATTACAATTTCATCTTGTACTCATTTCACCATGGCAAACAGAAGCCTTATCGAGATTCTGTCAAGGGAGTTCTCTCTCGTGACCGGAATGTCCTTTATATCTTGCAAAGGGTTATTAAAGACCTGGGTATTATTTCAAGTTAAAGTATTGGATAAAACAACAAGTGGAGTGAGAATATCTTCGTATTCTTTAATTTCATCCAAGGACAATGCATTTACTTCACATTCATCAGCACTTTTGAATACCCGCGTGGCCAGATCTACCGGATGGTGTCTGACCTGAGTTAGGAATCGTATACAATCATAATTTTATTTAGACTTTATTATTTGAGAATTGAGAGCAAATGTACTTCTTATTACGTTTACACGTACGATTATTGCAAATAATTTCAAATAAATAACTCACTGTTTATACGCAAATTGTATAAAAAATATATCGTCCATTCCATGAGAGATTTATAAAAAATGACAATTTTTTTACGGAGGGTCATTCGACTTTGTTCATATTTGGTACGCATATAATCTATGGAGTCATTTAAATATCTCCATTTTTATTTTTTTTGAATTTTGAAAAATTCGCGAATTTATTCGCTATTTTGATTTTTCGAAAAGTCAAAAAAATCGCAAAAGTGTCTAACTTTAAACACCAATATCTTTAAAAGTTGTTAGCGGATTTTAATGATTTAAATTGCATATTTAAGAAGAATATGTCTACTATAAATGTAGTAATTTAAAAATAATATTATAATTTAAAAATACATTCATAATGCAAATGAAATTTTAGGATGCATTTTTGAAAAATTTCTACCCTTTCGATTTAAATTTTTTTTAATATGTTAAAAAGCAATATCTTTACTATAAAATGTAAAAATAACTGTTCTGGGACAATAAAATCTACTATTTTTAATATTTTTTTAAAAAAATGTTCATAAATTTTTTCATACAAAAATTTTAATTTTTCAAAAAATTTTGATTTTTAACTTTTTTTTGGTTATACTCTTTTAGTAATATGTAGCTTTAAATGTTTATAAAAACTAGTATAAAGTTTTTTACTATAAATATTGTAAATTATATTGTATGAATCAAATATAATTTTTTTGCTAATGATGCACTCACAAAAAGAATGCAATTTTCGGATGCATTTTTAAGAAATTTCTACCCTTTTGATTTTAAATATTTTTGCTTAATATTGAAGACAAATATGTATATTATATAAAACATTAGCACTTAATCTGGGACAAATAGGTTTTCTACCGCAAATAACAAATTATGAAATATAATGATTAAAATTAATTTTAAAATAAGCTCACAAAAATTAAAAAATACAAAAATTAAAAAAAATAAAAAAATTTTTATGAAAAAATTTTAAGAAATATTTTAAATAAATTTTTTACAATAGTGAACCATTTTGTCCCAGAACAATTTATATTGTAATTCTTAGCAAACATAATAATGTTTTTTTATATCAGAAGAAGAAAAAAATTGAGAGAGAGAATGCATATTAAAATTGAATTTGCATTATGAATGCATTTTTAAATGATAATATTATTTTTAAATTTCTACATTTATAGTGGACATATTCTTCTTAAATACGCAATTTAAATCATTAAAATCCGTTAACAACTTTTAGAGATATTGGTATTAGACACTTTTGCGATTTTTTGGACTTTTCGAAAAGTCAAAATAGCGAATAAATTCGCGAATTTTTCAAAATTCAAAAAAATAAAAATAGAGGTATTTAAATTGCTTCATAGGGTATGCGTATACCAAATATTATTAAAATCGGAAGACATACAAAATATTCTTGGGCGTTCTTTCATGGAATGTAAGATATATATTTGTCGTACCGGATGAAAAAATGAAATTACAGTTTCACTAATCATGATTATTTTCTTGTGTTACTAACTTGCAAATAAAATAATAACTCACTGTTTATACGGCAAAGTTGTCATATCGCAATATTTTTTATTACAATTTAGAGGTGTGTACAAACGCTATATTTTTTTCCAAGTGTAATGTGTATAATACTTTTGTCCCCGTAAATTACACTTATTTTTGCATTACTTCTTCGTGTATATAAACATATATATGTGTATGTGTGAAAGTGTGATTTGTTCTATTATTATTATTATTTTTTATAAATTTTACTATTGTTGTTGCTCTTAATGTTTTTGTTGCTGCTTTGCCAACAGTAACTGTTATTACTGCAACTTTTCTTTCACCTAAAGAAAGTATCGTCATTGTTGTTGTTTTATGGGCTTGTTTGCAAATTTGTCTTGACTAAATATCCACCATATTATACTTAAATACAAACACACATAAGTAAATATATATATGTGTGTAAGAAAGTCTATTATTTTATATATTCTTTTCTTTTTTATTTCCTGTTTTATTTTCATCAGCTAAGAATGGCAAACTTTCTATACTTGTATTCTTATTATACATACAATCAAACACTTGTGTCCCACACTTGAGAGTTTATAAAAAGTTGAAATGTTACAACAAACTTATGGAATAAATAATTTCTCCATAAACACATTGTTTAGACTGAAATAGAAAAAAGAGTAGGGAGAAAATAAATTAAGGAGTAAGTGGAAGAAAAAAAAAAAAAAGGGAGATCCCATTTTAAAAATAAAATGGATTTCAATAATGACACTTATTTGTTAGATTACATTAAAGGGAAATGTTTATTGTTGTTGCTGCAGACGCTTTTATTTATTTTGTTGTACTTTTTTTTTTCTTTCTTGTCGTTGTTCTCAAAAGATGGGTTTAAAAGATTTTAGGGATTGTAAAGTGTTTTCTAAATTTAGTAAAACAAAATTGTTAACAATTTATTTCTTTTACTCCTTTTTTATTTTGGTTATATTTTTTATTTCTTAAATTTTTATTTCATTAAAGTGATAAAACTTAAAAGCATATTTATATAGTGTCGAGGAGCTGGCAAAAATACATACATATGTGGAATTAACAAAAAAAAAAAAAAATTGATTGGGAAAATTTTATTCTCAGGTCTTCTCTATTAGTTTTGGATGCTATGAACAGTTTTTTGTTATTTTATGAGGCTTTCATTCCAAGAAATGTTTTTTTTTATCACATAGATCATTTAGTCAGCTCATTGACGTTAAGCTAGTAGTTGTGTGTATATGCAACAAAATTATACGTGGAGCACGTTGGGATAAAATGAGTAAAAAGTACCGATTGATGGAATTTTGGGTACCGAATAAAAATAGATACAATTATGTGTCAATAACGATTAAAAACACTAAGTTAGGTTGTATTGTTTTCCTGTACGGAGTTGTCAAATAATTTTTTATTTCAATTTGAAAAAAATAGTGGAAAAATTCAAATATCATAAACTTTGGGTTTTCTAAATAAAAAATCCTCCAAAATAAAAATTTAAATCGGATCCATCAATGTTAGGTATTTAAGTGTACTCTTCTTCAAGTAATTGTAAATTATATCATGTCTAAATAATTTTTTTTTTTTTTTTTTTAATTGTCATAAAATACACTAATTTTTAACTTTCGTGGAATGCAACTTAGTATAGTTGCACTGAAAATTTTATGAAAAATAGTACATATTATCTGCTTTAATATAGTGAATAAAGCGTTCGCATATATTATATATAAATATAATTTCATAAATTATTTATTTATTTTTTTTTTTTCCAAAAGCATCCAGTAGTTTTGATTCAAAAATAGACAGCTAAACAACTGGACCGAAATTTTTACAGTGTAATTTTTGAATACCCGAAAGTAAAATAGTCTTCTTTATTTTTCGATGGGACCAGGGGGAAGGAAACCGCCATACAAAGTAAATATTTATAATCACATATCTCCAGAACTATTACAGATAACATCCTGAGATTTTGTGGAAATAATTTTATATCTACACGGTTGAGATGAAAACGGAATGTATAGAACTAGGGCAAATGTTATTCTTTATACAAGGAAAATATTAAGTATCGTATATCTTAGAAACTATTACAGTTAGAATAACTTTCACAAAAGCCTCCATAAGTTCAGATGCAAATTAGATGGATAGGACCAGGGGAATTGATACCCCCCTCCTACAAAGCAAATGAACTAGTAGCCTCAACATATAGAAAATATTAGTTGTGGCATATACTCTATAGACAGCTAAACCACTGAACCAACGTTCTTTAAATGTTCACAGCATAATCCTGAAGGTTATTTACTAGTCTCCTGCGCAAGATGATTTGAAAAGCAAACACACTTGAATTTCAAGTGTGTGTTTCATAGCCAACATGTGCAAAAACAACAATAAATACTGTTCGCTGCCCGAAGCAAAGCAAGTGTGTACTGTGTATGAGCGACTGCAAATCCGTGCGTTCAAATCATTTATCGTAAACAAGTGGTGCAAGTGGTGTGGCAAAAAAAAAGCAAATCATACAAGACGTTGAGAAATGATTTAAAGATTTCAAGTGGGCTTAATGATTTGTTTGTTTTTTGTAATACGTAGTTGCTGTGTGTGGCAAAAAAATCTTCATAATGTGTAATGAAATTGAAAAAAGATTCGGCTGTGCCGAATCTTTGACACCCTTCACCATATTACCATCTTACTATCTTATCGACATCATATTACCATATTACCAACAAATAATAAAATTTTCGCCTTAACGTATGCTTTCATATTTTCACATATATAAATCTAAATTTTTTTCAAACTACGAAAATTTTAATATATATAAAAAATAATCATAGCAGGCTTTGCTTTTAAAAAATAAACAACAACAATTCCATATTTATATATTTTTTTATGTGTGTATATACAAACTGGCTGTATATACAAAGAACAACAACAACACTGTTATTCATTATATTACTTCTGTTGCTAACTAAACTACTTGTCTATACAAACAACAAAAAACGTCACTAATAGTCATTACAATGCTTAATATACATGTTTGTGTGTGTATTTATATTCTTAACAGATTTGTTTTTGGGCCATAACTCTGTTGATTATAAACGAATTTGGTTTATTAAAAAAAACGAAATTTTATAAAAACATTTATGACTGATCTATATAAAAATAAAAATCTGTAGCTTGAACAAGGGCTTCAAAAATAAAAAATTCGTTTTCCCCGATATCTCAGTTATTACTGAACCGATTTATTTAATTTTTTCAGAACAAAAATTCAGAAAATAATTTCCGAGCCTCCTTTGAAAATTCGAAGTCCCTGGTATATGCAGAGGCTTCAGAAACTAAAAAACCGGTTTCAAAAGCCGGTTTTTAAAGCATATCTCCGCCATTTATAAACCGTTCCTGCTGATTCAAAAAACCGAAATTTTATAAAAATATTTGTGACCGATCTGTATAAAAATAAAAATCTATAGCTTAAACCAGGGCTTTAAAAAATAAAAAATGCGTTTTGTCCGATATCTCAGTTATTATTGAACCGATTTATTTCATTTTTCAGAACAAAAATTCAGAAAAAGATGTCCGAGACTTCTTTGTAAAAACGAAGTCCCTAGTATATACAGAGGCTTCAGAAACTGGAAAACCGGTTCTAAAAACCGGTTTTCTTAACATATCTCCGCATTGTATGAACCGATCTTGCTGAATTCCAATAGCAAAATTCTCGAAAGCATTTCCGATCGTTTGATATATATATTATATATGTCAGTTATCGGTGGGCTTCATAAACGCCATTTCAACCGACACACGGACGGACGGACGGACATGGTCCTATCGTCATCATTTCTTACAAGGATCCCGAAAATGTAAACTTTTTTGCTCTCCGACGAAAATTGTGAGAATTACAAACGGAATGACAAACTTATATATACCCTTTACACCTGTGGTGAAGGGTATAAAAAGTGGTTGTTTATAAATATTCTTGCATACACACACATATATACAGTATGTCTATATTTTATTGTTGGTTCTTCTTTTCTAAATAAATGTAAAAGGGTGAATTCATAAAGTTATTAAAAAATACTCTTTATTAAGAGTTAAAAAAGTAAAAAAATTAAAGTTGACATTTGAAACTGTCAGTTACATATGTAAGTTAGAAAATTTTTATCTTTAGTATTTATTTATATTTTAAATAAAGTTAGTCTTATAATTAATTGTATGTTTATAAAAAATTTTAAAATTGTACTTATTTATATTATGATAGATTTTATTGCATTTAATTTATATTTACTAAGTAATCATTCTATTTTAAAACTAAAAGGAAATAATATAGAACAATGTCTTTTAATTTTTCAAATTCGTTTCCATATACAGTGTCTCACTAAAGTATTTGAATTTTTAAAATTAATAATTAAAACGGTTTAATTAAGTGATTTAAAAAAAATAATTCTAGATTTATTAACTGAATTGTATTTGTCCATTTGTTAACTTTATAATGCAAAAAACTGCAATAAAAAATATTGCATTGTATCCAAGTTATTACAGAAATAGTATGAAAATTCATCGAATTTACCTCACAAAAGTATTTGAATTTTTATCACTTTTGTATTTAAAAATGTCAAACAAAATAAAAATTGGAGAAATTCATGTATTTTTTTTATTAATAATAGGTAATAATAATAGGCATGTTTCTTTAAATTGTTATAACTAGTAACATTAATAATTTATTTGATCGTAAATAACAATAAGTTTATAAACAATACTTTTAAACGACTGTTTTACTTACGAAATTACTTTATACAGTCATGAACGCACACACACACATATAATTTTAATAAAAAAGAAAACACAATTTTTTTTCCTTATTGAAGCAAACAAGTGGTCAAAAGGCTTGTATTTTTTTATACAAGCCTTTGAGAGGCTTGTTTGGTCGCTATCATAACACACTCATGATTTGTTCATAAAGTTGAAGCACACACGCAGTATTTGTATGGTTTTAAGTGCCTGCAGAACAGTATTTATTACTCCGCACACACACTGATAACAACACTTGAAAAATATCAAGTGGCTTGTACAGCCTTATAAGACACAGTTTGCAGGGCTCTATTATTTACTTTCCAATATAGGCATGGAGTAGGTACCTCAATACAAACATAAAAGTGAACTAAGATAACAAAGGTTTTAACTTTTTATGAAGTCTATATATTTTATATATAAACTTAAGTTTTAATCGACATTTTAAAAAAGTACTAGAAATGACCCCTTATAATGAGAAATAGATGGATTTAAAGTCCAAATGAAATATTTCCTGTTAAATGCTTTATATACTAATGCAAAAATATTTTAGCTTCGAACTTTTTTTATATTATTTTGTTACATTTATCTGAGACTACCTTGGTAAACAAATAGAAAAGTATAGAAGGTCATAAAATAAAAATTTTGCCTACCAGCGAAAAATCCTTTTACACATATCAAGAGCTATCCATTGCAGATGGAATGATTTGGCCCCCAAAATACTGTTGCATGGTGTCATATTTAATACAATTTAAGACAAAAATGGGACGGATAGTACAATAGTAAGGGTTATCATTATCCTATATTCAAAGCAATCATTGTTAATAGATATCTAAGGAACTATTATGAGGCAAGACCTTTAATTTTGTAGGGACTACTTTCTTATCATATTGAATTGATAAAATAAAATAAGACGGATTGAGGAGTCTAGCCCTATACTTTTCGTATGTCTAAAGTAATAATTTATTTAAAATTGTAATAGAGAGAATAGGCCGAGGGGTTGTAGTAGCCCCATATAAAGTAAATATCAAATATGGATTCAAAAGGGGTAGCAAAGAGCACCGGGTTAAGCTAGTATTTAAAAAGTGCAAAAATAAATTATTTTAAATCTGAAAAAAAAAAAAAAAATTGAAAACCAGTAGGACGGAAGGACGGATAACGGAAATCTCTCAAAAAGATCTTTAAATTCCAAATATGGATTTTTTGCTTAGTAACAAAATTAAAAACAAAACGTTCATTCAAAATTAATTTTTATATTGCTTTAAAGACTAAATTAATATAAATCTGAAATTTCAACAATCCTTGTTTTGCAAGTTCTTGGCCAAGTTTTTTCCATATATAGCTCAACAGTATCTACCGAATTTATTTTATCAATATAATATTTTAAAAAACAAAATTTAATTATTTAAAAAACAAAATTTTATAGAGAATAAAGCATTTTTAAAGTCAATATCTTTAATGAATCCAAAAATAACAAACAGTCGGATGGAAGAATGGACAACATAATTCTCTCAAAGAAATCTCAAAATAAAACAAAATATTAAAATATTGATTTGTATATTATCTTAAATACGTGGTTGCATGGGACATGGTATTTATTTCATGCATTTACTATTTATCTCCTGATCAAGTTTTTTCCATATGTAGCCCAAACGTAACAACCGATTTTATTATTATTTTTTTTTTTATGAATTATTTAAAAAACAATATTATATAGAAAATAAAGGACATTTTAATGAGTCCAAAAATAAACGATTTTAAATTTAAAAATTTGCAAATATTAGTAAAAAGTTGGACGGAAGGACAGACATCAAAATTTTCTAAAAAAATCTTAAAATTGCTAAAATATCTTTTTGATTCGTTTAATGTAATAACCAGGGAAACCACAAATATGTAGTTGCATGATTTTTTTTTGACGTTTAATGAAGCCATCGATAAAATATTTATCAGTGCATATTTTTGCATATTTTACCCTTTGCGGCATATTTTTGCATTTGGCGATTTTAAGTGCATATTTATAGCATATCTTGTTATTTTTAGGGCATATTTAACCCTTTTATAGCATATTTTGACAATTTAAGGATAATTTTTTTATACCTCGTTTTTCAAATTTGATGTTATAAAAAAATGAAAAAAAAAATCCATTTTAAAATTAATGGATACCATTATCAACAAGATTTTTTTAATAAAAGCATATGATAATTTATAAATTCTCTAAATAAATAATAATGTCTAGAATTAGATGTGTAAAAAATAGAAGATTAATAACGATTTTATGCGAAAAAAAAAAAAAAAAACGGGGAACCAAATTTCGACACGGTTGAAAAATTTTAGTTTTGCTTTATTTTATAACGTTGAAATATTAATAAAACCCTTTGATTCAATGAAAAATATAATTTTGTAAAAAAAATTTAAAAAAAAAAAAAAAAAATTGTTTTTTAAGTGCATATTTTTGCGTTTTTTTTTAGCATAAAATTTTTCGTTTCTTACTGCATATTTAATGCGCATAAAACCACTTTTTTTAGAGCATATTTTAGTTTCCATGGTAATAACCAAAAGTAAATATTAAAATCTTGATATCACCTTTCCCAGAATTAAGCGCCACTTTCGACCCATTTAACCACAATATATTTATAGGCGGACAGACGGAAGGATATTACCATTCTGCAAAAAAAAAAAAAAAAAACTTATAATTCTAAGAATGCATTTTTTTTTAATTACTAATAAATAAAAAACAAAAGGTGATAATTCAAGTTCTGATATAATAGATATTGTTATCACCTTTCTCTGAATTAAGTGTAATTTTCGACCCATTTAACAGCAATGTATAGACGGACCGACGGATATTACTATTCTTCCAAAAAAATGTTCAAATTCTAAAAAGTAAACATTAAAATGTTGTTATCACCTTTCCCTGAATTAATCGCCATTTTCGACACTTTTTAGCCCAATGTGCATCTAGTAATAGTGCGAATATATTTATAATGAAAGTATACATGGTGTCTTAATACAATATATATTTCTGTTTCTAGATAGTGGTGCCAAGTTATAACCTTCTTTCTATAAAACAACCTTTAATAATAAACACCCAGATGTTAGAATAACTTTTATAGTTTAGTTTTGATTGATATACGTATACATTTTCTTGTCGTTTTGTTGTAAATATTTATGTGAATATGACATGATAAATAAACCTTTGTTGCTTTTGTTGTTTACTCTAAACAACTAACTCTTCCTTGCTAACCTTATATTTTAGTCTCGTTTTCTATATCCTGAAGCAATGTCTCAACTAAAGTGAGATAATGTTTAACATTGTTGGCCTGTCAATCAGTTAGTCATTGCTTTTTTTATGATTTCTTGTCTTCATGGCTTTTTAGCATACAGTTGTATGTTTGTTACTGTTGCTGCTGGTATTATTATTGTTGTTGTTGTCGTCTCTAACACCATAACAGTTGTCAGTTCTTATCAAAAGCTTCCATGGTATTAGAAAAGTATGAATTGTCACAGAAGGTCAACCATTATAATGTAGACATATGTACATACATATACATATGTAGTTGTAAATAAATATATTTGTATATAAATAGTGAGTTTGCGTGCCTATTTCTTATATATTTAGTTGGAATTTGTGTAGGCTTTTCTAGTTATGAATCACTTTAAAAAGTTGAAAATAAAAAGAACTAAGGTTTATTAGTTGGAAAAAAAAGGATAGCAAAAAACAAACAAACTTGTTGTATCAACTTCAAATTTCCTAAAGGTAATAGATTTCAAAATAAGAGTCTACTTTAGCCGTAGGGTTTGTCAATAAAGTGAGTGTGTATCTGTCTGTCTGTCCTGTTTTGTAGGCTTAAGTGTTTATAAACCTTAAAGGCATATTGTGTTTGATACAAATTAATCATTTATTTGATGACATTAAAAGGGCTGTAGGTATTTAGTTTGATAATTGCAAACGAAGTTTTAATTGCGTATTAAAAGTTTTTAATGAATTTTTAAAGAGAATTTGTTGTTATTTAAATAGAATAAATTAATGGGATTTGTAGGTTTATGCTGAATTTTATCTTATGTTGTATCTAGGTAAATATTATATAGAAACAATTATTTGTTAATATATATTTTTTAAGCATTAATAGTGAAAATTATAAAGAATTTCTATTTCTAGAGAAAATTTTATTATTATAGCCTTTCATTGTGCAACAGTATGTATACTTGCAAATTATTTTATTGAAATAAAAAATAATCATATGCCTCCTATTAAATTGTAACAAAATTAAAAAAAAAAAAAAAAAAAAAAACATGATTTCTATGAAAATTGCATCTATTTTTATTTATTTAATTAAAACAATAATAATTGTTCAAGGGAAAATCTCTTAAAAATAAACAATGGTCAAATTTGTAGAGTCTTACTTTTAGACGAATAGTTGGACCTGAAGGATTTTGATGTGCTAAACGCGAATCCTGCTTTAGTTTTTTTCTCATGAGTTCTGAATTTTTTTTATGTGCGTGTCTAATATTTTGGCCATAATAAGGCCACTACTCTAATATATTTCACCATAACTCAAGAACGGTGATTACGATTTATATAAATGATACACGAAAATAATTGTCATTAAGCTGCTAGAAATAACATATGTAATATAAAAATAAATTAAAATATACTTAAATATTTATTATAATAAATTACAAAAAAAAAAAAAAAAATTGAAAATTATTCTATGAATTAAATCGAACTATGATTGATGTATAATCTGCCAACTCTTGTTTGAAGCGCAGGACAATGACAGAAAAAGATTCAGGTTTAATTGTCATATCTATAACTCTAAAAGCCGAGGGGGAAAATTAGTGCCAAATTGATTTGGATATATTTTTTGATTAAATGTTGTCAATAAATTTGAAAAACTTGGGTGACATTTTTTTTTATTAATCAATAAAAATTAAACTTTTTTCTAATATTCATAATTTTTGACCATCCAGCATTGGTAGGTTGCACCCTAAATCATTTTAAAATTTCATTATTAACCATTAATGAAGCCTTGTCTTTTGAATTATTTCCTGTACATAATTTTTTTATTAAAAAACTTTGGGAAAAAGTGAAAGGATAATACTCGTAACGATCCTTTGAAGAGTGTTATTAAACTGGGAACGAAGCTACCTTTAATTCGGATGTGCTCGTTCCTTTGGGTGGTGTGTATGTTTTGTTCCCAATAAATATTAATTTCAGATCAGTTACCAAGGATTTATACTTAGGTAGCATTAACCAATATAACCCACGAATAAAATAAAAGAAGAAAACAAGCGCGAATATTCGGCCAGGCCGAATCGATATACCCACCATCAACTTTTTCAAATTTTACGTTATATGGGAGGGGGCGGTAAAGTGGTCGTACAACGCCCATTTTTTGTTTCCGATTTTACATTGGTCCTTGAACAATTTGAACACAATTTCGTTGATTTTCTCCTTATATGGGAGGTGGGCGGTAAAGTGGGCGGACCACGCCCATTTTTGGTTTCCGAATTGATATCGATCCCCGAACTATACATACAAAATTTCGTTGTCGTACATGCTTTTGTTGCAGAAATATCAGCAGAAAAGTATAAAACGGACACCCTGTGTTTCTAGTTTTTAGCCCATAACTTTTTTGTTTATTAACCGATTTTGCCCATTTTGAATCCCAAACAAACCTTATATAAGACAAATATTTGTTCCGTTCGAGCTCTATCCTGCTTTCAACAGATGGACAGACGGACAGACATAGCTAGATCGACTCAGAATCTAACCAGGACCCAGAATATATATACTTTGTGGGGTCTTAGATGATTCCTTAGACATGTTACACACGGGATGACAAAATCAATATACCCCCATCTTTTTGATGGTGGGTATAAAAACACATACCTAGTGATGGAAGTGTAGCTTGTGATGAAATTAGCTACACTCTTTCTAAGCCCCATTCTGACTAAAGTCTATAAGTTAATTGTCAGCCCTATATTAAAAAAAAACTTCCTTACTCCACCTTCACTTTTCGTAATTTAATAAAAATCTAATTTTAAAAATTCATGTTAATAGACATTATAATATTATCAATTTATTTATATAAAATTATTGTAAGTTAGTAATTTAAAAATGTTATAAACATTTAAAAAAAAATATATTATTTAACTTTTTATACCCTTCACCACAGGTGTAAAGGGTATATATAAGTTTGTCATTCCGTTTGTAATTTCCACAATTTTCGTCGGAGAGCAAAAAAGTTTATGTTTTCGGAATCCTTGTAAGAAGCGATGACGATTGGAGCATGTCCGTCCGTCCGTCCGTCCGTCCGTGTGTCGGTTGAAATGGCGTTTATGAAGCCCACCGATAACTGACATATATAATATGTATGTCAAACGATCGGAAATGCTTTCGAGAATTTTGCTGTTGGAATTCAGCAAGATCGGTTCATACAATGAGGAGATATGTTAAAAAAACCGGTTTTTAGAACCGGTTTTCCAGTTTCTGAAGCCTCTGTATATTCTAGAGACTTTGTTTTTACAAAGAAGTCTCGGACATTTTTTTCTGAATTTTTGTTCTGAAAAAATGAAATAAATCGGTTCAATAATAACTGAGATATCGGACAAAACCCATATAGATTTTTATTTTTATACAGATCGGTCACAAATATTTTTATAAAATTTCGGTTTTTTGAATCAGCAGGATCGGTTTATAAATGGCGGAGATATGCTTTAAAAACCGGTTTTTGGAACCGGTTTTTCAGTTTCTGAAGCCTCTACATATTCCAGGTACTTCGAATTTTTAAAGGGGGCTCGGAAATTATTTTCTGAATTTTTGTTCTGAAAAAATGAAATAAATCGGTTCAGTAGTAACTGAGATATCGGGGAAAACGATTTTTTTATTTTTGAAGCCCTTGTTCAAGCTACAAATTTTTATTTTTATATAGATTAGTCATAAATGTTTTTACAAAATTTCGTTTTTTTTAATAAACCAAATTCGTTCATAATCAACAGAGTTATGGCCCAAAAACAAATCTGTTAAGAATATAAATACACACACAAACATGTATATTAAGCATTGTAATGACTATTAGTGACGTTTTTTGTTTTTTGTATAGACAAGTAGTTTAGTTAGAAACAGCAGTCATATAATGAATAACAGTGTTGTTGTTGTTCTTTGTATATGCAGTCTGTACAAAAATAAATAGATATGGAATTGTTGTTGTTTATTTCTTAAAAACTAAAACATATCTGTTAAGAATATACATAAATACATTGTAACGTTTTTGCCTATAAGACAAGTAGTTTAGTTAGCAACAGAAGTAATATAATGAATAACAGTGTTGTTGTTGTTCTTTGTATATGCAGCCAGTTTGTATATACATACATAAAAAAATAAATAAATATGGAATTTTTGTTGTTGTTTATTTTTTAAAAGCAAAGCCTGCTATGATTGTTTTTTTTATATATTCAAATTTTCGTAGTTTGAATAAAATTTAGATTTATATATGTGAAAATATGAAAGCATACGTTAAGGCGAAAATTTTATTATTTGTCGGTAATATGGTAATATGATGTCGATAAGATACTAAGATGGTAATATGGTAGTATGGTGAAGGGTATCAAAGATTCGGCACAGCCGAATCTTTTTTCAATTTCATTTTTATTTAAATTGTAATTAAAATTTAGCCACAATTAGTTTATGTATTAATTTTGAAAAATATAGAATTTAAATTAACAGAACTTAATATAAAATTAATTAGATATAGAGAATGAATTAAAATTACTAAATGAAAATTAAAAAAATACGGTATTTAAGTAGAAATCATACTTTTATTTAAATTTAAACCTTTTTGTATATTAACTCCTATTTGGATTATTATTAGATGCCAATGACTTTTACTCCTGTTTTAATTCATCTTTGCAAGTAGTTTCTACACTTTGAGAGGATAATTTTTTTCACTTTCTCTGCAAAAAATTTACTTTTTTCAAAAAAAAAATTGCAATTTTTTCATTAATTTGTTTAATTTTAAGAGGTATATTTTTCTTAAGAACAAAAATTTTTGTTAGATATTTTGGTTCACAATTTTTGCGAACAGTATTTTTGAATCATTTAATAAATTCTTGAAAAATATTTTCTTTAAAATACAAAGAAATTGTAAATTTTTCCAAAATTTTTTTAACAAAACGTACTTTTTTACATTTAAAAGTTCTTTGATCTCACGCATTCTTAATATTTGTTGTGGTGAATTGATGTCATTCGATGCATTTTATGGAAAGGAGAACGCTACTTCTTATTTCCAGATTCAAACTACTTTGTAAGGGAACGAAACAATTAATTCTCGATTTCCCAGCAAATTCAAATAATGAACAAAATACGCTTTGATCTGCGATTCCTCATATATTAATGTATTTATACCCTACACCACTACAGGTGGTTGGGGTATTATGTGTTTGTGCAGAAGTTGTAACGCAGAGAAAAATCTTCGGACCCCCACCTTAAAGTATACCGTTCGACTCAGAATCACTTTCTGAGTCGATTTAACGATGTCCGTCTGGTCGGTGACTGGCTGGCTGTCCATGTAAAGCTTGTGCGCAAAGTACAGGTCGCAATTTTGAAGATAATTTGATGAAATTTGGTACATACGCTTTTTTCAACACAATTTGAATTTGGTTATGATCGGCCCATTATTTCACCTAGCCCCCATACAAATGACCTCCCGGAATATAGTTTTACACTAATAGATGCCTTAAAAATAGGAATATTTTAATGAAATTTAGCACCAATAAGTTTTATATCTGCCGAATTTCATGAAGATCGATGCATAACTGACCATAGCTCCCATATAAACTCCTCTCTTGAAAATCACTAACGTGCATAATCCCATACAAATGTTAGTATTATGTTAATATTTAACACAAGTAAGTTGTATATAAGTAAAAACAAAATTATGTGGATCGAAATGGTGTAGGGTATCATATAGTCGGGCTTGACCGACTATATCTTCTTCTCTCGTTTTTTTTATCAATGAAAATTAATTAAGGTGACAATTTAAAAATTTAATTAATAATTTAGAAAAAAAAAAAAAAATAAAAATAATAACTATAATATATGAAATTTATAGATAATTGAAGTTATACGAAAACTTATATCTGAACTGAATCTGGTAACAGATTGTAAACACTAGTTTCCAGTGTATCACAATAAACAAAAACAACACTTAATATGCAAATCAGAGTTCTTTTCTTCAGGTTTCCACTTGAAATCTGGACTGGAATTTTAATATTTTTAGCCAGGAACCAGATGTTACACAGTGGGGTCAAACGCAAATTTTTTGGTAATATATCTGTATCTCAAAAACTACTGCTCGTATTAAATTGAAAAGTATGAAACAGTTGCAGAGGAGAACCTATGCTTTCAGAAAAAGCATCTTGTGGTTACCCTGTGATAACACAAGATAAGCTACAGGGTGTCAAATTTGACTACCTCGAGTATGTAAAAGTTTAAAAAATCGTTACTTCCACAAATGAAGTCCAATTTTTAAGGTTTTCATATTTCTTTAAAGTGTTTAGCAAGACAAATAAAAAATAAGCTTACTTACCTAAGTTATCTCTTACAGTTAGAAAGATATTACACTTGAATGTTGAATTTTTGATTTTTTATCTCGACATTCTTTGGTTTTTCGGGAATAAGTCCTGAGATAAACTAGGTAAAATTTGTTGTTTTTTTTTTTTTTTTTTTTTTGATTTGGTATATATTTCAAAATAATATGCTGAAGGAATTTTTGGATTATCTCAATTCGTCTAGACGTGAAAAATATTCAAAATCATCACTCTTAAATTAGTATGAATAACGGCTATTTTTTACAAAAATATATTACAATTCTTTCACTTTTTTCTCAAAGTTCCGTTAACGAAAACATTTTGTTCTTTATACTTATATTTCAAAAGATAAGGCTTCGTAAATGTTTAGTAAAGAAATTTTGAATTGATTTATGTTTGCTTCCTACACCAGGCATTGGTCGAAAATGGTAAATTTTGGAAAAAGTTTAAATATTTATCGATTAATAAAAAAAATGTCACTCGAGGTTTTTTTAATTTATTGACGATTTTTTATAAAAAAATATATTTAGAACGATTTGACACTAAACTGCTTCCCGTTCGGCCAAAAACGAATGCAGGAGAGCAGATTTCATGAAAAAAGTCAATTTTTTAAACGATTTTTTTTTAATTTCATAAAAAAGCATATTACCATAATATTTTTGCCATTATTTCTTATGAGATGTAAAGAATATATATTGGTCTTTCACTCTTGCAAAAATAATTTAAAAAGCTAGACAAATAAATTTTTTCCAATTTTTCAAAATTAAAAAATATAAAAGAGATATAAAAAAAAATAATGTTTTGTAAAGCAAAACTCCGCCTACTTTCCAAAAATTAAAAAAATATTACAAGAATAAAAAAATAAACTTATTTACCAATCCATTGATGTATAATATGTATATATAGATCGTTTTAAAACATTATATTATGGTCTCAAAACTAACAACTTAGGTCAACTCTTACCAAATTCATTGTTTTACAATATTTCCATATGTGCGTTTTGGTTGTTGAACGAGATAATATTCGTAATAATCGCTTATATTTATTAAATATTTTTTATTTTTAAAAAATTGTCAAAAGTCGGGTTTTAAAGATTTTTTAATGATTTTTGCAGGAATGAAAGATCGATATATATATTCTATACACTACGTAAGAAGTAATGGTAATATGTTTTTTTAAGCAATTAAAAAAGTCGTTTAAAAAATTTACCTTTTTCATGAAATCTGCTCTCCCGCATTCATTTTTTGCCTAGCGGGAAGCAGTCAAATTGTTCTAGATATATTTTTTTATAAAATATCGTCAATAAATTTAAAAAAGCTCGTGTGACATTTTTTTTATTAATCGATAAATATTGGTGTAGAGTGCACACATAAACCAATTCAAAATTTCTTTATTAAACATTTACGAAGTCTTATCTTTTGAAATATAAGTATAAAGAAAAAAATGTTTTCGTTAACGGAACTTTGAGAAAAAAGTGAAAGAATTGTAATATATTTTTGTAAAAAATAGCCGTTATTCATACTAATTTAAGAGTGATGACTTTGAATATTTTTCACGTCTAGACAAATTGAGATAATCCAAAAATTCTTTCAGCATATTATTTTGAAATATATATCAAATTAGAAAATATTTTTAGAAAAATTTTACCTCGTATACCTCAGGAAAAATGAAAGAAAGTCGAGGCAAAAAATCAAAAATTCAAGTGTAAATATCTTTTTAACTGTAAGAGATAACTTTTCTTTGTCTTGCCAAACACTTTACAGAAATATAAAAATCTTTAAAATCGGACTTCATTTGTAGAAGTTACGATTTTTTTAAACTTTTACACACACGAGGTAGTCAAATTTGACACCCTGTATCTTATCTTGTGTTATCACAGAGTAACCACAAGATGATTTTTCTGAAAGCTTTAGTTCCCCTCTTTAACTCTTCCATGCATTTCAATTTAATCCGAGCAGTAGTTTTGGAGATACAGATTTATTACCAAAAAAATTGCGTTGGACTGTGTGTTATCTTCCCTTCTTGGGAACAATTGAATTGCATTAAATATCAAAAATTAACCAATCTGGGTTGTAACAAAACCCGATTACATACTCCAAAATTGATGCCCCCAGAAAAAGTTTTCACTTTTCTGAAATAAATATGCTAATGATGGAACAAATTACATGTCTTATCGCAAAATTTCCCTTACCTAAATAAATATCTAAATTCTTCCAGTTTTTTATCTAATGATAAAAAATTTATGTGCTGGTACTCTCTAGACTTTTTGCCAAAATGTAACTACAAATGTTTTTATTTATTTATTTATTTATTTATTTATTTATTTATTTATTTATTTATTTATTTTTTTCAAATAGTGAGGTTTTGTGACAGTCAAACAAAAATTTTGTAAAAATGAAAAATAAATAATATATGAAACTTGTCGACATCACATACTAAAAAACATTTTTCATACTAATTTCTGAATGCTGAATTTGAACATTTTTCACGTCTAGATGAATTAAAATAAACCAAAAATATTTTCGGCATATTATTTTGGAATATATTACAAATTATAGAATATTTAAAAAAATTACCTCATATACACTAAGACTTATTCTCGAAAAGCGAAATAAAGTCGAGGCAAAAGTGCAAAATTCAAACGTGAATATATTTTTAACTGTAAGAGATAACCTAGAGCACTTTACAGAAATATAAAAATCTTTGAAACCGGTTTGTATAAGTTTTGATTTTTTTAAAATTTTACATTCTCGAGGTAGTCAGTTTTGACACCCTGTAGTTAATCTCATGTTATCACAGGGTGACTACAAGATGAGTCTGATTTGTAGCAAAATCGAATGCTTGAGTCAAATTTTATCTCCTTAGCTCTATCGCACTTTCAACAGACGGAGATAGCTTGATCAAAGATTTAACTTTATGTGGTATATATCGGTATATCCTTTTGTATGGTGGGTATAAAATATTTATTTTAATTTGGGTTGTTTCTTTTGTAGTTAAACAGGAAAATCACCAGTTGCTGTCTTACACATTTCAATTTAATAAAATTTGGTAAAAAAATTATCTGTGACGTACTAACTCAGACACAAAATTTTCATATGAATTGTGTTTGTGTTTTATATATTTTGAAAAATATACGCAATTTTATAGGGACAACTGTTCATTTTTTATATTTAAAATTAAATTTTCAACAATATAAATCCCAGCCACATTTAATAATCTCTTCACAAATCTTTTCACATTTCTCATGCTGTATTAATATTTTAATAATTACATGTTTATTTACATATAAACAATCAACATCAAAACTTCCTTTCTTAAGCAAACATTATTTAAAATAGTTGATATAACATACTCGAACAACATTGACACATGTTGATACTTATGCCAACAATGTAAACAATGGTTAAAGCATTTAGTTAACATTACATACATAAATATCAGCACGAAGAACAAGTAACTCTAACAAATGCTTATAAGTAAAATGGTTACTTTTGTAAGGAGGGAAATCATCATGTCATAACTGGGGAAATGTTGATATTGTTTAGTGTACTTATTTATTTGTATAGAAATTCAAATACATTCAAATAAACAACATATACATATAAACAAAATATATGATTTTAATAAAATGCATATGTGTGTATGAGAATTAAATGTAAATATCTATTCCAGGAATGATAAATAAACATTTATTGTTATTGATATCAATTTATTTAAACATTTTGTATTGTTTTTGCCAGTAGTTACTTAAGGCATTAATTATTATTTAACTAAGAATTGTTTTATGTTAATTATTATAGAAAATAATATGACATTTAAAGTGTAACAGAACATAATTTTAAATAACTGTAAAATATTTAGTAATAAATTACTGTTATAATAATAAAATATTGATAATAAGTAATTCTAAATTTATAGTTAATTGTTAAATTTAATATTATTTTTATAATGCTGCCAGTATTTATTTTTGAAATTAATGTATTTATAGCTAATTTGAAAAAAAAATAGGTTTGTATGGATTTAATATTTTGAAAGTTATTTAATGACACACAGTGGTCCAAAGAATATTTTATTTTATTTTTTAAATAATTCTGTAACTTTTGAGTCCTTTATAATTTTACATAATCAAAGCTGAGGTGTTTTAGAGTTGATTTGGTGCAGCATGGGTCTCAGATCATGGGAGTAGACGGTAGATCATCATGGGAGTAGACTGTAGATCATCAAAATTGTTCACCTTGGGAACTTTTTTTTTTTTTTAATTTAAGACAAATTTATTTATAACTCGAATGTATAAAATTATACATAGATTAGGGGTATAACTTTTTCACATTTTTTGTAAATATTATAATAGCCCTAGCATAGTCGAATAGGCCATTGAATATTATTAAAAAAAAATGGTATTACTTGTCAAAAAAGTTCACCCTTAAAACGTGGTAAAGTTTGGAATTCAATAATCCCAATGTAACAGCGAAGCAACATATGCACACAACGTGGTATTAAAATAGTACACAACATTCATCCATTATGCAAAACAAAGTCCGCAATAAATTAGAAGTTTATGACTTTTAATAATTAAAAACAAAATTTTTCACTTTAGTATTTTACTTTATAAAATAAAATATTTAAAATTTTTAGTTAAAATGTATGTACTTTTTTTGTACCCTTTTTTTACTCATAAAATTCGTTTTTTTCTTCTGAAATATGTAACTTTTTTTAATGAGCCAAATGAAAAATATTTGGTAGTAAATCTGTATCTCCTAAACTGCTGGTGGGATTGAAGTGAAATGTATGGAAAAGTTGTAAAGAAGGACCTAGTTTTTCAGAAAACTCATCTGTGATAACACGATATAACCTACAGGATGTCAAAGTTGATCAAATCAAAGATAAGGCTTCATAGATGGTTAACTAAGAAATTTTTAATTTAAAAGTAGTTTAAAAAACGTTTTTTTTTTTAACGCCCACTTGTGCATTTGTCTTTGACCGGGCGGGAAACAATTTAGTGTCAAATCGATCTGAACCTGTTTTTTGATAAAATGACGTCAATAAAATAAAAAAACGATAAAGACAGTTATAGTCAGACAAGACCGACCATATATTACCCATGTATGGGTATAAAAATTCGGAAAGGTGACTTAAATTAGACCTGTGATTTTATGCACTTTAGTTCGATTCCCAGAAGTGGCTTTATATGAGAGGTATGGTAAATATGAACCGATTCTCATAAAATCTAGCAATGCAGTTTATACTTATATAAAATTTATTTGTGAATATTTACTTGATAATAACTTCTTTGTAACGAATTTTATTAAATTATTGTTATATGTAAACTATGCCACTTTAAAATTTACTAAGTCACGGAAAATTCCATTTTTTGTGTATTTTTGCTCAAACACACATTAGAACACATTCGAATTTTAAAGTGGCAAAGTTTCGGTTCTGTAAAAGATATTGATTTCAATATTTTTCTGTATAACGAAGAATTATGTCAGCTATGTAATGTAATTTAGATGAAAAAAATTTAATTTATGCTTTTTCTGATTTTTTAAATTAAAGTAAAATAAAATAAATAAAAAAGTGTTTTTTTAAGAAACTATAAATATTTTATCTGTAATAAAATCTTTGTTATTAAAGATATCTTAACGAAATTTTCGGTGAATATAGATTATATTATTTAAAATAAGAAAGTTTTAAGATTTTTGTGAAAGGAATCCCAAAATTCCCAAAAAAAAAAAAAAAAAACGTCGAAAATCTCAAAAATGGTTTTTTTTTCACATTTTCAGCTATAAAATCCACATTTTTCCGAAGTCCCGTAGATTTTGATTGAAAACTTTTAAAAACACATTACAGATTGCTTACCTGTATTCCGTTTACCGATTCGTGCTTTGGGATTTGAGAAAATATAGACTAAATTCAAAACTTTCAAATAAATTGGGTCGAATTAAGGAGGGTGTCTACCTTGACCATTTCAGTTATTGGGCTTACTTTTTATTTTATAGCCTTTTCTGTGAAGATACCTTTCAGAAAAGTGTAAAATTATTATATGTTATTAAAGAAAATTTTATTTTAGAGAAAAAAGAGTGTAGATACTTTTTCGGTCAAAAAAACACAAAAATACGCAATTTTTGCAATTTAAAAATTCAATTTATTTTTGGATTCGGTAAAGATATCGACTTCAAGTTATTCAATAGATAATTTTGTTCTTTAATTAGCTAAAGAAAAAACAATTGTAATCAGTCGGAAACACTAGGACGTAAAAAAAAACTGTACCAAGAACATGCAAAAATGAGGTACTTAAAAATTCAAATGCAAATAACTCAAAAACTATAAAAGATAAATAGGATATGTAAGCATGTTTTTTGTATGTCTTATCATTCCCTACAATAATGTAAAATTTAAAAATTTGTCAAGCGATTAAAAAATTTGTATGTCTGAGATACCCAACTTTGATCCCCTTTAGCTCCGCCCTTGAGGGGTTTGTACGATCTTTCTTCCAAACTAAACATTGAATGCTCCACTGCTACGCCTATACCAAATTTCATGTAAATCCGAACAGCCGATCAGAAGTTACAGATTTATTTCTAAAAAATTTCGATTCTGCCCTTCTGTGCATTGACAGACAGACAGCTAGCCAGACGGACGGACGGACATCGTTTAATCGACTTAGAAAGTTAATCTGAGTCCAGCGGTATACTTTAAGGTGGGGATTCGATGAGTTTTTCTGAGTGTTATAAACACCAGCACAAATGCATATTACCCCAATCACCTATGATGGTGTAGTGTGCAAGAACTTGCGTGACATTTTTTATTAAATGTTAAAAATTAAAATTTTTCTAAAACTCACCATTTTTGACTAATGCTAAATGTAGGGTGCAAGCCTAAATCATTTCAAAATTTCTATATTAACCATTTATCAAGCCTTGTCTTTTGAAATATGTATGAAAAAAAATTTTTGTTAAAAAAAAAACTTTGATAGAAAAGTAAAGAATAGTCCTTTTTTTTTTTTTTGTTTTGCAAGTGACATAGTACTGATTTTGAATATTTTTCACTCCTGCACGAATTGAGATAATCAAAAATTTGTTCAGCATATTATTTTGGAATATTTGGCAAATAATAAAATATTTTAAAATAATTTTCCTTCAGTATACTCCAGTATACTTCTAGTATACTCCAAGACATATTCTTAAAAAAAGAAAAAAAAAAAAAATAGTCAAGACAAAAAAATCAAAATTTAAGCGTTAATAAATTTTTTATTGTAATAAATCAAGCGCTTTACAGAAATATATAAATTTTTGAAATCTGACTTGAATTGTGGAAGTTAAGATTTTTTTGAAACTTTTACATCCTCGAGGTAGTCAACTTTTACACCTTATCTCGTGTTATCACAGGTTGACTACAAGATCAGTTAATATATCTAAATTCGATCCGACCAGTAGTTTAGGAGATCCAAATTTATTAACAAACATTTTTCAGATGCGTGCGAAAAATCGGAGATGCTTTGGGCAACGGTTTTCCATTAAACTTTGTAAATTTCGAATAAAATATTTAAATATATTGGTTAAACATACAAAAAATATTTTCTGAGCCACGCCTTTTTCAAGGAAGGTGTGATACTTTTAATAAAGATAGTAAATTTTGTACATTTTATCTATATAGTGAAAAATTTCATTGGAATACCTCTACTTGTTCAGAACAAAAAAAAAAAAAAAAAACGAAATATATATGTATATTACCACCTTTTTGGGATTGGGATATGATTCTTGCAGCAATATTAGTTAAATTTTTGTAAGAGATCAAGTTGATATTTTTAAAACATTTGAAGGCCCAATTTAAGGGTCTCCAGATATAAAAAACGAGGCCAAAAAATAGGGTACAATTTGCTACGACCTAAATATCTTAAAATTACCTACATGTAATTAAAAAAAAAAAAACAATTAAAAATTATATACCTGAGGTAACCAATTCTACCCCCGCGACCATGAGAAATTTAATTTAGATTAATTTTTATAAATGATGAATATTATTTTGAACATTTTCATGTATTAATAACTTTTTAATCTTTTTATTAAGGCTCAAGTTCATTATTGTAATAATTTTTGTAGAATACAGAAAAAGATTTATTAGACACTAGCAGGATGGAATGCATTTTCTGATGACGATCGTAGCGGATCAGGAAATGCAGTCCATCCTGTTTTTAACTTGAGCCTAAATAAAAAGATTAAAAATTATTAATTTAATTTAGATATCTCAAACGGCTCAAAAGTAAAATTAAATCGTTTCGAAATCACTGTATGATATTAAATATTATAATTAGTAATCATACACACCAGTGCACAGTGTCATATTTATCCAATTAGAACGACAAAAATACTAAAATAAAAGCTTATTAATTGAAGCGATTCTTTTCGAATTTATTAGCAAACATATCATATATTACGGAAAAAACACTTAGAATGTTGAAAAATGTCTATAGCGCGAATTATGCATCTTCAAAGTTGCAACTTATAAAAATATTTTAATTTTATTTAAAATGTTTGTAAAGAAGTATGTTAGCTTTAACTTCACATATCTCAGTAAATACTGCTGATATTGATATGATTTTTTTTTTTGGTATCTAACAACTAATGTTTCCAAATTATTCTGTTATAATTTGCTATGTTAAAAAATCAATACTGAAGATATTGTCTTTTACTTAATGGAAATCATAACATTGAAGAATATATTTTTTGGGAAATTCTATTTTTAATGGAATGGAACTAAAAAGTTCCCATGAGTTCCAATTTAAAAATACGATTGTTATATAAAAGAACATCTATAAAATTATATTTGAGAATATTAGCTGCGACTTTTTGCGTTCTTTTAAAATATTAGAAAAAAATATGCAGTACCTCATATTAGCAATTTTATTAGAATTATTTAAACATTTTAAGGTAATGGCTGAAAATTTGTTATGCAAATGTTGCACCAAGATTGGTGTCATATGATCTTGCCACACCTACTTTTAAAATATCCTTTACTAAAATAAAATTTACAAAAATATATCCTAAATCCATACAAATAAAGTAATTTTTTTTTCAGTATGGGAGTGGCATTGATTCTACCCGCCCATTTTGAGTGGGAATGTTCACGGCCTTATCTACTAACAAAATATACAATTTCAGACAAATATCTCCAAAACTGGATTTTTGTCGTTCTAAAACTGCCAAGTGTGACACTGTGCAGTGGTAAAACAATGCGTATACGTACAAATTATTTAATTGAACTTAATATAAATCATACGCCATAGATAAAATTATAATAAAATTTAAATAAATTAAGGAGAATAAAAGTGAATGCGAAATATAAAAAATTATTATATAAAAAATTAATCTTGTTTTTAAAGCATTTTTGGCGGATTCATTAAAGCTTGTTTCATAATACTTAGTTATGATTTAAATAGAAAGTTTTAAGTTGTTAAAATGAAGCCGCAGCTTTTCTTAAGTATAAAACCCATTTTAATTATATTAAATTTAATCTAAGTTGTTATATTTAATTACTTAGCATTCTTAATTAGAAACACAAATTCTGATGTAAAAATTTAAATGCTGCAAAAATTTTATTTATATTACCTGACAAATCCTCAAATTTGTGGTTTTTAAAAAAATAAAACATTTTTGCTTTTGTAATATTAACAAATTTTTAAAGATATTTATCATGCTAACCATTTCTTATTAAAAATTCAAACAAAAGTTTTAAATTTTAACTAAAAACTCTTTGGCTTTTTTATTTGAATTTTAGTTTTGTCTGCAATTTAATTTGGATTTCCACAAAGAAACAAAAAATAACTTTCTAACTATTTATCATTTATCTATGGCATACAAATTTCATCTTCTTCTTTATTTTATTCCTTTGTTTTCTATGTCTGTGGTAGTTAGTTAGTTTATCAAATACAAGTTTTTTTTTTTTTTTCACTGGCAGTATAAATTTAACTTTGAAGTATTCAAACTGAATATTTTTGCAGACTAGTGTTATTTACATAAGCTTTTATATGTATGTTGATTTTTTCCGGATTTATGTCACGTTCATATGTTGTCTTTTGTGAATAAAAGTAAAAAAAATAGAAATTTCCACATCTAATCTAAATTTACATTTGCAACTTTGTTGAGTTAAATACCCTTTTGAATTAAAAAAAAAAAAAATATTACAGCAATATCAACATTAGAAAGGGAAATAAATTGAAACACCAACACATACCTATGTAGGTTTTGCTTATTCTCCTACACACACACACACCCTAAAATGATTCAACAGAAAAAAAGTTTAAATTAAATAGAAAAACTTTTTATTTTAGAAAAATGATTATTTTCTGTTAAGGACTTTAAAGACTTTTTATTATTTTTTATTATACATATTTATGTGTATTAGAGTATAAATATTTATGCATATAAATTTAATTAGTTTAATGTTTTTGTAAATTGGTCAAAAAAGTTGAAAAAAATTCCTTTAACCATTTAAAATTTAATGAAAATGCAAACTGTTATTCCATCTTTTGGTATCTGCCAATTAAATAAAAATATTTTTATAAATAAATATTTTTTTAAGGTTTCACCTTTTTCTTAGTTTCTTCTTTGAGCATATTTGAGGTAAAAAAGAGAGCTTCTAAAATAACACATCTGTTGTTTAGTTGGGATTCTTTTAGTATATATGTGAGTGTTTTTAAATTATTCAATTATGGTATAACTTTTGTGGCTTAAGAGGAAAAGTGAACACCCTACAAAAGTTTATTTTGAGTTAAATTTGTAACTAAAAATATAATATAATTAAATCTTTGCTATAAGTAGCAATATGCCAAAAAAAAAGTACTTTTTCATTTTCAAGCTATGAATTTAGCTATGTATACACGGTTGTCAGATCTAACAATGTTGGCAGATCTGACAATGTGATGGCAATGTACAGACAATGAAAAATTGTTAGCAACAGGTAAATTGCCAGTTTAGACGATCGTAAGAAAACCTTACAATTTCATTGCCAGTCAATTGTCAGACAATAAATTTATCTGCCAACAAAAATTGTCAGTTTACACTGTTGGCAGGTTGTTGTATGGCAAAAGTTACCAGATCCGTCGTCAGACGAATAAACTTTGCTGTTTAATGTGCAGCGTTGCCATTACAAATGATTTATCTGACAATGGCGCCATTGTCAGATGCATAAAATTCGCACAGCTGACAATAAAAATTGTCAGACAATTATCTGGCAATGGCAACGTTATGTGTTTACACGATTGTCAGATGTCTAACAATATTATTGGGTTACAATTTACTGACAATGCTTTTTCTAACAACGTTGTAAGACATAAATTGTAAGTTTACACGGTTGTTAGAAATTTTCTGAACATTTTTCTGCCAACGTTGTTAGATCTGACAACCGTGTATACATACCTTTTCGAATGATTTTTAATGCTTAGGGGGTAGAGTCAGCTACATTAATATCTAATTAGGGTGTCCCTCCCTTGTTCTAAAACGGAAATATAGGGTGGCCCTTAAAATTCGGATTTTTTACTTTTTATGAATTTAACGCATTATTTATGTTAACAGCTACAAATTCAATGTTTTTATTAGTCAGATAGTCAGTCTGAGTAGTAGTCTTTCATTTTGGGATATTATTGAAATAATACACTGAGAAAAACAAAATGGCAACAACAAAACATGGATGTAAAAAAATACTACTGCTAATATTTAACGCTGCACAAATTGGACTGAATATTATGTCTTGTCATTCAACTTAATTATTAATGACTTCAAAGTCTAAAATTCTGCGGTGGTGCTTGACGATCGCATTTTTCGTTTACGAGAAAATTTGGAAAATGTTAAAAAAATCGAAAAAATAACTTTTGAAGTAGGAACCTTCAAGCACCGCCACAGAATTTTAGATATTATTGTCATCAACAACTATGTTGACCTTCAAAGCATAACATTCAGTCCAATTTGTGCCGTACAAAAAACAATAAAGCTTATTTTCGGAAAATTTTACTCATTCATTTAAAAAATATAGTGCATATTTAAAAAAACGGGAGTTTATGTTACTGAAATGAATTATACAGTAGTAATTAATACCATACAAACTATTTTTAATTTAAAACCCCATAAAGTATATGTTTTCTGGGTCCTGGTAAGATTCTGAGTCGATCTAGCTATGTCCGTCTGTTGACAGCAGTATAGGGCTCGAACGGCACAACGAAGAGAGACGTAATTTGGCTCAAATATTTATCTTATATAAGGTTTGTTTGATACTGAAAATGAGTAAAATATGTAAATAAACAAAAAAGTTATGAGCAAAATACTAAAAACACAGGTTGTCCGTTGAAGCTTAATTTCATACTTTTCCGTTATATCTCTCTTAAATAAAAGCAGGTACTATAACAACATTTTCATGGGTCGATATAAACTTGGAAACAAAAACTGGGCTTGGTCCGCCCACCTCCCATATAAGGTGAAAGGTCAAAGAAATTTTGTACAAATACTTCATGGACAAATGTAAACACGGAAACAAAAATAGGCGTGGTTCGCCCACTTTACCAGCACCCTCTTATACAACATTCGAGCTTGTTTACATTTGTAATATTATTGTTTTTTGTTGTTTTTCTTTATATCTCTGTTTTTGTTTAGAACTTTTTTTTTACTGATTTCCGGTTATTTTTCAACCGATTTTTGTTTGGAAAGGTATTAAAATTACCTTTCTAATTGCTGAACATAGTTAGTACAAATTATTGCAGCTAGATGGCGCAAAATAATTTTTTTTAAAAATTGCATCAAAACACCCTGTATTTGCAAATATTATGAGTTCATATGTTCAGCAAAAATACTCGCCGAAGGATTTTGTACAAAGTTGCCAAACATCATTTGGTCGAATTCTGGAAATTTGAAGGTCAAAATTGTGATTTTCTTCAATAACCTTAAAATAACGGTAATTTTGTAAATAACGGAATAATAAAAAAGTCGCAGAACAAAAGATGCTGCTGAAGCCCTAAAGAACCATTTTCAACAATAAACGAGAGAAAAAGATATAGTCGGTCAAGCCCGACCATATGATACCCTACACCATTGTGTACATTATAATTCGGGGAGGGGTCTTTTATTAGACTTGGAGCCAAATGTGGACCGATACACATAAGTGTAAAATAAAACATACGAATACAGAATATTACGTTGATGTTGACATGTATATGAATTAATTCACTTTTGGGTGATTCCTGAAAGAGGGCCTTATATGGGAGCTATGGTAAATTATGGACCGATCTTTATAAAATTGAGCACTATCATTTGTGTTCATGTAAAACGTCGAATATTAACTTGATACTAACATTATAATGGGATTTATTTAAAGTGATTTTCTGAAAAGGGGTTTATATGGGAGCTATGGTTAATTATGGACCGATCTTTTTAAAAATTAAATTTCATTAATTTTGGTTCAAAATTGCGACCTGTAGTTTGATTACAAGGTTTACATGGACGGTCAGACGGACGGACGGACGGACATCGTTAAATCGACTCAGAAAGTGATTCTAAGCCGATTGGTATAAATTAAGGTGGGTCTTAGACCAATATTTTTGGGTGTTACAAACATCAGCACAAACGCATAATACCCTCCTCACCTATGGTGGTGTAGGGTATAAAATTTATTTTTCTATTTTTCGCAAAAAGCCGTTTTTGGCATATTGCTAGCTATAAGAAATTAAATCTCTTTAAAATTTAAAATATGTAAAAATAAATATTTTTCTAACATTCCTTTTTATTGCTAGATAAACAAGATCTAAATCATGATTAAGTTTTAGAAGTTGTTTTCATGCTTATTTGAAATAAGTCTGTTGCAAATATTAAGATTTATGAATGTATAAAACAAATATGGGATTTTGTTTGATGACATTCAGCTTGTCTTAAAAATAATTACTTTTGTTCTTAGACAGATTGCAGTCTGTGTGTTGATAATGTCACGAATTGTTGATTTAAAATTAAACTCAAGAAAAAACAAAAATTATTCACAAACTAATAATAAAATATATATTTTATATAAAAAAAAAACATGCTATATTATAACTTCAAGTTGTGTTAAGTTATAATTTTATAACTATAAATTTTTGAATAATATTTCAAATAACTTAAACACAGTGCGCTTCGTTACCTCATTGCGATAAAATAGATTAAAAGCATCGAAATAAAATTCAAAAACAGACAGGCTAAAAAACATAAATTCGCTTTTATATAGGTAACAGATAAAAACATAGACCAGATAAAAACTTGGTAGTTACTTTATTTAGAAAAAAATTAAATACCAACAGTAAAGAAACCCGTAAAATTCAATTGCGATTCCTATCTCCCATGGGAACAGTTATAATATTGGTGTTCTTGTCAACATTGAGAACAATAATCTTTTTAAATATTTTAGCTACCAGTTTCTTATATATTTAACGTTTGATGGTTCATAAACTACAAAATTATTTCTATTATTATATTTTAGTAGAGAATTTAGTAGAGAAGAATGTGACCAATAGTGCTTATGGATTCTAAACACATAACCATATATCTTAATTTCACATTTGAAAGTTAATTATTATTAAAAAAAATTTTATAATAACGAAAATTACCACAAAGAACCCTCTTATTAATATCATGATTGTAGATTAAGTATTATAGAAAATTCAAAAAATACTATTAGAGGAAAGAAATAGTACCACAAATCCTCTTTTCTGAATTCTAATTCACTTAGAACCATATTTTTTTCAATTTCATGTTTGTAGGTTCAATATTGTAGAAAATTCAAAAAGTACCATTAGAAGAATGAAAAAGTACCACAAAGTCTTCTGTTATGGATTCTCATTCACTTAGGATCATATATCTTTAATTTCATTTTTCTAGATTCAATATTATAGAATATTCAAAAAGTACCATTGGAAGAACAAAAAAGTATCACAAAGTCCCCCCTCTTGAATTATTACCCATGTAAGACCATGTATCTTTAATTTTATGTTTCTAGGTTTAATATTGTAGAAAATTCAATAAGAATCATTAGAAGAACAAAAAAAGTACCAAAAAATTCCCCCTTGTAAATTGTAACTCCATTAGTTCATGTTTCTAGGTTTAATATAATAAAAAATGAATCATTTAATTTGAATAAAATTAAATTTAATATATTATCCCCTTTTTGTACCTTTTATTCTCTCTGAATATAACAAAGATTGTAGTTCAATGAATTTCTAAATTGTACTGGGGTACAATGTTAAAATATTCATATATCTGTGTCAATAAAAAGAAAAAAAAAAAAAAAAAAATATTTTGTGAAAAAAGTTCAAAAATCAGGTACGGTTTTTTCCCCTTAAAGGTTCGAATTAATAAAATGTACCAAACTTGTATTCGCCAATTTTTGATAAGGTAGTAATTTGATTCATATTTTATTTCTATAATTATTGGATTAAAAGATAGATAGGATTCCAAAAAAGTACCAAATTAAAATTTTTACCCATTTTCTCCCTAAAAGAGCCGAATTTCAAAAAAAGTACCAGACACCTATCCGATTATTTTTTAAGTGAATAACGATATCTATTCAACTTTTTTTGTATCTCGATTAGTTTAGGAGATATAAGGTTACCGATTTTACCCCCTAAACATTTGAATTTCCAAAAATCCCCTCTTAGTGGATCTGTTCGGTAGGAGACCAATCTACAGTCCATATTTCATCTTTCTACCTTTAACCGTTTGGGCTGTGCGATGATAAATCACCAAGTAAGTCAGTCAATCAATCACTCATTAACGTTACTCTTTTATATACAGTAGGTAGCAAAAATGAGTACATGTTTGTAATTTGTGCGCTTTTCGTTACATACAAATAAAAATAGTAAAGTAAATCCAAAATTTTTTTCTTTAATTTATTTTATATTTAGTATTTAAAAAAATAATTTATAATTTAAAAAAAAAAAATAAAAGCAACAAGCTCTATGAAAAAAAACCGACAAAACGAAAACAACTCACATGTACTCAATGTACACATGTAAAATAAAAAGGTATCGCTTGATAAAATCGGATATAAATTGTAGATCCTATGAAGTTTTTAAAATGTGTACAACTCATAAAATCTTTTTATTTTTATAAAATTTTGCATCTCTCATTTACATTTTTAATTCATTCAATTCAACATTTAATTGATTTAATTAATTTTTTAATTGGAAATTTTGTATGTTTTTCATTTTTTAGTTTTTAGTAATTGATGTAATAATTTTTTGTGAGAGGTGAAAATTTTAAAAGGCTGTTAATTGGATGAACTATTTACTAAAATTTTTGAGTGATTGATTTGATTTTTTGATTTTTCTGTGTAGGATGAAAAGTTTTATAAGTAAGCCGATTTTTAGTTACTTACATACATCGTCTGGAAGAAAGCTCTGGAGAGGAATAATGCTTAGGAAATGATGTATTTTCTACGTTGTCTGAAAGCTTCAAAAACTTTGAAAAGGAAAAAAACGTGTTTAAAAATTTGGTCCGTTTAAATTTGCAGGTTTATAAATAAGTCGAATTTGAATTTTCTACGTCTTCTAGAAGCTTCAAAATGCTCTGGAAAGAGAAAAATGATTAGAAAAATACATATAAATCCTCTTATATCCGATCCCCTATAGAAATTTAAAAATATGGCTCCGTTAGGACGCATAGGTATATAAGTCAGCCAAATTTGAATTTTCTACGTTGTCTGGAAGTTTCAAAAAACTCTGAAAAGGAGAAAAATGCTTATGAAATTACATGTATATAGATCTACGTATTTCAGCTCCCTGATAAAATTTAAAAATTTGGCTCCCTTAAAATTTGTAGGTTTATAAGTAAGAGAAAAAATGCGTCGAAAAAGACATATGAAACAATTTATACATATAGAAGGTTAACAAAATTTTTGGATTATCTCAATTCGTCTGGCTTAAAAATTTTTAGCACTCTGAAATTATTATAAAAACTGTATATTTTTTATATCTCCATAACTGTTGACCATATTAAAAAGTAATGTAGAACGACTTGAAGATAATTTTAATTAAAATTGTTTGATATTTTATTGAACAAAATCAGACAGGTCGTTTTCGAGATATGCTTCAATGTATAGTGCAACTTCCTTGATTTTAGAATTCGCGATTTATCGCGAGAACTAGAGTCAATTCAAAGACTTAGTACTTATTAATACCGTGTATCCAAATTGTCTGAGAAACTCAGTGCAGCAGAATCTGTGTTTCCTTGTATAAAAAACTCTTACATCATAATAGCTTAACACAGAAAAAAGAAAAATGCACTTCAATTACGAAATTTGTAATATTAATTAATTTTTAATTGATTTTGCTCCAATCATCAAAATGATAATAATAATAACTAAAATAATTGATATTATTATTACTTCTTTTCCTTAAATAGATGCAATGAGCTGAAAATTTTTGAAAATTTACTTAAATTTATTTTATTTCTGTACTTTTATAGACAAATATTTATTTTTTTTATATTTTATTAACATCTGTCAATTTATTAAAAAACAAATCTGAAAACCAATTAGAAAATTAATTATATTAATAAATCATATAATTAAATTCCAATATAAAGTTAATTAATAATTTTATTAAAAAATTATTTGAAATATTTTTTTCTGTGAAATTTAAATAGAAAATATACTTTTTATATTCAATCGGAATTAAATAGTTGCAATCAGTTCGGATTATAGAGTACACAGAAAAAAATAAAAGTGGAATTCTATTACGAAATTGCTTATATCAATTAAAAAATTAATTAATTTTGCTCCAATCATCAAAATGATAATATTAATTAAGTCAAATTAATTGATTTTTTAGAAAATTTCAATTAATTTTTTAATCAAATAAATTAAAATTTTTATTGGAATTTTGATAACAATGAACTAAAGTATTTATTAATACAGTTAAAAATATAATTAAAGGTATAGAAAGGTATAGAGAACCTTTTGTGTAAAAATTCTTTCTCGAATAAAAATACAAAAATTACGTTAAATCATTTATTTCAATATTTTTTGCATTATTTCACAATAAAATATATGAATAAATGATTGTGTGTTGTATAAAAGTGTTCGTGTATTCTTAAAAATAAATTCACTTATACTTATTCCACTAGAAGTTCTGTTAAATGTGGCAATTCCGCGAGTTGCTTAAAGTGGGGAATTTTTCGAGTTGATATTTATATCTACGGGACGACACAAAAGAAAAAATATTAAAAACATATTGTTGATCGTTTATAAATTGCCAAACACACATACATAGTACTCACCTTTATCAGGGAATTCATTTTCCAGAGAGAAGACACACCATACATAATACTTAATAGTAACTTTGATACACAATGATTTTTTTAATTTCGACATCAATGACACGAACATCTAAAACAATACCAGAATATTTCAGAGTAAGTCCAAACACAAAACATGCGTACTAACCGAATATAATTTCTGTAGTCCATAATCTTCGGGATCTAAGGACTTCATTCTACTTTTACTAAAAACGATTCTATTTAGAAATAATTGACAACAATTTATATACAAATGCCTTGAAATTTTATTTATTGGTAAGCATGAAAATTATTTTTCAAAATGATTTTCTATTTTGTATACATTTTTTAAAAGCAGTGATTTAAAAATATTAATCACATTAATAAAAAACATAATAAAATTTGTAAATAAAATTAAATAATAAATTACTAAAAAAATTATTTTGAATAATTTTTTCTGTGTATAATTTTTTTCTGTGTATTATCGATTATCGAATAATCCGGATTATCGAGTTTATATTGTATTTAGAAGTGACCTATGTAGTTTTATTGCTTATTAAATTTGTGCCTACAAATAAAATGTTCCATTTAAAATGATATAAATTATATTCAACACAATTCAAGATAAAAAAGTATTAATACCTACTCTTTAAAAAGTGTTGACTTTCTGTTCAAAAATAATTTATCTTAAATATACTTTTGGCGAATATCTTTTCCCACAATGGTTAAATATTGAAAATAGTCAACAAATATATATATATGTATATATTTTAGCATTTCCCACAGTGGCTAAAATCCATGGGAGGAAAACTAGAAAATATTTTTTCCATAAAATTTTAAAATTTGTTCTGCATTCAGCTGATCATTTATATATATATATATATCTATAGCAGTATTATAAAATACCCTTAAGTATCTTAACATTCTTCTTAAAAATATTCTAGTCGACTTAGAATCACTAGCTGAGACGATATAATGATGTCTGTCCGTCCGTCCGCCTGACCAAGTAAACCTTGTAATCAAACGACAAATTGAATTTTTTTTAATAATTCGATACATTTTGGTATAGTTATTAGAATTGTTTTAACCCGTTTCATTATTTAAGTATCCTAGATAAAAAATACTCTGCTGTAGCGTATTTTTAATGTTCGTCTATAAAAAACTCAATTTATGTGTGATAGCTTCTTTTCTTGTCACTTTTCTTCTATTAAAAGTTTGTTATATTTTTTAATTTTTTCTCCTTTTTTCTTTTGTTTGTTTATAAGGATTTGTTTACATTTATTTTATATAAAAGGTATGAGTAAGAGCTTACAAACATATTTCTTCTATTTATATACAGCAGCATACTTATATTAAAATGTAGGAATGTATTTTATTTTATTTTATAAATGTTTAAGATTTTTCTTATTTTTTATTTGTTAACAAAATCTGTCAGTTTTTACAACTTTTACTATTTTTGTTTATGCTGAGTAAAATAGAGAGGGAAGAAAAAGGTTGATAGTTGTGCATATCAAATTATTTTATGATTCAGTTTTAATGACTCACAGATTTTTCTGTTCTGTTCTTTTACTTTATTCTACAACTATTTTACAATCTGAACATAAATTCACACACAATTTTAAATACAAACTAAAAAGTTTTTACAAACTTTTTTATGATTTCTATTATTTAGACAACAATCATTGGCAGCAGCAGTAAAAGCAGCAACAGCAATATTAGCATCAAAACAGGTGTCACTTTTTGGGTGTTAAAAACAAAACTGTCAAAACTGTTGTAAATATAAGAAAATTAGTTTCTTTGAAATCTTTATTTATTTCATAGAATGGAAGGTTATTAAAATGAAATTTACTTAATTACTTTATGTATAAGAATTTCTCACATTGAGTCTTGAATGTTAAGGTATTAAAATTTAATAGTATCTGGTTTTTATTGAAATATTTTATTTCTTATTTAGTTTTAAAAATTAGAGATAATAACATATAGGTTTTATATGAATTATTGCATAAATTTTTTTAAGGAATTTATTAACAAAGTAGACTTAACGTAATAGAGGAGAAAACGGAGTATTTTTTTTATATTTCCAATTTTTTTAAAGATATTTTAATTATTTAACAGGTGAGCTATGGTACATAAGGATCAAGAACATCTACAGAGACTTAGAAGTAACATTAGTAAAAGAAGAATTTAAAAAAATTAGAGGATGATATGCCTCTAAGCTACAATAGCATCCTAACCCATTAGGAAGATTGTTATCCAGAACTCAATGTGAAACAAGTAGAAGTGATTTACTACTATACTAAGGACCAACTGCTAATTATGACTAGGGTTTGGGGTCCGGGAATTCCCGGCCGGGAAATCCCCGGAATTTCCGTAAATTTTTCATTGGGAATTCCCGGGAATTTTTTTAAATTTTCCCGGGAAAACGGGAAATTTAATATTCACGTAGTTTTATATTCCTATAGCAAAAATGTTACTCTTAGTATCGCCTCAATGAAAATTTTACATTAATATAAAGTTTATATTGTAAACGCTTTAATTACAAAACCAATTTTTGATGTTAACACAAAATATACATACTTACATGAAATTCGATACAAGTGATATTTTATATTATTCAAAAACATTTCATTGGTGCGCTGATGAAAATTCCTATTTGATGACTTTTCTATGGGAAAAACGATTTATTTTGTCAATTCACATTTCAAGTACAAGAGTTTTTAACTAAATTTTAAACATTTAAACATTTTAATGATGATGTACCATTTTCAAACTTCATTTAAATCTCTTGGCTCTGAAAGGTTTTTTCATATTATTTTTATATCTTTAGATTTTTTCGACATATTAAAGTCTAGTTTGTATTACATGATTTTATACTATCTTAAAAAGCACGATTTTGGACTATTTTTGGCAATAATAAATATAAATTATTAATTTTGAAATACGTAAAAATTTTCAAATGAAAAATCGACAAGTTCTCTTTTACCATCAGAAATATATACCGCTACTTTTTCAAAATTTAAAATACACGTTTTAAAATTTTTGAAAAGTAGAATTGTAACTACTTTTGAAAAATTTTGAAACGTGTAAATATATACTACGAATGTATTTTATTTTTCAAAAATATTCGTCTTGAAATGATTAACAATATCTTTCAAATGAAAACTAATTTTTATCAGATTTCCGAACACTATATGAATTGACCACTAAATATTGTTGACAACCAACTTTAAAAGTTTTTAGATTTATGTTTTAGAACGAATTAAAACGATAAGAAAAACTATTTATACTGAAATTTATGTCACAGATGCAGATTTATCTTTTTTTAAATTTTTAGCATGAAAATCTATTAAAGTTAAAAATCTGAAGTATACAGTTTTTAATTAAATATTACAAATACTAGTTTTTTATCCATAACGCTATTCTAAAAATCATAGTTCTACTGAATCATTTTATAAAGAAATCATTGAATTTTTGTTAAATCAAATCTTCTGCAAATTTAATGGAAATATTTATGGAAATTTTATTTGTTATGAATGCTTCAAAGAAATTACTGAGATAATAAATTCGATTTTGAAAAGTGAATTAAAGAATTAAATCTTTGGAACCTTTGCTTACAATAGGCACTTGTTTTATTTGCATGAAATATTTAAAATTTTTTAAATTTTAAATTGGAAGTCATACTTCAATATTGTTTTATTTTCTATTAATTAATCATGAATGTGATTTTTAATGTTGTATTATAGTATTGAATAGAAAAAATAACATTCTTTATAAAAAAATTATTGCTTTTTCCTTATATTTTAAGTTTCTCGGGATTCCCGGGAAATTGAATTTTTCATTCCCGTTTCCCGGGAAACAAAATATCAGGGGAAACTAAACTAAAGGCAGATACAATAATTTAATAAAAAATAGTAAAAAAAAAAAAAAAAAAAAAATAAAACAGGTTTTGAATTTTTCTTTCGTCAGTTTTTATTAGGGTATCCAATCGTTTAACCGTCATTCGGTTATCCGGTTAATATTTGTCGATTAACTGTCCGAATAATTTAAAACTGTCTATTTTCGAATAACGAGTAAACCGAATAATTTGAGTCGAGTAACCGGTTAACCGAAATGTAGTTTTCTTGAGTTATAAATTAGAAAATTTTTTAATTTTATGATAAATTTATGTAAACTACATCTTTTTAAGAGGTCTGTTACATTCCAGTAAAAATAAATAAAAATAATTTTTAGTGAGGTACTTTATCTTATGCTTTAAAATTAATAAAACAAGATCCAATATATATAGAAAGATTTAAATCAATTGTTCTGCTACAAGACGTTGATATTCGGATGTTATCTTTAAAAAAAGGAAAAAAAAAAAACTTAAACAAATGAAAAACAATGTTATGCATAATTTTCTTTATTAAAATAATAATAAAAATTAGAACTTATTTCCTTGAGCCGTTAAAAAAATTTGGATATTCATTGCAATTTTGCACAAAATAGTGAACATGACATGACACAACGCAGGTATCAAAAAATTCAATTCATTGAAAATTATGTGGATTTGTACTATTTCCGATCAACTTTTAACCTAGAATAATTATTTGTCGAATAAACCGATTAATATGAACACCCGAATAATTGGATACCCTAGTTTTTATACAAACATTTTAAAAATAAGGAAATTTTAAAAGAAATGCATTTTAATGCAATTAATATGTAAATTTCAGGGGATTTTTGAATTTTTATATGAAAATTCTTGAATGGGTTTTTGTAGTAGTATATTTAAAAATACCATGCTTCCTAAATATGCTAAAAAAAAATAAAAAAAATAAAAATTTAAATAACGAAAAAAAATGCATTTCAAAAATGCAATTGCATTAAAATGCATTTTTTTAAATCTTTTTTATTTATTATTTTATGAAGCTAATGTAATTACAATTCAAACGCCGTTTAAATTATTGAATTAAACAAAGCCTTCCCAGAAATATTATTCAAAGTTATATACTTTTGAGATTTTTTAGGTTATTTTAGAAAGTGAAAAAGCAAAATAAAATCGCAAATTTCTTCAATTTTGTGAAACTGAAATCGATAAAGATATCTGTGGAATATTTGTGTGCAAAGTTTTATGAAAATCGACACCTCGGGTATAAAATTTATTAAAAACGATCCTGATTCCTTATATCTGAACCGATTTCAATGATTTTTATATAGGAGGATCATGCTAGTCGAGATATCTTTTATTTTAAGAGATATTGAGCTTCAAAAATTTAAATTTTTTCTTTGTGGCCCGTCTTGGTGAAGTTTTTTCGCTAAAGCGGGTTCAAATTTTCATTTTAATTTTCATTAAAAACAAATGGAGAAATTGAGCAAAGAAAGAATTTTGAAAAAATATTTACTGAGTCAAAAGTTACAAGCATTTAAATTTAAACTTTCAAAAAATGTTGATTTTTTCCTGTTTTTTTTTTTTTGCCCAAAAAGTGGTAACATTCTTTTCCTGTTATATAAAAATTCTTTTTAGTAACATATATAGTATTTATATTTTTCTGAAAGATAACTAAACACAAAATACTTTAAAGGAAAAAAAAAAATTTAAAAATCTCTTTTTGCGAGAACCAGGGTTTCCCAAATTTGACCTATTTTTCCAACTAATTTCGAATTTTCGGCTTAATTTCTCAAATCGCAAAGCCGAAATCATAAAAAAGTTATACTTTTTATTTAGTCTAAAGTGCTTAAATTTTTTTCGCAATTAAAATTTTTACTCCCCGTTATCGGTTGGAAAGATATAGCAAAAAAAGTAAAAAATCCTATTTTTGTAATTTTTTTTAAGTTTTTTGGGAATTGACGTTTGTCTTGATACAAATCCTTCAAGAATTGACGTTCATACGGTACTGATATTCTCGAGCTATTTTTTTTAATATTTAGATAAATTGTTTTATTATTTTTTTCCTTCAGAGGATTTAGACGATTATTTTGCCAAATGCCAGCTAGGGATGATATGTAAAAAAAAGATCTTTTGCGTATTGAATATTGCGATTTTTAACTTTCTATTTTCTTAAAACATTGGCAAACTTGACTTGGGCCATTATTAAATTTCGCTTTTACTCTTTAAATGTTCAAAAAAGCAGACATCAAACGAGATTAAAGCCGAGTGATTTTATTTCTGCATGTAATTCAAACATTTTTCCGACGTCGTAGAGAAATTTACCGAATTTTTAAATTTTGTTATTTTTTAGTCCTTTGTAAATCGTCATAGAACTGATTTAACATAACTTTATTATAACCAACAAAAGCAAATTGTTAGTTTATAAGATTTTTATAATTGTACATATTTATTTGAACTTTTTAAAACAAAATCGAATTTTAATACTAAATAATCGATTTCAGTATAAAATCGTTGACATAAAACCGATTGCAAACAACCGATTTTTTTTCTCCTGTAAATCGATTTTAGACTAAAATCTAAATCGATTTACCATTCCCTATTGTTCACAGAAAAAAATATTTCAAATAATTTTTTAATAAAATTATTAATTAACTTTATATTGGAATTTAATTATATGTTTTATTAATATAATTAATTTTCTAATTGGTTAACAGTTTTTTTTTTTTTTAATAAATTGACAGCTGTTAATAAAATATGAAGAAAAAATAAATATTTTGTCTATAAAAGTACAGAAATAAAATAAATTTAACTAAATTTTCAAAAATTTTCAGCTTATTGCATCTATTTAAGGAAAAGAAGTAATAATAATATCAATTATTCTAGTTACTAATATTATCATTTTGATGATTGGAGCAAAATCAATTAAAAATTAATTAATATAATTGAAGTCCATTTTTACTTTTTTCTGTGTTTAGTTAGTATATCAATTTTTCAACTATATTCAACAGGGCGTATGATTGATTGTTATTAAATTAATGTTGAAAAATGTGCCATGAATATTACTTATTAAATGCAAAAGTTATTTAAAGCTTACCAACAGAATATAAGTATTTTAAAAAGGAAACGGAATTCAGTTTCCTTTTTAATAATATAACATTTATTTTTTACTTTTTTATTATTAGTTCCAGTGTGCTTTTTTTGTTCATATTAAAAAATAGTTTATACATTTCTAAGCATACTTAATACTAACTGTAGAATTTATGAAAGAAAAGCAAGCTGAAACATTTCCATACATATTCTAAGGAGTGGAAAAATGCATTAAGGTTTTGCATTACAAGACTTTAGCAAACAGTTTTCGATAACAAAAAAGTAAAAAATAAAACATTTGCCACATGTTAAGTACACTATATAAAAAAAAAACACTTATCTTAATGTAAGTGTATGTGTATTACAATAAACAACTATTTATGTTTTATTCTTTTTCTATTCTTTAAGAATATCTAGTTACGTAAAGTTTGTTTTGTTGCCTTCAAGCGAGATGACTGAACTGACATGAAACAAGTAAATGTATTTTTTGAAAGCTTCTAAAAAAAATGTGTTGCTCTAGGATTTAAACAAATCTGTTTAACGTTTGTATTTTCTTTTTTTTTATCGCTAAGTCTTAAAGAATTTTCTTACATTTTTGTAGAATTTATTCTTATACATTTGGTATTTTATTATTTTCATGTTTTATGAGGGTCATATAAATGTTATTTCTTTGAGACACGCAAAAATGGTCCAACATGTTTTATTGTTTAAGCTCAAGGGCTAAAATTGTACTAAAATTTAAATTTATTTTATGTGTTTTTTATTTTTGTTAGAAATTTTATGTTTTTCTTTGGTCTGGAAATTAAAGTTAAACTAAAGTTTTTCAATTGCTTTATTTCGTTAGATTAAAGGAAGAAGAGAAAGAAAAATTCAGAGAAACATAAAAAGTTTTAAAGCAATTAGTGTTCTTTTTGTCGTCATAGGTCTGTCTATTTAAGGTTTTGTTTCAATTTAAATAACTTTCAACTTGTAAATCATCTTTGAAGTAAATAACTTTTACCCATCAACCATCAATCTAAAATACTTGTCCTCCTTGGTCTGTCTTTCTGTCTGTCTGTCTGGCTTCTTTCCTTGGAAAATAATTTGTAACTTTTGCAACTTTTTGAAAGGCATTTAATTTGACATGCTGCCTACTTACTTCCACACCTCCTATCATTGTAATATTAGTAGCAAAAAAAAAAAAAAAATAAAACGTAAAAATATAATTTATTTCTTTTAAAGACTCTTATGAACTTTTATTTTACATATGGATGTTTTAATTTATTTGTTTTTTTTTTTATATATATATACAAGTAAGTAGTTGTTGGCAAAAATGTCATTAAGTCTTCTTTTGCAAGCGTTAGTTATTTCCTCAACCAATTAAGTTAATGTGTCGTCAAAAAAATAAATTACTTTTGACACATCCGGTGATACTTGAATACGAAACAAGCCAAAAATAAGCGGAAATTGCAAGTTGAGGGTGAGAGTATTGAAATGAAAAATTACTAACAAGTGAAGTCATGTTGATGTTCGTCAATTTCGCTTTTTCCCCCCATATATTTATTGTACATGAAAACAAATGAAAAATTAAAACGGATTTTGGGGTAAAAGTTTTGTTAGTGTTAAATCTTAAATTTTATTAGAGGGAAAAATTAAAGAGGATACATTACGACTTGAAATAGAAATCTATTTAGTTGTTTAATAACGAATGTCTGCTTTTTATTTCTTCTATTTAAGGAGTTTGCAGGTCTTTTTGTTTTATTGTTTATTGCAAAAGAAGATTATAAATAGAATGCTAAGTGCACTTAGTCATTTTTAAACAATATATGATTTAAAGCCAGAAGACTTTAAGGATATCCATGTATTGTTTGTTTTATGAAAATAAAATAAAATTTATTTTAGTCATATGACCTGGTATACAAATTTATATATTTGATTTGATCTTCTGCTGTTTATTTTATTAAAATAAGTTGACCCCGTATTCTGAACTTTTTGACTGATAACAAAACTATAACAAATAAAAATTATAAAAATAATTTTCTTAATAAAGATATAAATTCACAATAAATATCTTACTCGTTTAGAGAAATTGTTTAACAAACAGTTTAAATCTAGTTTGTATTTCCTAAACTTTTTCCTATTGTATTAAAAAAATCGTTTATCGTTTTTTTGTATTTACTTTTATGAGTTTAAGAAACTTTTCATCTAATATGAGCAAGGATGCTGACAATACTATATCTATTGTCTAAAATATAAAAACTAATTGTAAATTTCTTTTTATATTAACCTCCGTAAAAGAGGTTCGAAAAGACTACACCAAAAATATTAAAAAATAAAATCAATTGATACACCAAAAGATGCGGACCAAAAATGTCTTCAAATCATTCAAACTTAATTATTTTATGTGCTCAATAGTTTCGGAGTTATTTTAAAATAAGTGTTCGAAAAAAATAAAGTATGTATCTTCAAAATTGATGCAGAAATCTAAATTTTATTCACAGTTAAGTAAAAGTACCCATGTTACATACAATTGAGTAGAAATACAGTGCTGGTCAAAAAAAAATTATTTTTTATTTTTTCTTGAAACAAAAATAGGTGGATTTTGACGAGTTGAATACCGTTTACTCGATTTTGATAAATGATACATCAAAAGATGCATACAAAAATTGTCTTCAAAGTATGTGAACAATGTTTCTTATTTACTCAAGAACTTCAGAGTTATGGATAAAAATTTTTACTACTTTTCAAAAAAATAAATTTTAAAATTATCGGTGCTAATTACCGAATAACTACGGAAATATTAACTGGACAAAAAATTATATAAATTCAGCTCAAAGACAATTTAGGTCGCTATATATTAAAGTTCAACTTATCTTAATTAGACAAACTGTTCTCGAGATATACAAGTGTGACTGCCTAAAGGCATAGTAGTCATGCCCATAAAAAGAAATCAATGCGTAATAGAAAAAAAGTAAAAGCTGATTCTTATTTAACACGTTGAATTCCATCTAATCCACCTATTTTTTTTATTTAGGAAAAAAAAAAAAAGAAAAATATATATATCGACCATTCCAGGAAAGAACGCCCGAAAAAGTATATTTTTTTACTTGATGGCTTTCAATTTCGATAAAAATTTGTATACATAAACTCCATTAAGCCTTTTATCAATTTCAGTTTTCAGTTTTGTGAAATTGCAAAAACTCGCGATTTAATTTCGCTTTTAAATTTTCTCAAAAACCAAACAAATTTCAAAAGTATGTAACTTTGAATAGCAATATCTCTGAAAAGACTTTGTGAATTTTAATGATTTAAACGGCATTAAAATTTCACATATGGTGGCTTTACGACAAACATTTTAAAAATAAAAAGATTTTTTAAAAATGCATTTTAATGCAATTGCATTTTTCAAATGCATTTTTCTTTAAATATGCTATTAAAATTTTTTAATTTTTTAACATAAATGAAAAGTTTGGAATCTTTACATTAAAATAAAAGTGTCAAATTTTTGGGACGCGAAAATCTTATATGCATTATCCAATTTTTATAAAAACATGTTTCAAATTTTTCATATAAAATTAAAATTTTTTCTTGTTTTTGAAATTTTCTTTTAACATTTTTTTAAAAGTTAACAAATTATAAAAAGTATGCAATTTTAAATGTTCATATCTCTTGAAGTTATTGGTGGATTTCTGTAATTTAAAAGGCCATTGTATATTTTTTGTGTAATTTAGTCAGCATTTCAAAAACCACGTCTTCGATCCATAATATTTTAAAAATTTAAATGCACTTTTTAGATGCATTTTTGTTAGTTGCGAATTTATTAAACTTTAATTTTTCAAAAGTGTATTTAAAAATGCTTTGTTTATTATAACTTAAAACAATAAATAGTCTGATACATAAAGTTTTACTATTTTTCAGGATTTTTTAAAAAAACAACACAATAATTTTTTTTAACAAAATACGTAAAGATACTCATAATACCGGAAAAATATAATTTTTATATGAAAAAATTTAAACTAGAAGAAGAAAAGGGGAAATTATGCATAGTACATGTGTGCGTCCCAAAAATTTGAGATTTTTATTTTAATGTAAAGATTCCAAACTTTTCATTTATGTTAAAAAATTAACAAATTTGAATAGCGTATTTAAAGAAAAATGCATTTAAAAAATGCAATTGCATTAAAATGCATTTTTTAAAAATATTTTTTATTTATAAAATATTCATGTTTAAGCTAACATAATTACAATTCAAACGCCGTTTGAATCACAAATTTCTGCAAAGCCTTCCCAGAAATATTTGTATTTAAAGTTGTATACTTTTGAGATTTTTTCAAAAGTGAAAAAGCGAAATAAAATCTCGAATTTTCTGAATTTAGCGAATCAGAAAACGGAAATAATTATAGACACCCATAGACGATATATTTTTTTTCCCACTAGTCAACGTTATCCTTTGGCGACTTTAGTCGCCATTTGCCCCTTTTTCAACCACCTGGCCACTTTTTTTGTCCCTTTTTTTAAATGGCGACTAAATGGTTATATAAAAAACAGCGGAGTATTTATAAATTAACTGAAACTGTTAGTAATTAAAAATAATAAAGTTTATATGCCAAATTTTTTGGACTGGATTGAAAAAATAAAAAAAAGATTCGATGAATACTTATATCCTAATATAAATTTTTACATTCCTAAAAGCAATCCCTCGGGGGAACGTGTTTTTTTTTTACTAAATTATCAAAAACAAGAAATAGTTTGTCCAACAGACTTATGACAATACTTGTGAATTCATGCGTTCCATCCTAAATTTGAAAGTCTATAGTACGAGTGAGGAACTCCTACAAAAGTACAGGAGTTTAACTAATTAAAAGAGGATTGTGTGCTAAATATTTTTGTGAATAAATCTTTATTTTTGCAATAACAAAAATTGTTGTAAAATAATAATAAATTATTTTGTTATTAATAGAACTGAATTTTGTAGTTTTTCTTAAAATACAATAATTTGTTATCAAATAAAAAAAATTTAAGGAGTTTTTTAGGTTTTAAAGTAGTTGTCCCCTTTTTTTTAAAAAAATCCCCCTTTTTTGGCGACTTTTTGTTTTGAAATCCCCTTTTTTAACGCTGCCACTAGTGCATTTCCACTTAGCTATAGGTATACATGGGTATCCAAACTTAACTGTGAATCCAATCAAGATTTGTACATTTATTTTTATGACACGTGATGTTTTGATGTTTTCACTTTTAAAAAAAGTTTTAGTAAAAAAAAGAAATCTTGAATTTTGCACGAAAAAATTTTTTTCCGACACTTTTTTCGAAATATCTCCTAAACTATTGAGAGGATAAAAATTTGATGGTAGAGTGATTTAAAACTAATTTTATTCAGCATATCACCTATGGTGGTATAGGGTATACAAATTTAGTTACTTAGAACCATTGAAATTTAAATCAATAACTGCTCATTTAGTTAGTGTCAAAAACAATACGCATAATAAACCATTAAATTTTCTAAAAATCTAAAAACCATCTACAAAATTTTCTATTTATTAAATTTGCAATAAACTAAATATTCCAACTAATACATGCCTTCCAAACGCGTCATAAATCATCATTATAATTATGCGGCCATACTTTTGTTCCACCACTTCCTCTTTAAAAATTTAAATACACATTATATTTTATAGTCAAGCTTTTATTATTGACCTAATTGCGAAACAATCATGTAGAAATAACATTATTCATGTTTTTCAGGCTACAAAATAAAAGCAGAAGTAGTTGTGTTAAAACAAAAATGCTAACCAACCAACCATTCGCATACCAATATTTTCACTTATACATACTCCACTTATACACTTCAAAAAACACTCATAGAAGTGCATAAAAACTTTCACATACATATACACAAACATGGATCGATTGATAGCCGTAATACTGAAAACCACTTAGATGTGGTTAAAATTAAATAATAATAGCAGCATAAAAAAAATAAATAATAAATAAACAATATGGTTTTTGTTGTTCATTTCATGTTTGTTTTGTTGCTGTTGGGTTTTTTATGCATTCGCATCACTCATCCATTAAGAACAAATGAATATTGGAAAAATAGAAATTCCTGTAAAATTGAGTTATAAACTTAAAACGTTTCAAATAATCAAATTTCATATGGTTTAATTATTTTTTGTTCTTTTTTGAATTAAAACGAGAGAAGAAGATATAGTCGGTCAAGCCCGACTATATGATACCCTACACCATTACCATCCACATAATTTTGTTTTTACTTATATACAACTTACTTGTGTTAAATATTAACATAATACTAACATTTGTATGGGATTTATGCAAGTTAGTGATTTTCGGGAGATGAGTTTATATGGGAGCTATGGTCAGTTATGGACCGATCTTCATGAAATTTGGCAGACGGATTTTTGCTGATTTAAAACTTATATGTACTAAATTTCATTAAAATATTCCTATTTTTAAGGCATCTATAAGTGTTAAAACTCTATTCCGGGAGGACATTTGTATGGGGGCTAGGTGAAATAATGGACCGATCATAACCAAATTCAATAGGCTTCGTCCTTGTGCTGAAAAAAGCATATGTACCAAATTTCATCAAATTATCTTCAAAATTGCGACCTGTACTTTGCGCACAAGCTTTACATGGACAGCCAGCCAGCCAGCCAGCCAGCCGACCAGACGGACGGACGGACGGACGGACATCGTTAAATCGACTCAGAAAGTGATTCTGAGTCGAACGGTATACTTTAAGGTGGGTGTCCGAAGATTTTTTCTCTGCGTTACAACTTCTGCACAAACACATAATACCCCAACCACCTTTGGTGGTGTAGGGTATAACAAGAGAAAAGAGAGTGAGGATTTTTAAAAATAAATATAATTATTACGATAATAGAATTATTGAATACATTTATGTTTTAAAGAGCGTAGGTTGTTAAATATCATATATATATCGTCCATTCCATGAAAGAACGCCCAAAAATATACCAAGTGTCCTCCGATTTTTATAAAATTTTATACGTATAAGGTCTGTGGGTGTCTATAAATATTTCCGTTTTCAGATTCGCTAAATTCAGAAAATTTATTTCGCTTTTTCACTTTTGAAAAAATCTAAAAAATTTCAAAAGTGTACAACTTTAAATACAAATATTTCTGGGAAGGCTTTGCAGAAATTTGTGATTTAAACGGCGTTTGAATTGTAATTATGTTAGCTAAAACATGAATATTTTATAAATAAAAAATATTTTTTAAAAATGCATTTTAATGCAATTGCATTTTTTAAATGCATTTTTCTTTAAATATGCTATTCAAATTTGTTAATTTTTTAACATGAATGAAAAGTTTGGAATCTTTACATTAAAATAAAAATCTCAAATTTTTGGGACGCACACATGTACTGTGCATAATTTCCCCTTTTCTTCAACTAGTTTAAATTTTTTCAGATAAAAATTATATTTTTCTGGTATTATAAGTATCTTTACGTATTTTGTTAAAAAAAATTTGTTGTGTTATCTTTTATAAAATCCTGAAAAATAGTAAAACCTTATATATCAGACTATTTATTGTTTTAAGTTATAATAAACAAAGCATTTTTAAATACACTTTTAAAAAATTAAAATTTAATAAATTCGCAACTAACAAAAATGCATCTAAAAACTGCATTTATATTTCTAAAATATTATGGATCGAAGACGTGGTTTTTGAAATGCTGACCAAATTACACAAAAATACACAATGGCCTTTTAAATACTTTCAAGAGATATGAATATTTAAAATAGCATACTTTTTATATTTTGTAAACTTTTATAAAAATTTTAAAGAAAATTTCAAAAACAAGAAAAAATTTTAATTTTATATGAAAAATTTGAAACATGTTTTTATAAAAATTGGATAATGCATATAAGATTTTCGCGTCCCAAAAATTTGACACTTTTATTTTAATGTAAAGATTCCAAACTTTTCATTTATGTTAAAAAATTTTAATAGCATATTTAAAGAAAAATGCATTTGAAAAATGCAATTGCATTAAAATGCATTTTTAAAAAATCTTTTTATTTTTAAAATGTTTGTCGTAAAGCCACCATATGTGAAATTTTAAGGCCGTTTAAATCATTAAAAATCACAAAGTCTTTCCAGAGATATTGCTATTTAAATTTACATACTTTTGAAATTTGTTTGGTTTTTGAGAAAATTTAAAAGCGAAATTAAATCGCGAGTTTTTGCAATTTCACAAAACTGAAAACTGAAATTGATAAAGGCTTAATGGAGTTTATGTATACAAATTTTTATCGAAATTGAAAGCCATCAAGTAAAAAAATATACTTTTTCGGGCGTTCTTTCCTGGAATGGTCGATATATAAAATACATTTATATATATTTTAAATAATTAAAATTGTTCACAGAAAAGTTGAACATTCAAAATAAAATAAGGTTTATAAATATTCGATAACACTGGTCGGCAAATAAATAATTTTTTAATCATGAATAAAATAGGTGGAGCATGACTAAAATGGCTTCCTTAGTAGGAGGTCACACTAGAATAAACGAGAATATATCCAATATTTTTATACATTCAATAGTTTCGGAATTATTTGGAAGTTGGCAGTGAAAAAATAAATATGTATATATATAATATAAAATAACAAATTCTTTGTATTAAATTGAAAACATTTGCCTCCTTAAAACTTATTAAAATACTTTAAAAGGTTATTTTTAACCTTTTATCATAAATCTAAATATACTGCAATTAAAATAAGCTATTTATCATAAACATTGATGAACACATTATGATTTTATTTGCATTTAAACTAATACATTTTATGTAAATTTTGTACGTATACATAAAAAAAAATTATTTTAATTAAGTTTTCAATTAAACTTTAATAAGAAATTTAGAATGCTTTTTATTATTTTTATAATAAAACAATTTTTAATAAATTAAATTTGAAATTTACAAAGAAAAATCTAAAATTATATTTCAATTACGAAAGATTCATATTCAATTACTTTTTTTAATAGAAATTCAACCTATTAACAAAATTGTATATTCAATTATTCAAATCATTACTTATCTCGCTTTATATTTGATTAGTTTCTTAATATAATAAAAGAAACAATCAAAAGCCGATAAATAGTTGTTTTTTTTACTAAAAAATATTAGAAAATTATAATTTGGATATCTTGAATAATTGTTACAATTAAAATAATTATTGAATACATTGAGACTTATGAATTGAACTGCTTTTATGAGGTGAGTCCACAAAGGTATTGTGGATAATATGTGTGGGTTTTGAAAAAGGATAATTTTTGTTAGTTTTTGGGACAATGAAAGAAAAAGAAATATTTTTAGCAAATGACATTTGAAAGTTCTAATTTTTAAAGATTAAAAAGCTTAAAATAATAAAAGTGATCAAGCGTTATAAGAATTAGCTAATGTGCAAGCAAATGGTTTAAACTAAAGTGTTTAATATTAATTTGCTGATGTTATAAGAAAAAAACTAATAAAATTCTCTAAAATTTAATAAATCCGAGAGTTTAAGTCCACATCTGCTTAATTTTCCCACGTATCCTTATGAGTTTTTCTTAAAAATTTACAACTTATACACTTAGCTTAAGTTTGAATATCACATCCGCCTAAATGTGGCAAATATTTGAGAAAAATTTAAAAAAAATTGTTTTAATATTAAATTTTGCTCCACATCCGCATATTTTTCTTAAACATCTACAGTATTTTTAGAACGAAATAAATAGCTAATAACTCAAACTGTTATTTGAGTATCACATCCACATAGTTTCTCGCATTATTTTATAAAATATTTAAGAAAAATTGCAAAAAAAAAAAAAAATATTTTAAAATCACATTTTGCTCCATATCCGCATAATTTTCCTAAACATCCGCATGGTTTTTAGTGCGCAATAAATAGCTAACATCTTAAGCATTTATTTGAGTATGACATCCGCAAAGTTCTACACAATATTTTCGAAAATATGTGAGAAAAATTTAAAAAATACTATAAATTCAGTTTAAATTTTTCTCCACATCCACATATTTTTTCTGCAGAGTTTTTAGTGCGGAATGAAGAGCTAACATTTTAAGCTTTTATTTGAGTATCATATCCTCATAAATATTAAATAAAATATTTTGAATAATATTGCAGACAAATTTTAAAAATACTGAAAAATTTAGCTTAATTGAAATTTTGAACCACATCAGCATATTTTTCTTAAGCACCTACAGGTTTTTTAGTTTAAAATGAATAGCTAACATTTAAAGCTTTTATTTGAGTATCTTATCAGTAAAATTCTTTCCAATATTTTGGAAAATTTTTAAGAAAATATGCAAAAAATATTGAAAAATTTTATCAGTGTATTTTTAGCCACATCCGCATATTTTTTCCCTACATCCGCAGGGTTTTTTGATCTCAACTAATAGTAAATATTTTAGGCTTTAATTTAAATATCAAATCCGCATAGTTCTGACAAATATTTTAGAAAATAATCAAGAAAATTTGAAAAAGTGAAAATATTAATAAATTAAATTTGAAAGTCCACATCCTTAAGATTTTCTCAAATATCCGCAGATTTTTTGTTTTGAAATGAATAGCTGATATATTTAGATTTAATTCGAATACCACATCTGCATAGTTTTGATAAATATTTTAGAAAATATTCAAGAAATACTACAACTGTGTGAAATGTGATTAAACATAAGTGACGATAGGACTCTGCTTACGTTTAATCTACTACTATTAATGTTATATCTGGGACTTCTGGTTTAACTGTGCATGCAAATGAACTCTTTAATTTGTAGGATCTCATTGAAGAGATTGGCGTCACTTACTGTCACGAAAACTTTCAACAGATCAAGCCTCGATGCGCTTGTCCATTTAATTTTAGTAGCTGGTGGTGTTATGAATCTAATGAAATACATGCTATTGATGTACAGCTGATGGGTGACAGGGAAAATAGATGATAATTGTCTTTCGTTTGCATTATTTTTGGGATTTAATAACGCAAATATTCTGCATATGTATTTTCTTAACTATTCACTGTCCGGAGACGAGCTGCTAATTGCTAACAGTTCAGTCTGGGGACGAGAATTTTTCACGAAATCGACCTTTGAGTTTGTCCCTCGATCGAATCTTTCCCGGAATTTAATATTGGGATGACATTTTTCAGGTATTGAGTATGACCTGGCCTCATCTAACCACTGTCACAAATTCTCAATTACCTGAATCAGCACAGAAATTTCATGAGGTCTACTTGCCAGAAGGAAACGTTTAGCCTTGTTTTTTTTTTTAATGCTACATAAATAACACTGGTCGACAAAAAAATCCTCCCCCAAAGACGAATAATTGAACTTAATGCATTTTGATGTGCTAAACACGAATCTGCTTTCAGTTTTTTTTCATCAGTGTCTAATATTTCGCCCATAGTAAGACCATTAATCTAGTATATTTCCTCATAACTCAAGAACGGTGTGTACGATTGACATAAGTGATACACCAAAAGAAACATATCTTCAAATCCCCCAAACTTTATTTTTTTTTGTGCTCAACAGTTTCGAAATTATTTTGAAATAATTGTCCGAAAAAAACTTTAAATAAATGAAAGCATCAAAACTGTTTCAGTTTATCATCTTTATTTTAAAGTTGGTAATGCTGTGAATAAAATAAAGCATGTATCTTCAAAATTGATGCATAAATCTTGATTTTATTCACAGTTAGGTAAAAATACCCATGTTACATACAATTGAGTAGAAATAGAGTGGTGGGCAAAAAAATTTTATTTTGTTTTTCCTTGAAACTAAAATAGATGGATTAGGTGGATTTTGACCATAGCTGTTCATTGTGAATATTTTCAATCAAAATATTTGTTAAAAATAAATTATTTTAATATTTTATTTATATTTTTAGAAATAAATTTCTTTAAAATTACTTTATACTCTTTGTAATATGATTTTCAGTTACTTGAAATTAATTTGAATAAAAATTATTTAAATATTATTCCATTTGTTAACAAGTTAGATAAAATAATATTTCCACAAAAGTATTCGAATATAAATTTATAAAATATAAATCAAATTCTTAAGCCTTTAACTAATTTTAAAATATATTTTATTTCTTTAGTTTGAATACAATTGTTCTTTATTTTATTTTCCATTTTAAAAATAAAATAATATTTGTTTTAAAACATAAAATTTTTTTTATTCATAGAAAACTTTTGAATATTTTTATTCAACATGAATTTGTTTGAATAGTTTTAAATTTACTTTGAAAAAGAAAAATAAGTAAAATATTTTTTTTTTATACTTGAATATTTGAAAAAATTTTATGATTTTTTGTTATTCAAGCCTTTTGAGGCTGAATATTTTTATTTTTTGGAGTTTTTGTTGAATAAAATAATAAAAATATTTATTTTAAATGTTTCTATTTGAATATAAAGTTTTTGAATAAAAATCAGAAAAATTTGTTGAACTTTTTTTATTTAAATAAAATACATATGAATATTATTAAACTTTAAAATAGTCAAATAAAAAATTTTTGATTATCTTCTTATAAAAATATATTTGTTTTTCTTTTGGTTAAATAAAATATTTTAATTTTTAATTTATTTTGTTCAATCAGATACAAATTTATAATAAATTCAATTGTTTAAGTATAAATAGAAATCCTTAATATTTTTATTCAAAAGATAATAGATTGATTAACAAATATTTTTTAATTAGAAATAAGAAATAGAAATGAAATAAAAAGTATTTTTATTTTTTATTTCATTCATAAGTTACAGCTATGATTTTGACAAGTTAAACAAGAATCTGCATTCACTTTTTTTCTATCACGTACTGATTTTTTTATGGCATGACTAATATCTTATTCAGTGGTCACACTATAAAATTCGAGAATGGTTTGTAAAATTTTGACTATACTCGATTTTGATAAAGATGCATACGAAAATTGTATTGATGGTATGTCAACAATATTTTTTATTCGCCCAAGAATTTCAGAGTTATAGATCAAAATTTTCACCATTTAAAAAAAAAAAAAAAAAATGTTCGCTATTAATTACCGAATAACTACGGAAATATTAACTGAACAAAAAATTATGTAAATTCAGCTTAAAGACAATTTAAGTCACTATATATTGGAGTTTAATTTATCTTAATAGGACAAACCGTTCTCGAGTTATACAAGTGTGACTGCCTAAAGGCGGGGTAAAATCAATATGTGATAGAAAAAAAGTAAAAGCTGGTTAAGACGAAAAAAAAAAAAAAAATTTTTGTCCATTAGTGTATCTCCACTTAACTGTAGGTATGCATGGGTATCCTAACTTAACTGTGAATGCAATAAAAATTTGTGTATAAATTTTTATGATACATGGCTTTATTTACTCGTAGTTTCACCAGCTTTGAGATAAAGATGATAAACTGAAACATTTTTTATGTTTTCACTTTTAAAAAGTTGTTTTAGTAAAAAAAATAAATCTTGAATTTAGCATGAACAAATTTTTTTCAGACACTTATTTCGAAATAGTACAACGATTTAAAGCCAATTTTATTCCGTATAATTTGGTGTATTACTTATATAAATCGTGCATACCGTTCTCGAGTTATAGTGAAATATACTCGAGTAATCGGCTTATTTAGGACGCAATATTATATATTTTTTTTTTTTTTTTTAAAGGAGCACGAAAAAATGTTTTTTGGCAACCAGTGTAATCAGCGATCATTGCTTATGGTCGATGATGGCTTCTGCAGACTTAATCAAGACCCTATCATCCATTTTCTTTGGATTTGGATAGATAACAACATGTTGACCAACTTGCCAATTATTGTACTCAAATTCAGTGTTGCCAGAAACATGTTGCCTCATATCCCCAAACTGAAGCTCCATGTCACCAAAATCTGCAATTTTTTATTTTTTATTTATTTTTTTTTTTTCTCTTTTTTATAAAAATCCCCAATAATGTTCCCAAAATATTTTAATAGATTTTTTAAAATATTTTTTTAATAGCAAGTTTATCTATTGAACTTGAATTTTAACGTACAGAAAATTTATTAAAATTTTTTCTATATAAAAAAAAAAAAAAATTATTAAAATTTTTTCTATAGAAAGAAAATTTAAAATGGAAATTTGTAATAATTATTCTATAGAATTTTCTATGAATAGAAAATAATTTAAAATCCATATTAATATTAGCTATGTTTTGTTGCTAACGTTCATGGGTAATTTCATAAAAATTTTAAATTTATATAAGTTAAGAGTTAACGTGTACAATTATACATGTTAACTTTAACGTCGATAAAAGTGCTCCCAATTTATGAACAAAGATACAATAATGAATGTAAGAATGACAAGAAATAAAAAAATATAAAAATTAAATTCAAATAAAATATTTGTTAATTTTCTAAAGAAAATCGCGTAAATTTCGTAGTTCAATTTACAAATAAATATAAAGTGCTCCCAAATCGGGTTAGTGTCGTTTTTTTTAGCTAACAGTCAACGTTAACACTCAGCGGGAGCAACAAAACACAGCTATTATAAAATCAAGTTTGTTTGTAAAGCAATTACGCCTAAACCGCTGAACCGATTTTAATGAAATTATTGATGAAAATAGGGAACGATTAAAGGAACAGTTATTAAAATTAATGATTTTTATTTCAAAGAGCCACTTTCTAAAAGCCACTTTTATCAATTTAATTGTTTTTAGCTTTTTAAATTGCCATTTGGTTATTTGGTGATGACGAAGTAGTAAAAAACTTGTTCTTAAGCAAAAGTTTTCAAAAACATTATTTAAAACTAATTTAGAATTACAGTTCTACTCTGTGAGTGTCAGAATTGGTTAGGACACAATTAGTTCTAAGGATGCTATTAAAGAATCTAAAGTGGTTTACATTACGTCAATTCGAGATTTTAGAATAAGTTTCAACATTGTTCCTGGGTACTTAAAATTAAATTTTAATTAATTAAAAATTATATTAAAAATAAATTAATAAAAATTCCATATTTTACGAAAATTTCCAAATCCCTCCCCATGAAAATCTGTTTCCAAAAGGAAGTTTAAATCCCCAATTTTGGGACAAAGCCACTCATCAGATGTTGAAATGATATAGCCATTTCTTCCACTTGATGTTGATATTACAATTTAGTTTGGCATTCTCAAGGTTTTGGGGGTTTTCAGTTCGGATGTCATAACGCTAATCTACGAGTCTTGCTGATCGGGCGGAAAGTTCAAGCTGGAACGAAACGAGCAACTGGTGCATCGTGGAACTTCTTCTAACCTATGGATATATTTTATGTTCCTATATTTTTTATGCATGTGGTGTCTAACGATGATGGATAGATGGTATGATCGTAGGGATAATATTGCACGCTATATTGTGCTGTTAATTATTATATATATGGTAGTATCATGTGGAAGCATATTTTTTCAGAATACAGAATATTGACTCATAGATTTGTTTCGCCAAATAGACACCTCTATATTTCATTCATTTTAAGTAGGGATCGCAATTTCTTGGACTTTTTGATTTCCCGGGAAAGCGGGAACAAATTTTCGACTTCCCGGGATTCCCGAGATCCCGAACTAAAAATTATAATTACCATTATTCTCATTAGCTGATCAACTATTACCCAAGTAGGATATAAATTTTTGCATTAGCAGATTTGAAACAGGATTGTAAATGTAGAGAGAAAATGAAATTCGTGTAATTGATTAATCTACTGAATAATTGAATACTGACAAACTCATGCAACAACAACAATGATATCATTCAATAAAATTTTTAGCTAGTTTCGTAAATCATTATAAAATTTTAATTTATTAAAAGTCTACTATAAAGAATTTATTAATTCTTAAAGAAGTGGCTGATGATCACTTTTTCGGAAACCGCTAGGTGTGATTCAAACGTGAGTTCAAACGCTATTAAATTGTTTGTAGCTTCGTAATCCAATTAAAACGTAGAAAATGATGACCTTATTCATATTTTAAAGTAGATTTTAATTTAGCTTGAAAAAATTAAGTTTGTATTCCTAATAAAACATTAGATTTCATGCTATAGATCAGACTAGACATTCTCATACATAACAGATAATATTATATGTATTATCTTTTAGTGCTGACATTTTATTAAGATGCTTAATTGAATGAATGCCATAAAGTCATCTCAAATAAAACATTTAATATATTGTACACAAAAACATACTAATGAAATTGTCGTTAAGATTTAATTCATAGCTGAATTTTTAGTTAAATTTTGTTTAAAAATGACTAAAATATATACATTTTTTGCTAAAATTCAAGCAGTTTTCTTCCATTTAAGTGCTTTTAAAATTCCCGGGAATCCCGAACAAAATTCCCGAGAAGGCGGGAAATAAAAATTTTTTAATTTCCCGGGAAACCCCGGGACGGGAAATCTCGGGATGCATTCCCTAATTTTAATCCAATTGTCGAAAGTATATCGATGAAAATTTTATCTTGGTATTATACTTAAATTTAAATCAAGACTTCATGTGAGTTAAGAACATCGACACCTTTAATTTTGGGGCCACCTTCATAATCATGTTTAAATCTAAGGTTATCAAAATTCCACTTCAGTTTCACTCCTTTACCTCCTTTCCACTCTAATAGTTTTCAGTTTTATACAAAGTTATTTTATTTTCTCTAATGGTAATTTTATTTAAAATTTATTAAACTTGTTTCTTGTTTCTAATTCATTAGTCCTTCATTCGCTTATTTGTTCACTTATTGCTTTCATTTCATTCTTTTTTCTTAAACTCATTAGATACTTAATCATTTTCCATTTTATAAATATATACAATCATACAAATGCTGTGTAGCTATTGTAGTGCATCATGTTCCATTTAAAATTATCTTAACTTGCAATAAACTCAGCGTACCTTTTTGCACTAATTAAAGTTGTATGCATCACTTAAAGTTTGTCTAGTTTAGGTTTTTCTTGTATCACCTAGTATAATTTCTTTTCACTACATGGCTCAAAGGAACAAAAAAAGAAATTGTAAAAACAAAAAACAGAAAAAAAGAAACCAGCATTTATTTTATAACATCTTTCATATAACTATACAAGAATTTTTACACTTAGAGAAATAATAGTGTAAAAATAATTAATTGGAAATTAAGTTTAATAGAAGTAGTCAAGTCTACTTAATTGAAATTAGATCTTTTATTTAATTTATAAATTCATAAATCACTCAAAATAAAAAATATATATCTTTTTAATAATAGTATTACATAATTCCCATATAAATCTTATTATACAATTTTTAAAAATTTGGTTATAATATATTTTCTTTTATTTATTTCCAGTGTACATTCTCTGTCCAATGGTAAGCTGCTATTTATTTTTTCTCTCACATTTTACTTTATCTATACTTAACTTATGCTACAATAATTTGCAATTTTAATATCTGCTGCAGCGGCAGCAGAAAAAAGCAACAGCAACATTATTATGCAGCTCTAGTTGTTGAACATATTTTACAATTTATATTGTAGAAATCTTTTTTTGATTAATGAACTAGAACGAAGAAATAAAAAAACAAAGAACTGATAAATTAATATGAGTTATATAATAAGAAATGGAATATTGAAAATATAGGGAATGATAATATTTTTAGAATTTTATTATAGAACAAAGAAAATTTATATTTAGTAATAATTATCCATAAATATGTACTTTTGCATTGGAAGAGTTAGCAATGATCTATTTATAACAGATGAATTGCAATAAATTTATAAGAGCAAAAGTAAAAGTGTTAAATAACATTGTAATATGCAATATAGGAAATATGGAAAAATTCTTTATTTAAAATTTAAAAATTTATTGCAAATTTTTTATTTTTATTTTTTTTGTTTTTATATATGAAAACTTAAAAAATATTATGGCATTTAATTTTTAAAAACTAAGTATTAGAGTATTCATTTTACTCGACTTTTTCATTGTTCGAATAATCAAATAACTCGAAAATAGAGTTTTTAAATTACTCGAATAATCGATTAAATCTTTTAAGTTACTCGAGTTATTAGATTAATTTATACCTTAAAATTATGCTCGATTTTTCAATGCTTATCAAAAAAAGGATACAAAAATATAGCTTAAAATAAGAAATAGTCTGTCCAAAATAATATATAATTAAAATTTGCGTAAATATTTCTGAAAACTTATTTCTTTTGCTTTGATAATGCCGTTGTTTCTCTATATTTAATATGTTCATTGATAGTTAAATAAATAGGTCTAACAAATTTGGTCTATCTATTTGAACCAAATTGTATATTAAGGGTATTCCGAAATGCAATTTTGTCTCATAACCTCACTTTTTAATTTGGACACTTACTAAACTTTGCACAACAGAGGTTTTCAGTTATATTCAAAATGTTTGTACAATATTTTTAAGTATTGGAGATCTACTAAACCCAGATTTTTTTTAAGAATGTTCATTTAAAATTATACAAATGTATACAGTCTTTAAGATAATTTACTCTTATTTGTATTATAGTGATCTCGTGATTATGTTTTAGTTCAATTTTATGGAAAAATATTTCGCAACTTTTAATTTTCTAAAAATATCTGTGTACAAATATAAAAAATTCTATAAAATTGTATAATAAATTAGTATACAATATACAATTAGTTAGAACTAATTTCTTTTCTCCATTTAATGGACACATTTACTTTAAATTTAAAATAAATAATTCTTTCTCCCAAATGTACGCGTAAGAATTACAATTGGCTCTATTTTGAATTAAACCACAATTTCTACCAAAATGTAAAATATTTTAATTCACATTTCTTCCTATTTTTCTATAATTTAGTAAAACCGATTCAGTATAATATTTTACACAAATATTATATGGATTATTGTCAGTTAGGCTGTGAAAGAATTGTGAAAATATATTTATTAGTTTCTAAGTTATTGCATTTTTAAAATGATAAAAACCCTTTGGATTATCCTTTTTTTTAGATAAAGTAGTTCAGCGTTTCTTAACATAAAAAAAAAGTTTACATTCTAAACTTAATTTTAAGTCTAAATTCCTTCTATATAAGAAATTTCATTCGAACTATCACCATTATATCCTTTACAGCAGATTGAGAATTTATTGGTATATCAAGTATGTACCTTTAACCGTAGAACCAATAATATGTTTTTCCAAATCATGTTTAAAATCCTTCAATTTATTTCTTATTATTATATTTATATTAAAATTATTTGAATTTTACTTTATAATTTTTTAAAGTGACGTTAACATTTTTATTTAATTTTTGTAATTAAAAAACGACCTTTAACTACATATTGTAATTTAGGCATATATTAGCTTCTTTTTACTAAATACATTTTTTTATAAAATTTCAATTTGAGGCACCACTTTTATATTCGAAACATTCTATACAAAACTTGAAATATTGTTTTTAAGCAAAATTTTTTAGAAAACTAAAATCAAAACATCATAAAAACTAGTTAAGAAAGAAAATATTTAAAATATTTTTTATTCGAATTATTCGATTAATCGTTATAAATTGCTCGAATAAATTGTTACTCGAAATTTTTGATTTCGAGTTTATTCGCGTGAATACTCTACTAAGTATGTATTCATTTTAGTAAGTTTTAAATTATTTTATACTTTTTGAATTTTTTCACAAACTGAAATTTTTTACTTCCACTAATTAGAAATATTTATAATATAATTGTGATTTATAGTACCTGAATAATTGCGAATGATACGTGGAAATAACTAAAAACCTTTTAGATCACCAATAAACTCTATTATCAAAAGCTTTTAAAAATTAATATGATAAACATGCTTTACGAAATTTTTACAGGGCAGGTTTAGGTTTAAAGGGTGGCTCGCATAGCGAGTGCACTCGGAGACCATAAGGCCCATTGTGATACCCTAGAAAGAGAAATGATGATATAGTGTTATATTACCCCACCTAATATCAATAATATAAGGACTGCGCACGAAAAAATCCATGCATGCTTTTGGGCTTATAACTTTTAATGTGGTAAAAATTAAATAATTCTGTTAACTGGTTTACATTTGCCATTATGCTCACTAAATATGTGCTAAGTTTCATGGTTATAGCGAAACTAGTTTTCCTTAAAATGGAAATTGAACAAAAACACCAAAACACATAATAGAAATTTTTTCATGAAATCTTACATCGATCATATAAAACAATTCCAAGGAAGGCAGTTGTGTCAAAAAATACAGTTTCTTGGGTCATAATATTATATAAAGAAATCATTGTCACTGAATGGAAATCAGGTATTAGAAGAAAAATACTATCTTCAGGCTGTAGGACTCAGACAAAATAGAAAGGATTTCCGGAGAAATTCCCCTCATCTCTGGAAGAAAGGTGTCACAAAAAGTTGTTTTGAATTTTTATTAGAAAAGTTGAAAGGAAATCCAGCCTGAAGATGTATAAAGTACAAAAAATCCTAATAGAAACGCAAAGCAAAAATTTAGACATAAAAAAATAACGTGAAAATTCTTCAGACGAATTTTTCCATAATTATGATCAGGGTATAATAGACGATGAAACGTTCGTACAGTCTAATTATTTCAACTTCCTGCCCAGGAATTCTATACTGTAGATGCTAAAGGGAATAATGCAGAAAAATATCGCGTATCAAAGAAATCAAAATTCCCAAGAATGTTTTTGTTTTGGAAAGCCATATGCATATGCGGAAAAAAGCACTTCATTCATAAAAAATGGTTCCATTAACACAGAAATATACGTGAATGAGTGACTTTGGAAAAAATTACTCCCTTTCCTAAGAAAATATAGTGTATCCACTTTTTTCTGGCCTGTTCTCACTTCTTCTCATTACAGCAACAAAACAATAGAGTGATAATAAAGAAATTGTTAGTGTTTGTGCCGAAAGAGGCTAATCCATTAAATTGTCCGGAACTCCGAGCAATTGAAAGATATTGGGCTCTAGTAAAAAATAATTTAAAGAACATTAAAAGCTTAGCATATATTGAAGCGGAGTTTAAAAATAATGGACTTATTCGAGCAAAAAAGTGACGGAAACACAATAAAATCTTCAATTGGAAGAATTTTGAAAAATATCACATATTTTCTTAAAAATCAACAGAAAATAATTAATTTTTTTATGTTTAGAATTTGATCATAACAATCATTAATAAAAATATAATTTTAAAAAAATTCGTCTATTGGTTTAGTTTCTATAAGCAGATTTGCATGCACGGATTTTTTCGTGTGCAGTCCTTGCTATTCGATTTGATCATATTGAAATCAGCCCGTGCTTCTAACAAACTTAATCAGGTTTGTTAGTGACATGTCGTTAAGACAGTCCAGATCGTTACAGAGTTGTAGACCGAGAAATCTTAGTCTACGCTCTTGTAGTGCTGGACATTCACATAACAGATGCTGTACGGATTCTTCTTCCTCTTCATCCAGACAGCTTTTGCAATAGCTATTACCCGGATGGCCCATATCCTCCGACATACGTCCAACCATGAAGTATCTTGTAATTATGCCTACGAGAAGACTTATCGAAGTTCTTTCAAATGATAATAATGCCATAGTCCTATTTTGTGACCATTGAGGCCATAATGGCTTTGATACTCTATAAGTGGTGACTGAAGACCACCTGAGTAACATTTCGTTAGTTGACCATTCATCGAGAATATTAGATAAGGAGACGAAGGGGATGAGAATGTCATCGCAAGCTACGCTAACGTCCAAGGACGACGCATTTACTGCACATTCGTCGGCCTTTTCGTTGCCCTGAATACCCTCATGGTCCGGAACCCACACCAGCTCGATTTAATAATGACTGAGCGGAGCTAAAGAGCGTATGCAATCGTAAGTGCTTTTGGACTTTATCTTATGCGAATTTAGATGCACAGAAACAAAATTCTCTAATCTGCCTTGCTGCCACATTGATGGCGTATATTTCGGCTTGGAAAACTGTACACGGGTTCGGTAATCTGAGAGACAGTGAAATGTCCAGATAATCAGAGTAGATACCCGATCCTGTGCCATTTTCTGTCTTCGATCCATCAGTGAAAATTGAGATATCATATTCCTTATACATGGAGTTAGCCGCTCATTCTTTCCTAGATGGGATTCTTACATAAAGGGCAGGTTCATATCTCGCGATGAAAAAAAAAAAACCCTATATTACATTTACCCCTTTATTTTGTAAATGGCTTCACCACTTTGAAAAATGGTTAATTTTTAATACTAAAGTTAAAAATAATTTTAAATACTAAATGTTTTTAATTTTTTTTTTTTTTATAAAATAAAATAAAATTACAAAAAAAAAAAAAACATTAGGGATAAAAAGTCCTCATATTTAATAATATGCACTAAAATGGTTAAATATGCACTAAAAATTGATTAATGCAAATTTATGCCATCAAGCGTAAAATATGCAAAAATATACACTAACAAATCGATGCCGAAATGCTTTATTTATTCTGAAACGGATTAATATTTTATCGATGACTTCATTCAATGTCCAGGAAAAAACATGCAATTGCATATTTGTGCTTTCCTTGGTGATGTATAACTGCACAAAATTAATTTGCCACAAATTTTATTATAAAAATTTTATATGCTAAATCTCATAGAATTATTTACATGGATTGCAAAACAGACCAACGGATGGACAGACATTGTTAGAATAACTCTAAAAGCGCTGTCGGATAGTTTTTTCTGTGCGTTCAAATTTCAGCATAATATAAATATTATCCAAAAAAGTAACAATAAGGAGTTCAAAAATTGGATAAAAGCACCATTTTTCCCAAAAGTATCAATTTTCGAAAGATTTTTTTTTTTTAAGCAACCCAGCAAAAGCTTTGTTAGCCATGTAATGAGTTAAGTAGTTAATAAATGGTTCTTTCCTGTTAACACATCTGCTCATTATTTTAACAAGGTGATGACATTAGAAGTAAGAATTTACTTACTCTTCATTACATTAAATAATTACTTCCCAGCTGTTCAATAACTCAGTGATTTTACAATTTTCATATAATTTTCAGTACACTAAACAAATTAAAAAAATATTCTATAATAACAAGAGGATGCATTATATTCGACTGGTTTGAACTCTTTATACACTTCACAAGATCTATATTTCATAAATATTAATATATATTCGAAAAAAATATTAATAGAAATATTTTATATTTCAATTGCTTTTACATATTGCTAATTTTCATTATTCTACGACTTTTATATCTACAGAAATCCGCAATAATAGTGTGTATTTATAGTTCTGCAACGGAGTGTATATATCATTCATTTAATGTGAAGTGTATAAACATATAATTTCTGCTATTTTTAATTCCTTGTGAATACTCTTTCGAATTTTCTGATATATCGATCTTTGATATTTAAGTATTATTATATAACATAATATTACTTCTACTTAGTAATTTATTTAATTAAATATAAAATTTAATTCAAAATATATAAAAGGTTATTTATAGATTTATTATTTGTATACAAATAAATTATACCTTTTATTTCAAATAATAAAAACAAAAAAACCTACAATAAATACAAACAATGTCAAGTACCAAAATCCCTTTGGTATTGTTTAAAAGTAAAATATGTTTAACACAACAGAAAAAAATTTAACATTAAACTTAAATAAGTTTACACACACATACAAATTCGTATTTTATTTTATTTTATTTTACCCTTTTACTAATTAAATTAACGCTTAACCTAGTTAGTTTCCTCTGTTCAGCAATATTTCTTTATTTTATTATATTTTACTTTAACAAATTGCACAGGGACTTTAGTTTAATTTTTTCTTCTCTACTTATGTTGTAGGAAGACAGAATCATACATATACTTATATATATATATATATAATTCTTTTTTTCTATTTAATACACATTTTAATCAAAAGCAAGTCTTCTGTTTTTATATTTTTGAGTATGGTTTAATTAAGAAGGTGCCTTTAACAAAATAGTCACTTTGGTATTTACATAAGGATAAAAATAAAACTAAAGAAATTATTGACAATAAAGGAAATAATATTGTTGGCACGCGTGTAAATATTATTAAAAATAGAAAACATGAAATTATATGTAGTTAATAATTTGTAACTTGTGCGCTAATTGTGATTAATGAAAACCGAAAACTTAAATAATTTGTGCATTTTTTTTTTTTTTAAATATAGGTTTATTTTAAATTTGCTATATACCTATCCATTAGAAAGAATAATTTTTAAAAATTCGAAAAACTATTCTACAGCTTTAAGTTTTAGTATTATATACACCTCATAATAATGAATATTTTCTTTGACAAATATCTTATCTTTTGCAATTAATTTTTATCATAAAGCTTAATTTTCATAATAAAACTTTGCTGAAACTCTCCACTTATTTCTAAGAAAATCTAGCTGAACAGAATTTTAATTATGAAAATGGCAGGTTTTGTTTATTGTTAATAAGACTTTTCTTACGTATTCATGTTAATGAATGTTAAAGTATGTGTTTTTTGTATGCTTTAAATAAGGTGGTACTACATATTTATATTAAAAAAGGATTATAGAAATATACTAATATTTTTTTAGAAAAAGAAAAAGAAAAAAAAGAAAGTAAATTTTTTATTATGTTAATTACACAGAGTGAGATAAAATTCCTGCGGCACGGTGCTTCTCAGTCAATTTGGATATAATAGTATTAATAAGTAATAAGCCTATAATTAAATTTTTTGAATTGACTCCAATTCTTTGTAAAATTAAGGAGGTTCAACATTATATTAAGACATATCTCGAAAAGGACTAGTCTAATTTAGTTAAAAAAAAAAAAAAAAAAAATCCAATTAAAATTACCTTTAAGTCGTTCTTACATTACTTTTTATTACGGTCAACAGAAAAAATTTAATTTTATACCAAATTACAAGAAAACATTTTTTAAAAAAATCGAAAGAGTCAAAAATTCAAATTTTTATTTTTCAATCATAAAGATAAATTTGTTGCAAATAAAACAATATATATTTTACTAAAAATAATGCATAAGATTAGATTTTATTTAGATATTTGTCTAAATACCCATTTACAAATTACATAGAAAAATTAAAAAAATAATTTTTTAAATTTGTTTATATAACTTGTAAATGAGTATTTTGACTCATTTGTGAATAAAATCAAAACTTAGGCATTGATTTTAGTGAAATATGTCTTATTTTATTTGCAATAAATGTAGCTCAATGAATAAAGATTAAAAATTTGATTTTTTTACAATTTAAAATTTTTATGATTTTCAAAAAAAAAAAAAAAAAAATAAATAAAAAAAATTTTTCTTGAAATATAGTATAAAATTTATTTTTTTTTCAGAAGATGGGCTTATTATCTCCCTAACCGGAAACCGTATTAAAAAGAAATATAAGAACGATTTAAAGATAATTTTTTGATATTTTTTTGAATAAAATAATACATGTCATTTTCGAGATACGCTTCAATATATAGTGCAACCTCCATAATTTTACAAATCGCTATTTATCGAGAGAACTAGAGTCAATTAAAAACGAGAGAAGAAGATATAGTCGGTCAAGCCCGACTATATGATACCCAAAATTGCGACATGCACTTTTCGCACAAACTTTACATGGACAGCCATCCAGCCAGCCGACCAGACGGACGGACATTGTTAAATCGACTCAGAAAGTGATTCTGAGTCGAACGGTATACTTTAAGGTGGGGGTCCAAAGATTTTTTCTCTGCGTTACAACTTCTGCACCACCTATGGTGGTGTAGGGTATAAAAAGAGTGGATTAGAGGCTTAGTACTTTTTAATACCGTGTATCCAAATTGACTGAGAAACCCCGTGTCGCAGAATCAGTGTTGCCCTGTGTTATTTATTCCTATCATATTCCATATAAGACTTGATTGTATCACTGCTTTAAAATGTGCTACCCTATTAAAATAATTCTAAGAAAATTTTACTTTTAGTTAATTTGTATTCTATTAAATGTAGCAACATATTTTCATATACATTTTCATTGTTTTATAATGAAGTTTAAGTGAACTTTGCTTATTCCAGAGTACGAGTGTAGATCAGGAATTCTTTATAAAATCATGTATGTTATTTACGGTTTATTTTAGGATTTGATTATAATTAAAATTTATTTTAGATTTTATATTTTCTTCTTAAGTTTATAGATATAATTGTATATATCTAGATACGTTTAATAAGAATAATTCTATTAATTCTAATTTGTATTTTATTTTTACCTTAGAGATAATTTTTCTACATTTTTTGCATAAGAATATTGAAAATATTATAAAGTGCCTAATTCCATGTTGCAAATTTCTTTAGACAAAAAAATTATAAATTAACCCCTTTAGTACGCAGTGTTGCATATATGAATCAACTTTTTTTTGTTGTAATATAATGAAGTTGGAATATTTGTGGCAGGTTATTTTTTTATTTTTTTATTTATGAAGATATATTATGCTCTCTGGTTCAAATACTTATGAATCATAAAATTTATTTTGAGAAAATTGTATTAAAAAATTTAAAAAAATAAAATTAGTATGATTTTCTAATTTTTGTATAAATTTTTTATCAAAAAACTAAAATTTTTTTCACTCAAAAGAAGAAAAAAATTTCATTAAAGAATTAAGATATGAAGCATTTTTTTGTGAAATAATGAAGTTTAAATAAAATTTAAACGAACAAAGATATTCTACTGAAATTTTAACAAAATGTAGATAAGCTTATCCTAAAATTAAATAATAAAAAAATTTTTGTACTAAAATGTCCAAAATCTCAATCCCGGAAAAACAACTTTTTTTTTTTTTTTTTTTTTTTAATTTTTATTATTTTCAAATTCATCAACAAAAAGTCAAAAAAATATAATTATATTAATATTTATGGATTAGCGATGGAAAATGAAAATATTTTTCGGTATCACAATAAATTTCAAATAGTACTTTTATCATCCTCAAAGTACTAAAATTCAAAATTTTTATAGTTATTTATTTTTTACTTAGTGCAAAACTCAAAGAAATTAATTTCTACTTATATTTAAATATTTAAAAGGAAGGATTAAATACAACACCAAATTATTGATTGATTTTATTTAAATTAAATATTATAATAAAATATGAAGATCTTAATAAATGTGGCCCTGCTATTAATATAAACTTATGAGAAAAAAATCGTCCATCATGCACTTAAGCTTTAGTTTTATTTTAATGAATGATAGTGTTCATTACAATTTCATTAAAAGGCACACATCAAACTTGAGGAGCTAAAATATACGAATTAAAATAGATTTTTGTCTGACTGTGGTTAGGCAAAATTAGATATTAATATTTAGGTTACAGATTATAATACTTATTGCTAGTTCATTTTAATACTTATTGTTAGTTCATGTACAATTCAATAAATAAAGAATGTAATAAAAAAAATAATAAATTCTGAAAAGCATTTGTAAATACAAATCATAAGTGTTAAAAACAAAGATTTCTATTCGAAAATTATGTAATTCTAAAATATATTTTCATTATACCCTACGCCCCTATAGGTGGTTGGGGTATTATGCGTTTGTGCTGATGTTTGTAACGCACAGAAAAAATTATCGAACTCCCACCATATAGTATACCGTTCGACTCAGAATCACTTTCTGAGTAGATTTAACGATGTCCGTCTGTCCGTCCGTACAGGTCGCAATTTTAAAGATATTTTAATGAAATTTGGGACGAATAATTACTTTGACACAATAATAAAGCCTATTGAAATTGGTTCTGATCGGTCAATTATTTAACCTAGCCCCCATACAAATGTCCTCCCGGAATAGGGTATTTCAATGAAACTTGGTGCAAAGGAGTTTTATATAAGTGTCAATCTTTGTTCCAAATTTCATCAAGTTCGGTCCATAATTGACCATAGCTCCTATATAAATCATATAAATGTTAGTATCAACGTAATATTCTGTATTTGCATATTTTATTTCACACTTAGTAAAATGATGGCGTAGGGTATCATATGGTCGGGCTTGACCGATTATATCTTTCTATCACGTTTAAAAAATGTATTTTTAATTAAAATTGTTAAATATCTAGCTGATCGTTTTGCAGTAGCAAATGCCTCGAGGGAGTACTTCGGTACTTTTGAATGTTAAATAGTATCAAAAAAGTACTATAGTAGCAACTTTTCCATCCCTGTTATGGATGTAATCCGCATCAAAAGATGAAAATTTATGAAAATCTGTGAATGTAATTTGGTGATAGTTTTATCCACTGTCAGAAAAATGACTCCCTTTAGAGTTCTTAAAATGTTATTTTCCTTATTGTAAACAATTTTACAAAAACAACTAACTAAATTTCTATTTTTCATCTATTTATAATGCATTTTGTTACTAACCAAAATGTCGAAAAAGTCACTTAAAAGTTAGTTTTTGGTTAAATATAAAGTTACTAAGAAATGTTTTCCATTAGTGTTCTTTAAATGTTATTTATCTGAATGTAAACAATTTTATGAAAACAAATAACACTAATTTCGATTTTTTGAAAAATATGAAGAAGACGATGGTATTTAGTGGGTGTGTTACTTTCAAAGGCATATAATCGATTTTAAAAGTTTAAATTAAAAGCTGAATATAAAAAGAAATAAAAATTTGAAGAATGTTTCGTAAAATTGAAATAAAGTAATAGTTGAAGCAAAAATAAAATTAAGTTACATTTTCACTCCTAAATGACACCATTTCGATACCCAAAAATACGTTAAATAGTGTCATCTAAAAAGTATTAGAACTGCTTCTTCCCAAATGATGACTTTTCTTCGATAGGAAAATTACATTTTTTTGTTTGCTATTTAATGAAAATTTGAATACAAATATAGAGAGTATTTAGTTAGAATTTACTCCTCAAAATGACTTTAATTCGACACCCAAACAAAGCACTTAATAGTGCCATTAAAAAGTATTAAAGCTGCGGCATACTTCTTCCCTAACGGTGACACTTTTTGGATAAGAAAATTATATCATATTCGGCTATTATTAACAACTTGAGGTTACACTTTAGTTAAAATTTCGATAGACAATGTTGGCAGGGTATGTGTGCTTATTGTACCTGCCTGCAATTGAAAGTGTTTTTTTTTATTCTTCTATAAAAAATTGATTTTTTAGACACTTTTAGATGTTCAAATGTAGAAAATACACAAATTTATAATAACAAAATACATTACCATCGAATTATGATCTAAAAATCTTGCATTAGGCTACTGTTTACATTTTTGAACAAAGAAAAGAGAACGTGCACGAAATGATTCGCTCAGTAAATGTACCTCTTTTAAAGTGTTCAAAGTACTTTTTAAAGTGATGGATAAAAAATATAATTAAGTAAAAAATAACTCATATTATTATTATTATTTTTTTTTTTTGATATTTTACATTTGGTTTGGAAGTGAACATGAACTATTCCAACGATATTGTTCAATATTTTTTCCATTTAATCTATTTTTATTATAAAAAACCGATTGATTTTCGATACTTTCCTACTGTACTCTATACACTTTTAAATTCACTAATTCGACACTCCAAAAAAAGCACTAAAAAATGTCATCTTAAAACTATTAAAACTGAAGCACTTTTTTTCCCCGAACGGTGACTACTTTTCGATATGAAAATTATATCACATTCGATTGTTAAGAACTACTCGTAGTTACGTTTTAGACTTAATTTCGATAGAAAATTTTGCTATAGTAAAATCATTTTTAATTTTTTTTTTTTTTGACAACAGAATTCGGATTTTTGACAAGCTTTCCATTCTTTGTATTCCTTGGTTTTAAACAAATTATATAGGCTAGAACAAAGAACAAATTTTATAAGTGGACTAATTTTACCTTATTTTTGGGGAAAAAACAAGAATTTTGATTTTGTTTAAACTTTAGACTAATATGTATAAATTTTTATCGGATCCATATATTTATATAATTCTTACAGCAATATCATTTAAAATTTTATAAGGAATCTAGTAGATATTAAAAAAATGGGAACCACATAAAGCCCATCAAATTTACTTTGATCTAATTATTTTAATTACACATGTAAGCATATTTTTTTTATAGAGATTTACAAGGACTATCTGTATTTAAAATTTTTTTACAACAAAATTATTAACCCTTATGTTGACAACCTCATACCCGGGTATGTTTTTCATTTTTAAATTAGCATATTTGGTGATTTGGTTGTCATATTAAATTGAAAATTTAGATATTTGTCAACAATATTGTTAGCTATGATATTCTGAAGAAAAAAGTTAAAAAAATGTTTTTATAACCAAAGTTATAAGCGTTTTTGTGACGATACCCCTTACGTTTACAATCAGCATACCCGGGTATATACAAAGCAATTTATGGATATATTTTATCGAATTAAAGTAAAATATGTATTATGTTTAATTTTTATAAATAATAGATACATTACCATATAACAAATTTAAAAAAAAATGTATTTTAGGCTACGCAGTCCTTACATTCGGTAATATTTTCTGAATATTCAGCACATAATGGTTTATGGCATTTCCTACATGCCTTTCGCGTTGATATTCTTCTAGAACACATAAAACACATTTTTTTTAAATTTCCTCTATAATTAGTTATTCGCTCAGCTGCAGCAGGAATTATCTTCTATGATTTGTTGAAGTTTTTAATTGTGGATTGTTTTGCATATATATAATACTTGTAGCAAAAGAAGACACACCCGAATGTTCTCCTTTTGTTGACGGTTCCCAAAATTGACAAATTGTAGTCCAGCACTAAATTAGAGGTCAAATTGTAGCTTGTGAAGAAGTTATCACATACAACGTTTTCTTTCTTTAGAAAATGCCATCTCTTCCCATATTTGTGTTCATTGAGGCTTCAAGTACATATGCATCATCCGAATCAGTGTCATATGTAGGATCATATTCTGGTAGCTTTATTTCCTTTGCATCTGAATCATCTACATTTATCACGCAATCTTTAGCATCTTCATCTATTGATAAATGTTCCTGCTCATCCTCACTTTCTGTATTCCTAACTTTCTCCAGCATTCGACTTATGTTCTCTTCTTTGTCTTCAACATTGCTTTAGCTTCAAATGATAGGAAAACCAACCACAGATACATCTCAAAAATACCATTTCATTTGAATTGGAAAAACTTAAATTTAGTTTACAAATTAATGAGAAACCATTTTTATGCCCATAATTTCAACAAATAGGTAACTACGGAGGTAAATATCTATTGGATATCTTTACCTATCTGGTAAAATTTAATTGGTAATCTCAAAGCTTTTTTTACCTTGGTGTTTCTACCGAATGTGTAAAGTAGAAAATATGGTAACATTCAATAATTCAAATGTCATAAATTATTATTAATATTTTATTTATTAAAATAATTACACATTACAATTTTGAATTTCCTATCTATTAAAACAATTTGTTCAATAACCACAATGAAGTGATTTCCAAATGATTCAAATTATATATTGAGTTGTCCAAATCGTTATTACCATCCCCTAAAGAAATTATTGTTGCAGCTGTTGTCTTCAAGATTAAGTCATGGTTTTTCGTATCGCTTTTGTTTCGAAGACTAATGGGTCTTAGTTTTTTTTCCGTTGGTATTTACGATCCTCCATATTTGATCTTCGGACATTGTTTTATAAATTACCACCTCATAAGAGATTTGGGAGATACTTATGTAAATATTGTACGACCAGTGTGTTAGTTTATCAACATCCCTTACAAATGTCGTTCAAGAAATGCCCATGGATGCCAATAAATAACGGTCTCAATTTTACATATAAATATTTGCTTTTAAAATTCGGTACAAATACAAGTCCCGGATTTCCGAAAATTCTTTTAACGCGCACAAATCGCACAGAAATATTAGTGTTTTATATTATTTTGGAAAGACTATTTCTTATTTTAAGCTATATTTTTGTTTTCTTTTTTGATAAGCATTGAAAAATCGAGTAAATTAAGGTATAAATCAATCGAATAACTCGAGTAACTTAAAATATTTATTCGATAATTCGAGTAACTTAAAAACTGCATTATCGAGTTATTTGATTATTCGAACAATTAAAAAGTCGATTAAAATTAATACTCTATCTAATACCACGTGTTTTTCTTTCTATCGTAAAAACACTTGAAAACATTAAAGTGTTAAAAATGGAATACAAAGTGTATGACATACCCAGGTATGTTGGTTGTAAGGATACGTATAAATTTTTGGTTGTAAACATAAAGGTTAATCAATTTTTGAAAATTAAATAAAAAATTCATGTTTTCAGATGAAGTTATTTCATATATATATATATATATATATATATATATATATATATATATATATATATATATATATATATATATATATATATATATATATATATATATATATATATATATATTTATTTAAATAACTTCTGTACATTTTACTTCATTTCTTCTTAATAAGACCTCGTAATGAAAATAACAAAATGTTTAATTATAAAAAGGCAATAAGAAAAACTATAAAAATATTACTTCTTGGTATGTGGCTTTGGCGTGAACTTTTTAAATATTTAAAATTAATAACTGCATAATATGTTTTTTTATGTATTATTTTTTTAATGTATAATTATTTCCTTTGAAAGCTGCACAAAATTCATTCGATTAGAGAACAACTTTGTTGTCACATGTTGTATAATATTTAAACGCTGGGATGTAGTTTGCAGCTATTATAATATTTAGCTTAACAATAAAAAATAATAAATTTCATTTGACCTTCTAATATTTTAAAATATTAGATTTTTCTCGAAATTAGCCAACATCAAAAGATTTATGTTATTTTTCATAAAATATTATACAATTTTTTCTTCTTTATAAAAAAAAGTAAATTAACCCCCTGTTTTTATAAAACGAACGAAAAATTCGTTTCGTCAAAATATATGAAAAACAATAAATAAATTTCAAATTTATTTGTTGTTTTCAATATAAATTGTCGAAACGAATTTTTCCTTTGTTTTATAAAAACAGGGGGTAAATTTAACTTGTTACATATACATAAATATTAAAAAAAAAACTTTCGACTTATTACAAGTGTATCAATAAAATAAAACAGAAAAATATTTAAGTAAATAGAGTTATTTAAATTGCATCAAAAATACTTTTATAGAAGAAATTTCCTATAAGCAGATATTGAGAAAAATTTATTGAATGGAATGGAAAGAAAAAAAAAAATTATCAGAAATACCAACTCTTCTTTTAATACTTAATAATAAAGTTATTTGATTGTAAGTATGTTTGTGTGTGTAACATAAACTACATAGTCTTATGTAGTTGCATATAACAAAAATGCCTTACATATAAAATCAGTTTAAAAAATATTTCCACATTGCAAGTTGCTTTTATGAAATCTCTATTTCCTAGGAAATTCAAAGAAAAACGAAAAAAGAAGAGACAAAAAATTCTTCGTTACGGCTTTAAGCATTTTAAGTTTTTTCTTTATAAGTTTTAAAAGATGAAAAAACCTTAAATGCTATTGGTATAGTTATATGTATAGTGATACATTTAAAACTTGAAAAAATAAAGGAACATATTTGTTTAAGATTGTTGAGTCTAGAAGAAATATTTTGAAATAGATAGATCGTAGACAATGTAGAACTAAATTTTATGTAAAATATAAATCATAGTTTAGGAAACTTAGTTCCGGTATACAGTTAGAAAACTATTATATTTCCGATAGATTTAGAATTGTATCATTCCGGCATTAAGCCACAGGGAGAAGTTAAGAAAAAAGCGTAAAATTACCCATATAATCTGTTACTAAGAAAACTACATTTAAGTATCTTTTCAAAATCTTTTTGTCACATATAAAAATAATTTTCTCTAGTTTATCTTCTATATCGTCACCGAAAATGCAAAACAACGTAACATCACTTTTCATAACTTTACAGGAGGCACAAAAAACTTTATAAAACCTAAACAAATTGTCCTACAAATAAGATTTTTGGGATATTACATCCTTAAACATTGCTTAATATATTGATGATGAATAATTAAAATTTTATTAAATATTTTTTAAGTTATGTGGTTTACGTTTTTCAAGATTTCAATTTTGTGAAGCCAAAAAAACGTAACATCAATAAAAATTTTACAAAATTTGTAACTAAAAGAATTTTTGCAAACTTTTACTCCAAAATTTTAATACCTATTATATTTTTAAAAATTTGCAATCTAAATTCGTAAAAAAAAATAAAAAATTTTTGTATTATTTTTTTAACTAATGTGATGTTACGTTGTTTTGACTTGAAAAAATTATTGCTTACGTTAATATTATCGTCATTTTTTGAGTTACAAGTCTGAAAATATGTGATCACACGTATTTTGGAATAGTAAACTATATTTCATCAAAAACACAAATTTGAAAATTTTGATGTTACGTTGTTTATAAAGGAGAAACGTGACTGACTGATTCATCATCCCACAGCCCAAACGGTTGAAGCTAGAGAGATGAAATTTGGAAAGTAGGTAGGTTTCCCTCCATATAGATCCACTAAGACGGGATTTTTGCAAATTCGATTGTTAGGGAAAAAAAGGGGTAACAACTATATCGGTCACCTAAACGATCTCCTAAACTAATAGAGATATAGAAAATGTTGAATAGTTATCGTTATTCATTTAAAAAATATTCGAATAGGTGTTTGGTACTTTTTTGAAAATCGGCCCTTTAAGGGAGAAAATGGGTGAAAATTGTATTCTGGTACTTTTTTAGCACCATAAGTATCTTTGAAACCAATCAACATACTGATAAAATTTACATCGTATTCATAACTTATTAAAAAATGACAAATACAAATTTGATACTTTTTAGAAATTCGAACGTTTAAGGGGTACCCTTATTTTTGGTATTTTTTTCATAAAACATTTTTTTATATTTATTGACATAAACATATGCGTATTTTAATATGGGATCCTACTATAATTTAGAAATTCATTTTTTGTTATATTCATGTTGGAAAAAGTACCAAAAAGGGGTAAAGTCGAGAAATTACATTTTATTCAAACACAATAATGAATTTTTAATTATTTTAAACCTAGAATATGGAATTAAGTGAATGTGGTCCTATGTGGATAATAATTCACAAGAGTGGATTTTGTGGTACTTAAAGATATATGGTCCTGTGGGTAAGAATTCAAGAGGAGGGACTTTGTGCTACTTTTGAATTTTCTGTAATATTTAACCTAGAAACATTAAATTACAGATATGTGGTCCTAAATGAATGAGAATCCATAAAAGGGGACTTTGTCATACTTTTTTATTCTTCTGATGGTACTTTTTGGATTTTTCTATAATTATGAACCTATTTAGAAACATGAAATTAAAGATATGTAGTCCTAAAAGAGTGAAAATTCATAGTTGGGACTTTGTGGTACCTGTTTGTTCTTTATTGTTGTTAATGCCGACACAACACCATTATTAATAAAAATGTTCCCACGGGAGTTAAGAATCTTAGTTTAAATTTATTACTTATATAGTATATAATAAACGATGACGAAGTAGCGCGTTTACAGCTTGTTTGAGATAATAAAAATTTTTCTCATATAAGGAAGATTTCGTAATACTTATTTTTTTCTCTAATAAACTTTTTGGCTGTTATATTCCGGAATTAATTTCTCTTTATTAAGTATGGACTGCTTTTACTAAATATTTTTTTCGGACACTAATTTTGAAATAACTTCGAAACTATTGAGCACATAAAAAAATGAAGTTAGGGTGGCTTCAAGATATTTTTAGTCCGCATCTTTTGGAGTATTAATCTCTGGGAAAAGATTTTTTTTATAGACCAGTGAAATTGAAGGAATCAGTAATAAAAATAATAATAATAATAATAAAATTAAAAAAAGATTCAGCTGTGCCAAATCTTTGATACCTTTCACCATCTTACCGAAAAATAATTAAATTTTCGCCTTAACGTATGCTTTCATTATTTCACATTTATAAATCTAAATTTTACGAAACATAGAACAGAACTAGAAATTTATATGAGAGGCGCCGCACACAATTTACTAATTTTTTTCAAAAGCCAAAAACAAAATATATGTGACTACATGTATTTTGTCGTTGTATGAATTAGGTTTTTCACAATTCAATTAGGTTTTTTTCCTCTCACATAAATATCTACTTATTAATCTATGCTACGAAAATTTGAATACGAAAAAAAAAACAAGCGCGAATTATATTCGGCCCGGCCGGATCTATATACCCACCATCAACTTTTTCATATTTTACGTTATATGGGAGGGAGCGGTAAAGTGGGTTGAAAATTGGGCGGACCACGCCCATTTTTTGTTTGTTTTGGTCCTTGAACTTTTTGAACACAATTTCGTTGATTTTAACCTTATATAGGAGGATGGCGGTAAAGTGGGGGACCACGCCCATTTTTGGTTTCCGAGTTTATATTGACCCCCGAACTATGCATACAAAATTTCGCTGTCGTACATGCATTTATTGAAGAAATATCAACAAAAAAATATGAAACGGACACCCTGTGTTTCTAGTTTTTAGCCCATAACTTTATTGTTTATTAACCGATTTTGCTCATTTTCAATACCAAACAAACCTTATATAGGACAAATATTTGTGCCAAATTTCGTTACCTCGTTCGAGCCCTATCCTGCTTTCAACAGACAGACGGACAGACGGACGGACATAGCTAGATCGACTCAGAATCTAACCAGGACCCAGAAAATATATACTTTGTGGGGTCTTAGATGATTCCTTCGACATGTTACACACGGAATCACAAAATCAATATACCCCCCATCTTTTTGATGGTGGGTATAAAAACAACCGTAGCAAGTTTTGCTTTTAAAAAATAAACAACAACAACTATTCCATATTTATTTATTTTTGTATACAAACTGACTGCATATACAAAAAAAAAAACAACAACACTGTTATTCATTATATTACTGCTGTTGCTAACTAAACTACTTGCCTAATCAAAAAACAAAAACGTCACTAATAGTCATTACAATGCTTAATATACATGTTTGTGTGTGTATTTATATTCCTTACAGATTTGTTTTATTTTTTGGCCCATAACCAGTGTTGCCAGGACTTAAGAAAAAAAGAAGCTAAATTGGACTTAAAAAAAAGTCAAAAAAGGGCTAAATGCCCCAAAAAATAAAGCCAGAAAAAAGCTAACATATTTTTTTATTTAAAAAAGCATTCATTTTTTTGTTCTCATTAGATTTTAGTATTTGTTAAATATATTTTAGTGAATTTGTAAATATAAAGTAATTAGTTTATATGGGTAATAAAGTTTGTCAAAAAATAATTGTAATATTTTTGTAGAATGAAGCGCCGCAGTCTAAAATTTTCATTAAATATAAATAATTTCAATATTTTTGTAAGAATTAATATACACAAATGATTAAATTGATGATTTGGTAAAAATAAAATTTGTAAAATTTTAGCCTTTTTAAGGCTATGTTAAAAATAAAAAAGGCTAATAAAAAAGCTAGAAGCTAAAACGAAAATTTTGAGGCTAAAATCAAAATAAAAAGGCTAGATCTAGCCTTAAAAAGACTAAACTGGCAACACTGCTCACAACTCTGTTGATTATGAACGAATTTGGTTTATTAAAAAAGCCGAAATTTTATAAAATTATTTATGACCGATCTATATAAAAATAAAAATCTATAGCTTAAACAAGGGCTTCAAAAATCAAAAACGCATTCCCGATATCTCAGTTATTATGAACCGATTTATTTCCCTAGTATATACAGAGCCTTCAGAAACTAGAAAACTGGTTTTAAAAACCAGTTTTTTAAGTACATCTCCGCATTGTATGAAACGATCTTGCTGAATTTCAGTAGCAAAATTCTCGAAAGGATTTCCGATCGTTTAATATATATATATTATATATACCAGTTATCGGTGGGCTTCATAAACGTCATTTCAACCGACACACGAACGGACGGACATGGTGTTGTCGTCATCATTTCTTACAAGGATGCCGAAAATATAAACTTTTTTGCTCTCCGATGAAAATTGTGAAAATTACAGACGGAACGACAAACTTATATATACCCTTTATACCTGTGGTGAAGGGTATACAAATTCATGGAATTAATTCATATTTTTATTTTTTAAACTTTTGTTTTAGTTATATATTAGTTTATAATCAGAAAAGAAACCTGATCAGAATTTTGTTAAAATGATTCATATATCATGTACTGTTCGCAAAGTTCAACCATGTACGCGTATGAGTAAAATTAAGCAATTGTAATAAGTATACGCCCATATGGCTCTTAGTAAAAAGAAAAAACTAAAATACTAGAGTTAAAAAAAATCTTTTAAAATTTATAAAACGTTTGAAAAAAATTATATGAGGACGGTACAAATAAAATCAAATAGATAAAAAACTATTTGATTTTTTAATTTATTTTAAAAAATAACGATCAGAAGTGCATGCTTTAAACTTTTATGGAAGTTTTTAATAATTACTTCCAAAACAGTGAAAATTAATGAATTCCTGAAGAGACAAAAAGGTAAATAATTTCTAAAAAAAATGAAAATTTTACAAATCTTAAAGTACACAGAAAAAAATATTTCAAATTACTTTTCAATAAAATTATTTACTAACTTTATTTTGGAATTTAATTATATTATTTATATAATTTATATATTTATATATAAAAAAATAAATAATTTTCTAATTGGTTTGGATTTTTTCTTAATAAATTGACAGCTGTTAATAAAATGTAAAGAAAAGTGAAAGATTTGTAAATAGTAAATATATAGAAATAAAATAAATTTGATTAAAATTTTCAACAATTTTCAGCTCATTATATCTGTTTAAGACAAAAGCAGTAATAATAAAATCAATTATTCTTGTTATTAATATTATCATTTTGATGATTGGAGCCAAATCAATTAAACATTTAATAATTGAAGTCCATTTTTACTTTTTTCTGTGTACTTTTTTATTTTTTAATAAGGCTAAAAAAGAATTTTTGTTACAAAGTTTTATGAGAACAAGAGGTATAAAAAAAAAAAAAATAAAACCGATGACAACCATAGGAAAAAAATTAACTAAGTACTTCCTCTCAATGACAACACAATGTTAAATTCATTACTGGTCCTTTTTTGCTGGGATATGGTAGATATATGAATACTTGCATTCAATTTCTTAAATTTTAATAAAAACTAGTTTACAAATTTCATAAATCTAGTAAACTGTAACTATTTTAATTCAAAATCTGCTACAATTGTAAAATATTTAAAAAGTCATTTGGTTATATTTAAAAAATTGACTCGTGGTTAAATCAAAGGTTTTCTCTGATAGATTATTTTTTTGTATTTCAACAAAAGTTAGGAGTCCACTTTAAAAATTTTGCATAATTGAAACTTTATCCATATTGCAATAAAAAGGGTTATTTTTGTAATCTCTTATAAATGCAGTATAAACTGAAGTGGATTATGGGTACGACTAAAAAACATAAACCATTTTCAATATATACAACAGTGCACAGTGGTTCCAAAACGATTTTTTTTTTTTTAAATAATTCTGTAACTTGTGAACCGTTGGAGGTATCTCAATATAATTTCACTTGATCAGAGTTGAAATGTTTTTGTGTTGATTTAGAGTTACAGATTCCTAACTGGTCAGGGCGGTAGTGGTTGGCCCTCTAAACTTGGCCATCTCGGGTATGTAATTTTTTTAAAAATCGCCAAAAATTCATTTATGATATGACAGAAAAGAAATTTTATATACAGATAATCCTTATAAATCTCTTTAAAAATGCGAATACATTTGTAGGTTATCTCTTTTGGTTTAAGGGATATTCAAGTCGAAATAAATTGTTACACCATTTTTTGCATCGTTTTTTTTTTTTTAATTTGGCGAGCTTAATATTGACCCTATTTTTTTAAATATTCACCAGATTCCTATAAAATTCTTTATTCATTTGCTGCAGGAATCATATAAATATTTGAATCCGATAAATAGTTATATTAATCTAAAATTGGACCAAAAAAAAAAAATATTAAGATTTAAAACGCTTTTTTGTTTAATTAACATTATTAATTTTTAAATCTAAATAAAATTTAAACGAACAAAGACATGAAATTTTAAAATAATATAGATAGATTTGTTCTAAAATTAAAGAATTAGAAAAACTCCCACTTTTTTGTACCAACATATCCAAAATCTCAATCCGGGAAAAACTTCTTTCAGAAACTTACTTCTATTATTGAAATCGTCATTCTGTCGTTATAAGAGGCTTTCGTCAGAAAATACTTTATACATTTACATACAAATATATTTAATTAAAATAATTTTATGCTGATTCCAGCTTTGAAATTTGAGAATTTAACAAAAATATTAGAAAAAATTTTTTAAATTGACAAAGTTTGGGCCTGGGGCAAATATTTTGCCCCAAGATCCTCCAAACTTACTTTACACGCATTTGTATTAAGATTTCTTTTGGAAATTAAAAAAAAAAAAGTCCAGAACAAAAAAATAATTTTATATGTGAATTAATATTGCCACCTTATTGAAAAAAAAACCCAAAAAAATATTAATTTTTTTTTAAGTTCCAAATTCAGATTAATATAACTTTTTATCGGATTCATATATTTATATGAATATTGCAGCAATATTATTTAGAATTTTGTAGAATATTTGGTGAATATTTTAGAAAAATGTTAGGTCAGTATTAAGCTCGACAAGTTAAAAAACTTGAAAAAAGAAGGCTAAAATTGAGACAAATATTACCGTTTTGGAACCACTATGCAATGTATGTTTGCTTTGAATTTATGTGCAATAAGGATGGTTCAGTTTGTAAAGAAATAATAGGATATTGTCAATTTGTTTTATTATGGTGATAGCAAAGCAAATTTTATGTTTCCAATTTTAATAACACATTTTAAAAGTTTTAATTTTTCTTTTAGTTTTTTCCTATTTATTCCGCCAAACTAAAATCAGCTTTTTGATTACACGGAAATCTTAAATACAACAAAAGCCTTTTCAGATTTTGCCTAACTATTAAAAAATTCCAAATAATCGAATTATAGCTAATTTCAAATAATAAACGAGAGAAAAACTATAGTCGGTCAAGACTGACCATATGATACCCTACTCCATTACACCTGTGTCCAATTGTAAACCAACACTTTTACTAAATGTAAAATAAATTATATAAATATTATTCTGCATTTATACTAACATCTATATGATTTTTTGTCCTTTAGGGTGATTCCCGGAAGTGGGTTTATATGGGAGCTATGGTAAATTATGGACCGATTCTCATAAATTTTGAAAATGTTGTTTCTACTTATATAACACTTTTTTGTGTTGAATATTAACTTGATACTATCATTCGTATGGGATTTATGCACGTTAAAGTGATTTTCGGAGGAGGGGTTTATATGTAGCTATGGTCAATTATGAACCGATCCTGATGAAATTTAGCACAAAGATTAACACTTATATAAGACTCCTTTGTACCGAGTTTAATTGAAATATTGCTATACTTACGGCATTTATGATCGTTATACCCTTATTCCGGGAGGACATTTGTATGGGGGCCAGGTGAAATAATTGACCGATCATAAGCAATTTCAATATGCTTCGTCCTTGTACCAAAATAATTATCTGTGCCAAATTTCATCAAGATATCTTTCAAATTGCGAACTGTACTTTGTTCACAAGGTTTACATGGACAGACAGCCAGCCAGACGGACGGACATCGTTAAATCGACTCAGAAAGTGATTCTGAGTCGAACGGTATACTTTAAGGTGGTGGTCCGATAATTATTTCTGTGTGTTACAAACATCAGCACAAACGCATTATACCTCAACCACCTATGGTGGTGTAGGGTATAAAAATATCTTTAGATGGAATTATTAAATTAATCATCTACACTGGATAAAAAATTTTCGAAAATCCCTGTTTAGTGTTAAAAAAAAAGCAATAAACTTTTAGCAATTTCCATTATTTAATACTTTTTTTGGGACTCTCCTAATATACACATACACGTACATAAATATTACTTTATTTATATGCCGGATTATTAATAGAAATACTTTTCATTCATAATTTGTTGCTGCTACTTTAACATACAGAGAGTGTGTACTGTAAATGACATACATATGTATGCAATACTCACTTTCAAATCTCTTTAGCTGTTAACTCAATTTAATGCTACTCTCAATGTTATATGTTTCAGGAGATGAAATAAATAGGACAAAATGTTAAATAAAATATCCTGTTTTTCAAACACCAACAGTTAATATTCAACTGTTGCGGTAAATAAAAGGATATCAGTGTTTATAAGCGGATAATTTAAAAATAAAAGAAAAATACGTTAAATATTAAATTTGAAATAAAAACTAAAAAAAGATATTACAAACAAATGCTAATTAGTTTTGTTTTCAAAATATTATAATAATACATATGAATTACAAATTATCATAATAATATTAAAAAAAAAAAAATGGTTAAATTATATTATGCAAATTGATAAATAAATAATTTAATTTAAAATAGAAAATACTTGTTTAAAAGTGATAATAAAATTGTAAATTATTAGCTAAACAGACAATTAGAAAATTGTTGTGTCAGTTACATAAATAAAATTTTAATTTGTTGCACCAAACAAAAATATATAAATAATAAAATATTTTTTCTAGTGCATGAGTGCAAAAATAGTAGATAATTCAATTTATAATTAGTTTTTATTTGTAAATGAATAAAATTTTTAATAAAATAATTTCATTTGTATGTGTGTAGGTAAGAAAGTGCGCGTTTGTTGTTGAGTGTTTGTGTAAAGGTGTTAGTGTGAAAAACCTTTTAAATCTACCACATTTATCATTGGCCAAATTGTTGCATGAAAAATTGTCATGTCTTACTGAAATTAAATCAATGTGTAAGTGTTAAATAAATATTTTATAAGCCAGCAAGACAAAATATTTTTTGTACATATATTTTTGCAATTTAATTGAAAATGTGTGTTAAATTTGTGTTTATAAAAAAAAAAAAAAAAAACATTGTAATTGAGTCGTACAATATTGGTGTTTTCGTTAAATGTATATTTATACTTGTAAATAATATGAAATTGTATTTGTAGGAGGTCTTTTGGAAAGTGAAAATTATAAATATTTGTAATTTAAATATGGTAAAGTTGGTTTGTTAATTGGAAATGTAAATGATATAATATATTTAATTCTTATATACATTTATATATATTTTAATGCTTATTAAAAAAATATAATGCGATTTAAAAAGAAAAGAAAATTTCACATGCTTATGTAAATAAAAAAAATCTTAATTACACATACACATAAGTAATGAAAACGAAAATTATTTTAATATAAAACATTAATTATATTTGATAACAATAATAATAATAATAATAATAAAGGTTCTGAAATCGTTCCCTAAAGCTTTTATACAACTAGTTCTGAATTGGACAATTTCAAATAAAAATCATTGATAAATAGAATGTCCCGTAGACAAAAAAAAAAAAAAAAAATGTAGGAAAACCCCTAAAACGATGCGTAAAATTAGCTTGATATGGGAAAGTGGATCAACATTTTTTAATTCTGTTCCTTTTATAGTAAATACTGTTGGTAATACGAGGGCGGATCAATAAGTCCGTGACTTTTTGAATAAAACACAGTGTTTTTTGCAAAACAAGAATTTATTTTTCAACATAATCTCCTTTTAACTCAATTAGTCCAACGTTTCTCCAGTTTTTGTATCCCTTCCAAAAAATAGGATTTTTCGAGGTCCTTAAAATAGGCATTTGTTTGATCAATAATTTCATCGTTGGAGCTGAATCTCTTTCCACCGAGCGATTTCCTCAAGTTTGGAAATAGGAAGTAGTCACTAGGGGCTAAATCTGTAGAATATGGCGGATGAGGTACCAATTCGTAGCCCAATTCATAGAGTTTTGACATTGAGACTACACACGTGTGCACCCGTGCATTATCTTGGTGAAAAAGAACTTTTTTCTTGGCCATATAGGGTCGTTTTCTTTTTAAATCCTCATTAAATCGATCTAATAAGTTGGCATAATATTAGCCATTTATTGTTTTTCCCTTTTGAAGGTAATTGATGTGGATTATCCCGCTTGCATCCCAAAAAACTGTTGCCATCACCTTATTGGCCGACAAATGGGTTTCACCCGGAGAAACCCATTGTTTAGATTGCTGCTTGGTCTCCGGAGTACAGTAATGGATCCATGTTTCATCCATAGTTACAAAACGCCGCAAAAACTCATTCGGATTGCGGTTAAACAACTCCAAACAATCATTTGAAGTTGTCACACGTTTACGTTTATGGTCAATTGAGAGCAAACGCGGCACCCATCTTGCAGATAACTTTGTTAAACCCAGCTGATCATTTAAAATCGAAACCACACTGCCATATGAAATGCCTATGGCATCAACAATCTCACGCACTTTTACTCTTCGGTCGGCCAACACCATATCGTGAATTTTTTCGACATTTTCGGGTGTATTGACCTCAATTGGCCGTCCTGAACGTTTAGCGTCATTTGTACTTGTGCGACCAAAACGAAAGTCAGTAAACCACTTTTTACCATTGAAATCGATGGTGCAGAGTCCTCATAGTATTTATCGAGCTTTTCCTTGGTTTGATTGACGGTTTTTTTTTCGCAAAAAATAATGTTTATTGAGCACTCGAAATTCACTTTTTTCCATTTTTAGAATAATACACGAGGTTGTATGTTTTGAACAGCTGTTAAACCCAAAGTAAATGATGACACTTGCTCAAAATTGGACAGTAGTCTGTGGTACTTGATGAGAACAGTGTTGCATTTCATATAACTTCGAGGGAAGTTCAAAAAGTCACGGAAATATTGATCCGTCCTCGTTAATAATATTCAAAAAAAAAAATTGTTTTTCAAAATGCCCTAAAAAGTCTTCTAGCGAAACAAAAATCAAAATTTTAAAATAACCAGATTTAAATTACGAAATTTTTGACATTCATTTCGATTAAAAAAATCTAAACTTTTACTAAAATGTATGGGACGCATGATTTTTCAGTCGGTGGTAGGGAACTGAAGACTAATTTTTTAAATTTTCTGTTCATTTTTACCCATCGTTTGAGGGGTCTTTCTACATCGAAATCTGAAAAAAGTCCTGCCTCAGGACAATCTACTGTTTAAAGAACTAGTTGTGGAACGGTTCCATAGAATAAAGTACTGGCTAGGTAACACTTCCAATGAACTTGTTCTGGAGGAGCCAACTTCAAACAAAAATCATTGTTTATATCGTCAAAGTGGAATGAATGCAGCTTATTTTCATGCGTTCTGGAACTAGTTGTGAAACTTATACATTTTTTCCTGGGTTGAATTTAAAACGATTAGCGATACAGATATTTGATTATTATTTTGGTAAATTTCTAATTTAAATTTAGAAATGTTTATAAAACGAAGAATTTTTAAAATATAAATGTGGGACTTATGTACTTTGAATCTTGCAAAGAATACAAAGAACGGAAGGCTTGTCAAAAAACGTTTTCAGATTTTATTTATAAATTTTCATCATTTGATGCGGATTACATCCACAAATATAATTATAATTAAATTTTAAAGGAATTTTTTTATTTTGTGTTGTTTTTCTTTCTCACAAGTGTGTGTATGTGAGAAGGGAGAAATGGAAATTGTGATACTGAAAACGATATTAAAATTTTAAAGAAAAATTACATCACAAGAAAATGTATACTTTAATTCGTTAAACCTAACATTTTCTATTCGAAAACATTTATCATAGGTGATAATTTGTCTCATCTAGCTGATACAGTTTCGAAACTGTTAGAATATCGTTTGATTTGTTTGGTTATATTAGTTTAATTTTTGAAATAATTTTCTTTTTATATTACTTTTTTATGTTATTTATTTTATTATATTATAGTTTGCTATTAATTCATTATTTTTAGATGTATTTTCATTAGGATTTTTTTTTCTTTATGAGCAGTATATTTTGAAGACTAGTCAATTAAAAAAAAAACTTTATGTTCACGTGTATTTTAATCGATAGAAAAATAATTTTTTTTTTTTTTTAAATAAACGACAATTTTAATCGCTGGTAGAGCACGGAAGATCTGTTTTAAGTAATCCTTTTTTTAATATTTTTCTTGTATTCTTCTTTCTAAATGGGTCACTCCAAATTACATACATTTTAAATTTACCACATTCAGGCAAAAATTATACTTATTCTTTACCACAAAAGTATTTTCTTTTATTTAAAGTACATATACACAGGTATATGTACTTTAAAGCTAAATGTTAAGCTAAAAATAACCCTAATTCTTATCAGCCACTTGGGAGACACTTTTCAAACTCGAAACATATCAAAAAATATATTTTGACTTCTTTAATTCCTTATTAAGGTGCATTAAACGAAAAAAAAAAAAATACTGGCAATTAATTTTATCTGAAACGACATTAATCTTTGATAGCTATCAAATTATGCTCACAAATAGTCAAAGCGACAAACACAAGGCAAACAAATATATAGATACAAACATTTATGTTTACTAATATGTATTTGTAGACATAAATTTATACATGTTTATATTCACAAACATTAGGGTGGTTTCAAAAATTCCATTAATGCCTACAATTAAGCGAAAATTTAGACCATCTGGAGCAATGGATAAAAATATTACATTTTCAGTTTTTTATTTTTAATATTTAATCTTATATATAAAAGAGTAACGTCTGAGTGATTGACTGACTGACTTACTTGGTGATTCATCATCGAACAGCCTAAACGTTTAAAGCTAGAAAGATGAAATATGGACTGTAGATTGGTCTCCCACCGAATGGATCCACTAAGATGGGATTTTTGGAAATTCGAATGTTTAGGTAAAAACGGGTAAAATCGGTAACCTTATATCTCTTAAACTAATAGAGATACAAAAAAGTAGAATAGTTATCGTTATTCATTTAAAAAATAATCGGATAGGTGTCTGGTACATTTTTGAAATTCGGTTTTTTTAGGGAGAAAACGGGTAAAAATTGTATTTTGGTACTTTTTTGACACCCTACCTATCTTTTAATCCAGTAAACATAGAAATAAAGTGTATACCAAATTAGTATCTTTTTGAAAATTGGCGAATACAAGTTTGGTACTTTTTGGAAATTTGAACTTTTAAGGGATAAAAATCGTACCTGTTTTTAGTACTTTTTTCACAAAATATTTATTTCTTTCTACTGATACATACAAATGAATACTTAAAATTTAATTAGTACAAATTAGAAATTCATTGGAATACAATTTTTTCAATTCCAAGGGGAATAAAAAGTACCAAAAAGGGGATAAAATCGGAAAATTAAAATTTATTCAAATCAAATAATGCATTTTTTATTATATTAAACCTAGAAACATGAACTTAATACATATAGTCCTTAGTGAGTGAGAATTTGCAAGAGGGGATTTTGTGGTACTTTTTTGTTCTTCTAATGGTACTTTTTGAATTTTCTATAATATTGAACCTAGAAACATGACATTAAAGAAACATGGTTCCATGTGGTAAAAAATTCAAGAGGGAGAACTTTGTGGTACTTTTTCGTTTTTCCAATGGTACTTTTCAAATTTTCTTTAATATTGAACCTACAAATATGAAATTTTAAATATATTATCTTAGTGAATGAGAATTCAGAAAAGAGAATTTGTGGTACTTTTTTTTTTTTCTTCTAATGGTACTTTTCGAATTTTCTATAATATTGAACATAGAAACATGAAATTAAAGATATATGATCCTAAGTGAATGAGAATCCATAACAGGGGACTTTGTGGTACTTTTTCTTTCTTCTAATGGTACTTTTCGAATTTTCTATAATATTAAACATAAAAACATGAGATTAAAGAAACATGGTCCTATGTGGGTAAGATATCAAGAGGGGAACTTTGTTGTACTTTTTCGTTCTTCTAATAGTACTTTTTGAATTTTCTAAAATATTGAACCTGGAAACATGAAATTAAAAATATATGGTCCTAAGTAAATGAGAATCTATAAGAGAATACTCTTTGAATATTATGTAATAATAATTAGCTTTCAAACGTCAAACTAAAAATATATGGTGCTGTGTTTAGAATCCACAAGCTCTGTTGGTAAAAGTCTTCTCTACTAAAATATAATAACAGAAATAATTTGGTAGTTTTTGAAACTTCGAACGTTAAAAATGTAAGAAACTGGTAACTCAAATATTTAAAATATTATTGTTCTTAATGCTGACAGAACACCAATATTATAACTGTCCCCAGGGGTATTGTTTTTCTTAAATAAAAGGCTACCAAGTAATTATCTGGTCTATGTAGGAGTACTGCAAGATCGTGTTAAACGCTAAATATATAAAAGTGAATCTGTGTTTGTTAGTTTGTCTGTTTTTGAAGTTTATTTCGATTTGAATTTAACATAATTTGAATTTATAATATAGTATGGTTTTTCTTAAAAAATCTACGCTAAAAAAAGTAGCGGGTATAATGCTCGTATTTTATAATTCTTCACATAAAATTAAGGGTATATATGAGTTTGTCCTTTTATAAGAAAATCTTTGAATATATAGGGACTCCAATTGAAAAATGTTCGTAATTGTTATGAAAAAAAAAAAAAAAAAATTACGTTTGAGTGTATATGTTTGAATGTCTGTCCGTGTTGAAATGGATTTTTTGGAAGCTCATAGCTCAATAAATATATTTCTAATTCAAGACACATGTGGCATATACACTATAGAGCAAAAGTGAACACTTTTTTGTAACTGATTATGTTTTTAGGTGATATCTTCTTATCATATAAAGTATAACAAAAAGTAACTAATAGTATTAATTCATGATGAATTTATTTAATATAATGAAGAATAAAAAGTGTTAAAATTAACTTAGTTTTTGCAAAAAATTAAAATGTTTTTGAAATAAAAAGTGTTCGGATTTGCACCACTTAAGAAAAATTAAAACAAAATATATTTTTAGCAATATAATACTTTCTTTTCGCAAATTTGTTTCATAGTTTAAGACGTCATGATGTTAATAAATATAAATAAAGCACTAAAACAAATTTTATTCCTGGCTGATATTCTAGTATTTTTAATTTCACTTTTATGTATATATTTCATACTTTTAAGTATGTTTTAGTCTAGGTTTCTTACACATCCCTCCAAAACTATCAAATCCTTATTTTAAACAAATTCTGAGCATGATTTTTTGCGAAAATATTAGTATTAGAACGTAATTCGTGGTGAATATTATGACGCATATCATATTTTTAATATTTTCTTCTCAGAATCTGAACACATTTTAATGAATAGCTGAGAATATTTTTTAAGACATAATTCCACTAATTAGTCCAATCGGACCGACATCCAGGTGTGAGATATTTCCCTAATTCGCCATACAACAATCCCTTTACTTTATAGTTTTTATAGCGTAGCAATACATGTCGAACATTTATTTTGAAACCTTAAAAAAATCATTATTTTCTAATCTTATTTAGTTTACTATTGTCCATTTACTATTAAAATGCATTTCCAGTTTACCATGATCCAAAATGAATAGATTTCAAGATATTGCAAAAGGTCATAAACTTTCATCTAATAGATAGTTACAGATTTTGTGGTTTTTGTCAAATATTTTATTGTTTCTCTTTTAATTAATTACAATAGTCGATGATTTTGCCTAATAAAAAATATTTTGTACGTCAAGGTCTAAGATAGTTTTAAGTCCTTGCGATTTTTTTTAACGATAATCTTTGCAAAATTCCATATTTTCTAATTTTTTTTATTTCCACTACTACGGGATTTTATCAAGGTTATTACAAATTAAATAACTTTTGCAGAACTCTAACAAGTTTGTATTTGCACTAGACATTTTTCATTGAATAATATATTTTTAAATTTTTTTTCATTTGCAAATTTTAACTACCGAATAAATCACGATTATACATCCAATCAGAAAATGGTGCAAAATTGAACACTTTTATATTATAAAGTTTTCTTTATTTTTTTATGTTACACAAACAAATATATTAATATTTATTATACATGTATTTCAAATTGGATCTCGAGGATTATATTCTAATATTTATATTTTAATTCCTATGGGTCGTTAAGAAGATACGGCCGAAAAAAGTAAATTTCATCGAAAAAGTGTTCACTTTTGCTCCATAGTGTAGTCTAAAATTTCTTGGTAATTTTCTAGAATAGACCAGCTGGATATTCAAATTTGTCTCTTAATTAAAAAAGGAGTTACCTTAATGTATAGACACACTCACAAATTTATTTCTTCGGTTTTATGGCATTAAACTTTATGTGAGCAGTTGTATTTTAAGTGGTTGAAAAAATTACTTATGATAAAGAACTACCATAAATAATTATGGTCAAATATTTAAGTAACTTCCGATTGTCATTAGAAAAAATATAATATTGGGTCTGTAATAGAAGAAATAAGTAGGTATTTAAATAGAGAAACTAATATTTATAAAGTAATCAGAAACAGTATCAAAGAGGTTGGTTCAAAGATATTATTGTCACTTTTGCACATTAAATTTGTAGAAATTTATAAATTTTTTTTTTTTTAAATTTTGTTTGATGATAAAATTACATTTCTTATTTCTTCCTTTCTATTCTAAATTCAGAAAAAGGAGGGTAAAATTTTGTTAATATTTATCCTCATTTTATTTGCTATATATCTACCCAATAAATATTAAGCATTTTTTCGTTAAAGAAAAAAATCTTTAATAGCTCTTTAATACCAATATTTTACTCAAAATATTTACTTGTGCTTTCAATTTTGAAATGGGTATTTTTTTTTTTTTTTTTGTGCTTTACTGAGCAGGAGGTAAAAATAAAATTAAACAATTTTTACTTAAGGGATGTTTCTCTTTGCACAAACAGTACTTTATTAAAACATTTGTAAGTTTATTTGACAAATAGCGAGTAATAAGATTAAATTATATTTAAACAAAGGAAAACAAAATCGATTAGGAAATTCTAAAGCAGACATATTAAATATAAATATACTTAAATAAGTATAAATACACTTAAATATAAATATATTATTCAATTTCCACTAAACTAACAGACAAAATGTTAAATAGAAATAAATTCGAATTTAAAAAATACTTCAGGAAAATAATCAATACAGTTTGGCAGACTTTCCTCCAAATAAAAAGGAACAAAAGAACAAGCATAAAGAACAAAATGTTTTTTAAGGACAAAACATGAAAACAAAAAATAATAATAAAAAAAGACAAGAGATTTTTGCCACTAATTCTCGAGTTTAATAAAATATGCAAATATTATACAGCTCGTAAATACTTACATAAATTTGCTTAATATTCGTGTAATTAAAAGGGTCATTTTGACACTTGAGATTTATTGATTAAACTTCAACATTTTTAGCTTTAATTTTAATGCAAATTTTATTCTATCCATTTCTTAAACTTAGGATAAAAAGTGAAAATGGAATAAATTTCTTTTTTTGTATAATTATGACATTTTGATTATAAAACAAATAGACTTTTGTTGAGTTTTCTTTAAACTTTGTATTTATTGGGAAAACTTATTTTAAGCTTTTTATATTTTAACTTTTATTGACTTTAATTTGAAATATAAAAGGGTTTCATAAATTGATTTTGTCTAATCGAATTTTTGTAAGATAAAGAAAATATTTTTCTTAAGTAAAGATTAAGAAAATATACAACTTTATTGTGCTAAGGAAACTCTAAGATTTTTTTTTTTTTTGTAGATTTTTGTTAAGTAAAATTTAGTAGAATAAATCTTAATGCGAAGAGAGGGATACTTTTCAAAGAATGTTATAATTTAAGAAGTGATGTAAGGAAACAATAAGAAAGAGCAGATTTCAGAAAAACTTGTAAACGTCTTAAGAAAAAATAAAATAAAAAATTACACAATAACCTCTAAATGAAAAAAACATAGTTATAATAATGATTTTACAAATTTCTCAAAGATTTCCTAACGGAGATATTATTATTTATTTTTAACATTAATTTCTAAATATTGATGTATAAATGATACAGCTATAAAAATTTGAAGAAAAACCTCCATAGAATGAATTAATCATAATATGTTATTTATTTGTTGCGGCTTAAAATAGCTTGCAAGTTTACAAGTACAAAAACAAAATAATAAATTATCCTTTCTGAAAAAATAGTTCTTATATTTTTATTTCGACCAGTAGAAATCTAACCAGAAAAAAATCCTGCTAAAATTCTAAGATATATTAACCTGTTTTTAATACACATAATAAAGTTTCCACTCATACCCAGCAAAAACTTGGTAATAGCATGTAGTTACGGATGTAGTTACTTTGTAATGACAACAACATAAAATTTGCATTACATAGAAGTTGTTTAGTAACTACTTTTTTATAACCCGGTGTGTTATTAATTATTTATGATAAAATTTTTGAAAATACTACTTTTTATTGATTTTTTTAATTCAGTTACCAATTTATATATTTAAAGAAGGGATAAGTATATGAAAGGCAAAATTTTCGTATGAGTTAATTTTTTAGTCTGCACACAGAAAAAAAAATTGTTGAAAAACGGTTATACTTAAAAAAGTATAACGAATTGAACTAAATATTCCTTGTTGTTACCAAAAATGTATCACTTTAAGATTTAAGTTTTTGTTCTTAGCTCAAAAAATTCTATTATAATAGATTTATGGCAACTAAAATTAAAAATTTAATTGATCCAATATATTTGTTCTCGTTTGAAAAAAATTAATAAATTTGGAAAGCACAACCATATTTAACTCACGTTTAATGAATATTGCTTGTTGTAACCTAAGAAATATGTTATCAGTCACAGTTCTAATATGATTCGGTCAATAGGGTTTCATTCCATTTTGTGTAAAAAATTAAGCTTTTGACAAATGCGAAAAATAAATAAAATATAAAAAATTAAAATTTAAATTTAAAAGAACAACATCTAAATATAAAACCAATAGCATAATGGAATACATAACGCAATATGTGAACCTTCGAATAGAAAAGGACTTATACTCAAATGTTTTGTCTTTATCATTTAGAAACGTGTAGTTTATTGTTCAATAGATTTTTTCAAAATTTGTTAGGAAAATTAATTACCAGTCGGAAATGATGCAAGATTCTGGCGGATAAGTTAAACTGAGAATAATTAATATTCTTTACCAATAATTTAATATTCTTTACCAATAATTTAACGCATTTAAATTAAAATTTATTAAATCTTTTTACGTTTAAAATAAAAAACAACAAAAAACTATTTTTTTATATCCTGACACTTCATTAGTTACTTGTTACCTAAACGGTAACTAGTTTCTATTGTTTTTACTAATCATGACTTTAGTAATGCTCTAAAACCAATTCGTAATTGAACAGCTAAGAAGTAATTAGTTATTGTAATGACATCTAAGTAATGTATATGGTAAGTAGTTGCCTCTAATGTCATCTTCACTACTTACGCATTAGCTGAATAACTCGATATTTTAACACGGTGATGACATTAGAGGCAACTACTTACCCTATACATTACATAGATGTCATTACAATAACTAATTACTTCTAAGCTGTTAAACAGCGCATCGATTTTAAAGCATTACTTAAGTCATGATTAATAATTACAATAGAAACTAGTTATATTTTAGGTTATAAATAAGTAATGAAATGTCAGGATATAAAATATTTTTTTTTATTGTTGTAAAAAGATTTTTTAAATTTTAATTTAAAAAACTTAACATGAACCAAAAATGTAACTAAAATAAATGTAATAAAAATAAACTATTTTAGATAACAAACTAATTCATATGCAAATTTTGCCTTTCATTTATGTATCCCTTCTTTTAATATATGAATTGGTAACTGCATAATAAAAATCAATAAAAATAATATTTTTAAAAATCTGATTACAAATAATTATTTACATTTGGGTTATAAATAATTAGGTACTAAATAACTTCTATGTAATGCAGACAGTATGTTGTTGTCATTACAAAATAACTACATCCGTAACTACATGTCATTACAGAGTTTTTGCTGGGTAAAGCCCAATATCATAATATTCATAGAGATTATGTCGCTTTAAATTATATTACAGTAATGACATGCTCACTTTATCTGGGTATTTATAATTGTAATGCAACAGGTGTAAAATGATTTGGTCGCATATAACGACTAAACAAAAAGAGACATTTTATACTCTGTGTTGAGGTACGATATCAATAAAAGTTGTTCCCAAAAATATAATATTTAAATAATAAAACGGGGGTTTAGTTGGGGGGTAATACAATTTATTTACTTTTATTGGTTTTACCAACCCTATTGCTTGCTGTAAGTATGAGAACTAACTTCTTTGGTTTTACATTGTTCATTTTTTTCTTTAAGTGACAAGGGATACATATGTGCAAAAGTAACGAGTCGATGAGAGTTATAACTCTCTCATCGCACACTTAGGGATATAAAACTATGATCACTATAGCAAACAATATTACACATAAACACTCTGTTTGGAAGGATTCAAATCAAAGACTCATATATCTTCCATATGCACTGAAGTTTAAAATTTTGTTTAAAATTGGAGCAAAATCGACATATGTATGTATATAAAATGTTTAAAAATTTTTGACAAGACTAGACTGTACATGTTATAAATAACGTATGTTACTTATACGCAGCATTAAACTTAGGGGCAACTGTAAAAAAAAAATAAATAAAATAAAACTCTTGTTAGCGAATATTTTTGAATGAGATTTTACACTTAAGTAAATTTTTTGATGCTTAATTTCAAGCGCTATTAACTTTTTTAGATTTGTCGACGAAAATCCCGCAATTCCCAAAAAATTTTAAAATATTTCCAAAAATGGGACTTTTCTTTTCTGGCCAAAATCTATTTTAAAAAGTTTTTTTTCCTTTAAAGTATTTTGTGTTTAGTTAGTAAAAAAATTATATAACAGAAAAAGTATGTAACCACATTTTTTTGGCCAAAAAAAAAAAAAAAAAAAAACGGGAAAAATCAACTTTTTTTTGAAAGTTTAAATTTAAAAGCTTGCAACTTTTGACTCCGTAAATATTTTTTCAAAATTCTTTCTTTACACAATTTTGTTATTTGTTGTTAATGAAAAAAGAAAAATAGAAAAAAACCTAATACCTCTAAATCCTTCCATATAAAAATCTTTGAAATCCATTCAGATATAAGAAATCAGGATCGTTTTTAAAAAATTTTATACCAGAGGTGTCCAACTTTGGGACCCTGTGGACTTGCCCCCTGTAAGTCTGTATGGTCCAAACTTAACACTTAAACTCGCCAACACTTCTACTATCACCATCTACTATCAATTTCATACAAACTGGAACAGCCGTTTCAAAATTCTATAATTATTTCCATTTCATTTTTTGAATCGCATACTGTGTAACGGCAAACAATTTTTTTTTTTTTTTTTTTGTAGAATTAGTGGTTGCGCAAATTTGGTTAAATATTTGATAAATGTGAACATAGCTTTACATATGTATATTAAATGGAAGCCTTGAAACGTCACAAAAATACTGGCATATGTTCCTTTGCAGATAATTTTTCACATATGTATATCCTTATAGAATTTCTTTTATCTAAGGAATAAAACAAGATATATTTCATTAAAATCAATGGACAAGTTTTGATTTTATTAACAAATTAGTGAAAATTCTCATTTACAAGTTACATAGGAAACTTTTAAAAAAATCACAAATTCAGTTTTGTTTTTAATTTTTCTATGCAACTTCCCAGCAAAAAAAGAACTGAAAAAGTCATGATTTTAACATTGTGTTGTCATTGGAAAGAAGTACTTAGTGATGAAAAAGAGCTGCAGAATTCTTTTTTTAACACATGGTTGTCATTGGTAGGATGTTATTCTTTTATACTTCTTGTTTATTTCTTTTGAAGTACTTCCCTTAAAACTATGTTTATAAAATTTTTTAACAAAAATTCAGTTTTAGCCTTATTAAAATATAAAAAAAAAATGCTTTAAAATTTGTAAAATTTTAATTTTTTTTTAGAAATTATTACCATTTTTTCCCTCTAAAAATTCATTTATTTTCACTTTTTTGGAAGTAATTATTAAGAACTTCCAAAAAAGTTTAAAATATGCACTTTGTTCCACTTTTGCAGTTGTGAAAATGTTCTTTATTTGGAAGAACTTCATCGTTTTTTGCTGGGTATAAAATGAGTAACTTACATAATTGCCATTAAAAATAATAACTGACATTTTCTCCAAAGATAACTAGATCAAAGAAAAACAAGCGCGAATGTTACATTCGGCCCGGCCGAATCTATATACCCACCATCAACTTTTTCAAATTTTATGTTATATGAGAGGGGGCGGTAAAGTGGGCGGACCACGCCCATTTTTGGTTTCCGAGTTTATACCGATTCCCAAACTATACATAAAAAATTTCGTTGTCGTACATGCTTTTGTTGAAGAAATATCAGCAGAAAACACCCTGTGTTTCTAGTTTTTAGCCCATAACTTTTTTGTTTATTAACCGATTTTGCCCATTCCAAACAAACCTTATTAAGGTCTGCTTTCAACAGACGGACAGACGGACAGACGGACGGACATAGCTAGATCGACTCAGAATCGAACCAGCACCCAGAAAATATATACTTTGTGGGGTCTTAAATGATTCCTTCGACATGTTACACACGGAATGACAAAATCAATATACCCCCCATCTTTTTGAAGGTGGGTATGAAAAAAAATTTTTGCTTTCGAAAAAAGTTAAGAGTCCAAACGTGTGTTAAGATTTATTCGATCTCACTCTTTATACATTTAACATTTTAACAATCTCAATTTTGCTAGATCTTAGTTAATTTGTTTCCATATATATTACAAAATTCTCAGCCGATTTTATTATAGTTTTTGTAATTATTTAAAGATCAAACTTATCTATTGAATAAAGAAATTTTAAATTCGTTTGTTGAGTTGAAAAACTAACGATTTTGAATTCAAAAAAATGCAAAAATAAACAGACGGACATCAGAAAAAAAAAGAAAAGAATAATAAAGCTCCAAATTAAATCTTTTTACTTTTTGATCAATATGAAAAACAAAAATAATTATTAAAATATTGATATCATCTTTGCCTGAATTAAGCGCCATTTTGAGACACATTTAACCTCAATGTAAAGACGGACGGACAGTCTGATCATTAAAATACTGATATAACCTTTTCCTGAAGAAATCACCATTTTATTTACTACTAGAATAATAGTGAATATTTATAAATTACTTTTTTAAATCAATATTCGTTAACACGTTTTGTTTTCTTTGTTTTGTAATCAATGTTAAAATAATACTTTATTATACGGAAGAAAAACTTTTGTAATTATTTTTTTTCCTTATAAATATTTTTACTAACAATTTTAATTAATTTTTTAAAATTAATTACTTTTACTGAAATACACTTTTATACATGGCAAAGTTGCCATTTTCCATTAAAAACTGTTTCCGTTTTAAATTAATTTTCACTAAAGTTAATACCCCTTCTAGTAAATCTGTGTATAAAGAGAATCTTTCTTGCATACAAAAAAACCCAAAACTATGCATATATATACAACACCTTTATAAAAATGTACATATTAAAAAACTTTAACAATTTGGTGTTTAAAAGAAATTTTTATACTTTTTTTTTATATTAACCTCATTGAATTGTAAAGTATTTTATTTACAACAAACTTGATGACAAAATATATTAATTCTTTGAAGTATAAAAAAAGTTTCCATTATTTCTCTTTAAATTAAATTCCTTTAAAAACCTCATGTTTATTTATTAAAATTAAATATGTAATAACAAATGGCTTCTACTTACTTATTTTTTGATATGTTCCCCACTTGTGTATGTGTGAAAAAGGAAATAAAACCTTAAAAGTAGTAAAAAAAAGGAAATAGAAGAAAAGGAAATATAAAAGAAGCAGCCTCATCGTTGTCGGAACCAAAAAAAATTATAGATAAAAAAAGAAAGAAAAATATTAATACCTACATGCATCACGTGCAAACCACTCTATAAATGTCTGACAATAAAAATTGATATTGGTGGTAGATGCCACTTCATATTTTTTTTTTTTCTACCTTTTGAATGAGTGTGTGTTGAAGTGAGTATCTGTTTGTGTTAGCATGCTGCCATGGATATATATTTTTTCTCTCTGTGTCACGTTACCCACTCTTTAATGTTTTGGCCAAAGAAAAGCCTTTATTTACTCCATATACCAGAACTCCTCATCATCATGCCAATAGACCAAACCAACATCATCATATCATGACTATTTTTACAAATTGGGTTCAGTTTTCGCAAAAAAAAAAAACGGAATTCAATAACTATAAAAAAGCAAACAACGTTGCGTGTTGAAATACCTTCTTCCTATGTTTGAATTTCTACACCCTTACATTAAAACATTCATAGATACAAAACATACTAGATACCTCAACTTACAAAAACATACAAATACTTATGAATGTATTTTTTTGTACATGTTTGGTTTTTTGTTTACAAAAAAAAAAAAGGAACAAAATGTGGTTTCAACAAATACCCTCTTTTGGTCTGCCATGACCAATTTATTGCGAAAAATACGAATTTTGCACCGTTCTTTATGAATGGTGCTCAATGTATTGGGGGAATTGACTGTTGGATTAAATATGTGGTTGTCTAGATTTATGTCCTTTTGCGATAAGGGTGTTCCGTATATATATGTGATTTTAAAATTTCAATGATTTGAACATGAAAGCTGTCAGCTTATTTATCTCAATCAAATGCAATAAAAATCGATAAGTGTTAGAGTAAGTATTGGAGATACGAAGGTATACACAAAAGGGTTTTATACTTAAGCAGTAATAGTACAACAAATTTTCCAAATTTAAAAAAAAAATTTTCATCAAAATGCTTTAAAAAGTATTCTTGCGAAACAAAATCCCTTAGGAAAAATTTTTAAAATATATTTTCAATAACCAAATTAAGAATTTTTTGATACCCATTTCGATTAAAGAATCGACTTTTTTTTCCAAAATGTTTGAGACCCAGGATTTGAAGAACCAATTTTAAAAATTTTTTTAATAAATTTTTACGCATCGTTTGAGAGGTCTTCCTACATCGAAATCTAGAAAAAGGCTTTCCTCGGAATACCCTAATATACACGGGCATAGCAGAGAAGTGTTCAACTTGAAGTTTGGAAGGAGAACCCCATGTACTTTTCAGGAACGTAGCTATTGGAGCTAAAAATGGAATATCTCTGACATAGAAATTTTTTCATCGCTTATCAAATTTTTGTTTCTTATGCGATTTCAAATATTTTAATATCTTCTTCTGTTGATAAGACTCATGAAAAATCTACTTACATGTTATACTTTTTTTTTGTTAATTTTTACTAAGATATTTAATTTTCCGAAATGCCTCAAATATAAATATTTTTTTTTTTTCGATAACTTTTTTGGTGGAATAGGTCCATTTCTTTTTAAACTTTATTTTATATTTAACTTAGCTTTAAGTGTTCTTTAAATATGTTTTTACTATAACCAAATACATTTCAAATAAACTGAGGACAGTTTAGTGTATTGGTCTCCCTTTGTAACAGCACCATTTCTTTGATACCACTCAGCTACTCTTTTGTTATAATGTGTCTTCAAATGATAGAAAGGAATGTTTTCGAGTGCACTCATTTAAATTGTGATCTTGAAAAATATTCTATTCGATCCTATTTTGAGTCAAACAGTACTGTTAAAAGTGTCATTTGTAAGTTCGATAGAATGTACTCCATATTTTCTTTTGGTTATATTCATATTTTGGAAAAAAAAATGTATATCAATAATTTTCGTACCTTCCTTTGCGTCCACAATTTTTCAGGTGTCCTAGTAAGAACTTTTTTTACATCTACCCTTTTAAAACTTTCCTGTTAAAACATACTGATCAATTTAATAATTGATTCACATTTCATCCAGAGAGATTTTCCTTAAAATACGTATGAATTTTTGGCGATTCCATAGTCTGCTTCTAAAACTTTTTTTAGTTATCAGTAATCATGAACTCTTTGAATTTTCTATGACTCAAAAACTGAATTTTCCAACCAGTGTTGTCAATTTAGCCTTTTTAAGGATTAAATCTTTCAATGAAATTTAACATAGTTATTGCTGAGATATTTTTCAACAGTTTTGGAGAAGCACAAGTTTCTAGCTGGTCTGTGGGCAGGAGGAGAACCTCCGGAATTTGTCAACTCTTTTAATTATTTCTTATATAATATCTGAGGTGACCCATTTCGGAGGTCCTCCCTCCTGCCCAGAGACCAGCTAGTAATTTGTGCTCCTCCAAAACATTTAGAAAATATCTCAGCAATAACTATATGAAATTTCATTGAAATATATTTTACGGTACAAAAGTTACACAAAATTATTTAAAAAAACACGTTGAAGCTGCTGGAATGCTGCAGCACACATTTACCATAGAAATGAAGGAAAATGTGCAAATTTTGCTGAAGGGGGTCAACTTTCAGTTAGTTTTAAAATGATTGTGTAAAGTATTTATGCAAGTATTTGGTATCGTTGGAAAGGTTATTACTTCAAAAGTAATAATATATAAATAATAAAGTATTACAACAAAATTCTTTCATTAAATTGATCAAAAAACAAAAAAAATTTTTTGTGTTTAGTGTTATTTCGTAAAAAAAAAAATTCATATTTAAACTTAAATAAAACTTATATTTATTAAGCTACCATTGTGAAATTTTAGTATAATATAAAAAAATGTGTCCTTAAAAGAAGAATTGAAACAGATTTCCACTTTTCTATTCCGAAATGTCAAAATTTTCAGTTCGGGAAAGGTTGTTTAAAAAATTTATTTTTTTCAGTAAAATGGTCACCCTGTCGTTATAAGAAGCGTGGCTTATTCAATATTTTTTGTGTGTTTAGCTAACATATGTAAGTTTTCAAGGTACTTTTTTTAATTTCATCTTTGACATTATTGAGCTCCACAAAAAAATAGAAATATAAAAATTAAAATTACCGAAATTGTGATAGGACTAGCGGGGAGACAGTTACCCCAATTGCCCTCGGATTTGTTTTACATGCATTTATGTTAAGCATTCTTTTAGGAGCATGAAAAAAATATATGGTCTAGAGGAAAATAATGGATTTTTACGTAAAAAAATGTTACCACCTTTTTGAAAAAATTAAAAAAAAGTCAACATTTTTTTTAAATTTTCTATTTCAAAATAATATAACTTTTTATCTAAACCACACAGGTATATGATTTTTGCACGAAAATTGTTTAGAATTTTACAGAATCTAGAGAATATCTTAGGACTCCAGTTGAGCCCTCCAAGTTAAAAAAAAAAAAAAAAAAACTAAAAAAACTTATGCAAAAATGGGTCAAAATTTGTCTTCGGTCCACATTTCTCTTAAAGTAAAAAAGATATCACATGTTAGTATGTTTTTTGTAAAGAATTATAAGGACTATATATGTGCAATTTTTTTTTTTTTCTTTTTTTTTTCAATCAAATCACAAATGAATTTTTGGTGATTTTTTTAAAAAAACATTGAAACCCGAGGTGTCAAAAATTGGAGGTCCACTCCCCATCCCCCGAACCCTCTAAGGACCTGTGCTCCTCCAAATCAATTGTTCTTATGAAATTTCATTCAAATACATCCATGTGTTCTAAAGTTACAGAATTATTTCCAAAAAAATAATTCGTTTTGGGACCACTCTGCAGTTTTTAGTAGTATGGAACACAAAATGTTAAACAGTGAATATATTTTTTAGTATATCGTTTGTTAGAAGTTGGTATTTATAATAAACGAAGAGTTACTATAGTAGAAAAATTAAAAAAAAAAATAAAAATAATTATTATTTTTAAAATAAAAAATTTTAGTTTTTTTCTTGTTTTATTTTTTGGGGCATTTCAGACCTATTTTAAAGTTCAATTTAGACTCTTTTTTTCTCACGTCCTGGCAACACTATTTCCAACTCACTTGCACTCCTATTAATTGGTCGACATATATTTTGATTATAAATTTGAATTATATTTAAGAAAACTAAATTTCCTACTAAAACAAAATATAGCACACAGTTACTGCGAATAATAATAAATAAGTAACAATATCATTATTATTATTATTATTTTTTTTTCATATATAGTTGTTTTTTATTTTGAAATTTTAACTTATATTTTGGTCCATTTTTTTTAATATAGTATATACCGATATTTTTGTTCGATTTTGTAAAATTTGGTTAAAGAACAAAAAGAGATTTTGAAATTGAAAATTGTAAAAATTATGATTTTTTATGTTTTGTTTTTGGGAGCTATGAGATGTTTAGTACAGAAACCTATCTCAAAATGTTATTTTTTTAATATATAATTTTACAATTTTTAAAATTAAACTACATATAAAAATGCTCTAAAATTGATACATACGAATGCTCATGGTACCCGGGCACCTCTATATAATTTAACGTTTTTGCACTACAATAACTATTATTTGCACTATTATTGATATTCTTATTATTGTCCTTAAGTTCATATAAATTTAAAATTTTATTATTTTTTTGCAGGCAAAATGGACATATAGCTCCGTTAGGATTTAAAGGAGAACTAGTTTCAGAAGTAAGCTTTTTTGAAATTTCTAGGTTATTTAGGAACTTCAGAAAAAGAAATAAAGCATAAAATGTAACGAGTTAAAAACTTTTCGCATTATCACTGTTTTGAGTCAGTATTTATGAATATGACAATGATAGCGCACATTTTACATCTTTTCAGTAATAATGTCCACAACTTCTACTTCAAAATATCGAGATATTGAAATAATTTCCCACATTCGTGCTATGGAACGTAAACTTTCGATAATGTAGCTCCAAACTTGATAGAACTCTATGTCAACACTAACAACATTCCTTAGTGTTATAAAAAAAGATATTCTCCGTCGTAACTTATTTTCGGTGGAGATATTATATGGATCCTGTTAATTATATTGAATCAGTGCTAACATTCTTATGTCTGTCTTAACAGATTTTCTCAGAGAATTTGCATGGAACGTGTGTTTTATTGGAGTTAAAGTCTTGTTGTAAAGTCTAAAATTAAAATTTATACTTTTTAGAATCTGTTGTTAACAAAAAACGTAATGTCTACTAAAACTAATTTATGCACTTTATGATGATTTTCGGAATTGAACCCTAATCGGAACTATGGATTTCTGAGATGTGAACCTGAGAAAAATTTTATAGATTGGTTTTTACGTTTCTAAAACTTATTTTATAAAATTAAATAGGGTTTCTAAATTATGTAATACTAAAAAATGTATGACCCTTTTCTAGGATAGAAATTTGGTTATACCATTATCAATTAATTTTTACATATAAAATCTGCATCATATAAAGCCAATATTCATCCAATTATCTTAAAATTTGCGACTTGAAGCTTCATTAAAAGTTTAATATTGGCAGCCAGACAGACGGACGGTCATCGCTAAAATACTCAAACATGTTTTTCTACGTATATTCACCGATTTTCTTTATTCGGGTGTTCATATTAATCGGTTTATTCGACAAATAATTATTCGAGGTTAAAAGTTGATCGGTTAATAACCGATTATTGAGAAATTATTCGATTAACCGAATAACTTTAGTTATATATGTAAAACATATAAATTATACAAATTAAGCATTTAATCTATTGAAATAGTTTCTTAGAAATATAATATAAGATCAAATTATTTTACAAGGGGATCATTTCGTTATTGTTTTCTCCTATTTGTATGAAAAAATTTAATTTTTTAGCTAATACTATAAAATATTCTCCTAATTCCGCTTTAGTTAATACATTTTTCACGTAAGTGTATTTTCTGTGTACGAATGATAATTTGTTAATCGAGTCTAAATTAAAATTTTTTTGGTACATTTAGGAGATGACAATTACAAGTATTATGACTTGTGTAACTTTGAATTTACATTAATCAAAGTAATGTTTTACGAATTTGTATTGATACAAGTTTAATTATTTATGAAGATATAATATTATCTATTACCTTTTCTTATCGCTTTTCATAAAACATTCTAACCCAACAAAAAATGCTTCCAAAGTCAGTAAGATACTGAAATTGTGATCCAGAAATAGTACAAATTCGTATAATTTTCAATGAATTGAATTTTTTTTTTTTTACAGTGAATATCCAAATTTTTTTTAACGGCTCAAGGAAATTAGTTCTAATTTTTATTACTATTATTATTATTTTTTTTTTTGTAAAGATAACATCCAAATATCAACGTCTTAAAGCAGAACAATCCATTTAAATCTTTCTATATATATTGGATCCTGTTTTATTATTTCTAAAGCAGAAGAAAAAATAACAGTGTAACAGTAAGATGTAGTTTACATAAATTTATCATAAAAATGAAAATTTTTCTATTTCTCAAGAAAACTACATTTCGGTTAACCGGTTATTCGACAGAAATTATTCGGTTTATTCGTTATTCGAAAATAGACAGTTTTAAATTATTCGGACAGTTAATCGACAGAAATTAACTGGATAATCGAATGACGGTTAATCGATTGGATACCCTAGTATGTACGGTAGGGTTAATCCCATACCAAAATAGATAATTTAATTTATATAAAATAACGAAATTTTACATACAAGTGAAAATATATGAAATTTTAGCTGGAGAAAAGGTTAATAATTTCTAAGAAAATTAAAATTTTATAAATTTTAATGCATTTTTATTATCTTTTAATAATAAAACTGAATTTTTGTAAAAAAATTTCATACACATTGTTTAAAGTAGGGTGATCGATTATTCGACTTTTTGGAGAAACCGGTTTTCGAATAGTTCGAATAGTTGGAATTTTGAAAAAACCGGTTGCACTTTTTTAAATTCAGAAAAAACCGGTTAACCGGTTTTTTTCAGAAGTTAATATTTCTATCAAAAGTCTACATTTCTTACAGAAAAATCATTAAATCCTTTTTTAGTTTTGGAAATAACTATTAAACCATTAAGAACGAGAAAGAAAGATATAGTCGGTCAAGGCCGACAATGCCCTGTGTGCATCAAAATTCGGGGAGGGGTCTTTTTTTCTAGACCTGTGGAATTGTAGACCAGTACTGTGGTCAATTATGGGCCGATCTTCATGAAATTCGGCACACAGATTTAAACGTATATGCAACTTAGATATGCTAAAATTACTGTTACATTTAAGGGATTTATGATCGTTAAATCTCTTTTCTGGGAGGTTATTTGTATGGGGGCTAGGGAAAATAATGGACCGATCATAACCAATTTCAACACGCTTCGTCCTTGGACTATAAGAAACCAAAATTGCGACCTGTATTTTGATTACAAGTTTTACATGGATGGACAGACGGACTTCGATAAATCGACTTAAAGCCGATTGGTACAAATGAAGGTCTTAGACCAATACTTTTGGGTGTTACAACCATCAGCACATATATATACCCACCATCAACTTTTTCAAATTTTACGTTATATGGAAGGTGGGCGGTAATGTGGGCGGACCACGCCCATTTTTGTTTCTGAGTACATTGGTCCTTGAACTATTTGAACACAATTTCGCTGAAGTTTCACCTTTCTGGTTTCCATATTTATATCGACCCTCAAACTATTTATATAAAATTTCAATCAATATACCCCTCATCTTTTTGATGGTGGGTATAAAAATAATCATTAATTTCGAATCAAATATCAATATTTAGTGCATAGTTTTTGAAATAAAAAGGTATTTTCAAAACCGGTTTTTTGTCTTTAAAAAACCGGTCTATTCGACATTCGAAAATTGAACATTTTGAAAAAACCGACAGCACATTCTCTGAAAAAACCGGTTTAAAAACCGGTTGGAAAATCGAGTCGATCACCCTAGTTTAAAGGAAGTACTTCAAAAGAAATGAATAAGAAGCATAAAAGAACATCCTACCAATGACAACCATGGGTTAAAAAAAGAACTTCTGCAGCTCTTTTGCACCAGTAAGTACTTCCTTCCAATGCCAACACAATGTTAAATTCATGACTTTTTCAGCTCTTTTTCATTTCCTTTTTTGTTGGGTAATGCTGCAGTAATTTGCTTTGCAATAATTTATGTTCTATATTATTTGCAACCCACTCTTTAAAAAAAAAATGGAATATAAAAGCAACAAAATGAAGCATGAGTAATAAAAATTACTAATATTAGTCATCTCGTTTTACAAAATTTTATTTTTAAACTCTAACACTTTTGCCTAACCCAGATAAACTTTTTACACTTTAGAAAAGTTAATTAAACTGTAACACTTCAAATATGTTAGTAAATAATAAAATTATGCCACATTTTCTAAGAAGCTCTTAGCTGAAATTTTATATTTAAACAAACTTAAAGCCAGAAAAGCCACAATATAGTCAAATTAAACTTGTACACAAAGTTTAGTATAAATTATTAATAATGATTGAATACGAGAAAAAAGCTTATCATGAAATTCATTTAAGTTTCTTATAAATATAATAAACCTAACATTAAGAATCTCTTTATATACCCATTAACTCCCACAAGTATTTAAGATTTCTCATACTATTCAGAGATTGTATTTTTTTAGCAAAAGCAATGGTCTCTCTGTTAGCACGTTAGGGTAGGTGCGTGTATGTGGGTATATATGTATTTGTGTAGCAGGGATAATAAATTTAAGAGTAATAGATATTTAGTACAAAATAATAATATTGAATAATTTAGTATTTTCATGTTACAAATTCATTTATAGCTAAGAAAAGATTTATCTAAAAATTGGATTTTGCGTTAAGGTTCTTATAACTACTACTTTTAAATCATTACCATTTCATTTAAGTTATTCGCTTCAAAATTCTTTAAAATTTAGTGCAAAAAAAAGAAAAAAAGTACCATTTTTATAAATATTTAGCGCTTTGAAATTATGACCATCTCTATTATATATGTAAGTATTGAAAATATTTGATGTGCGTGATTTAGTCATGGCTAAAAATTGGGTCGTTCATTGTCTCTGTTGGATGGGAGTTAGCAGGCTTTATTGTTTTTTGGTTTTATGCTTTAAACCAGCAAAAAGGTCATTCATTCATACATTCACATACATATTACATTTTCAACAACCATTGTTTATGTTCCACAAAAATAAACTGAGCTCAAAAAAAAAAAAAAAAAAAAATCTTTGGGCAAAAAATATTGTATGTTCATAGTTATTGACAAAAATTTTTTACACTTGATGATTGATGGTTTGGTGGGTGATAAATTGGATTTAGGATTTTTATATAAAAAGGAATTTCTTGTTAAAGCTTTATGATTTAATCTACATTCAAATACAATTTATATGTTTGTATGTGGGTCTGATTGAGTGTTCATATTTTATGATAATCTTGTCATCATTTTGCACCAAATTCAATAAAAAAATATTTGTTTTCTGTTTTTTTTTTTTTTTAATAAAATTTACGAGTATTAATAACTTATGCTGTTGGTGTTGGGACACATTTTTTTATTAGATTTTTTACTTAGAATTTTAAAAGGTCAAATATTTAATATTCCGTAAGGGATTGTAGGATCATATTTTATGTCATCTTAAGGTCATATACTTATGAGAGATTTCATTAAAGTTAAATTTTAATATTTTATTATAAAGAATTATATAAAAAAGAGCATACAGCTTATATGTATGACAAAACCACTACATACGTTTAAATAACTTGTTGATATTTTTTAAGGCAGGAGTTTATATAAAAGAATTTAATTTTCATATATTACAAGGAAATTATACCTAATAGAATTCTTCTATTCTAAGGTAAAAAAAAAAAAAATAATTTTCTTTTTAAACACTTTAACTATACAAACATCTTCTCCCACTCTATATTTTATATGACCTAATTTAAGTTCTCATTATTGCCTTGATTTTTAAAATTTAACTATTTTATCAAAATTATCTTTCAGAATATTTTCATGAGTTTTATAACTATGATATTCATCCTTTTTTCAACATTTCAAATATCATTTACAAATTTACAAAATTCTCAAGTGCATGTCATATAAATTGTATATTCTTAGCAACACGTACATATTTTAATAAACTATAACGAAAACTAGAGAAACACATGTTGACATTCATAAATTTAATGACAAAATACATAATAAGTATACTTAAACAAATTGTCAGTTAAAGTGAGAGAATAATAAAAACTCATCTCATTACAAAAGAAAATTAAAAGAAAATGTGCAATAAAAAAAAAAAAAAAAGGAAATGTGCTAAATATTAATAAGTATTTGTTTTAATGCTAAGGATGATGACACAGACCATGTCATTATTAAATAGTGTCTCTATTTAATATAAATAAATATTTAAACTTTTTCCAGAAATTTATTGCTACGTGCAATAAATTTTACGTTTGTTCAAATATTATGATATAAACCGAGATAGTTGCACATCTGCGATGCTGTTTTGGTCCGATTGGACCAAAATTTGGTAGAATGCTTTATAAACTTAAAAATAAAAAATTCTTATAAAATAAAAATTAATAAATAAAATTAATAATAAAAATTAAGAAAAAGGCAATTTTTTAAAATTTTTAAGAGCATTTTTTAGGCGCATATTTTCAATCAAAAATAAATGCATAAAAATTCGCCCCCTAAAAATTATTATTAAAAAATATTATTAATAGTAGTACCTGAAAAAGAGATAAAACTTAATAGAACTTAAAATATTTTTTAAATTTTTAGTACTTCATTCCATTTTTTGGAGCATAAACATTTAAATGAAAGTATACAGAAAAAAATATGACTAATATTTTTGTGAACAATGCAATATTTGTTTTTAAATTCAAATTTAATAAAATAGCTTATTTAATTCAAATATTAATTTTATTGGTTACATATAATTTAAAACCAAAAACAAAATTCAAAAACAAATTTATGTTTTGATATTTCCTTTAAAGAAATAAAAAATATGTTTGTAAAAATTTTTAAACAAAAAGCACGCCAATATATCGGTTTTAGATAAGGATTATCATACATATTTGGTTCTTGTTCATACTTTCAATGGTAAGCCCTTTTGTATTCTTTCCAAGTGAGGTGATTTATTTATCTTTTTATCATTTAAACTTTTTTTGTAGGATAATTTGGTTAATTTCTAAAAAAATGCAATTGGAAATTGCCTCTTTTGATCTCTGTTGATAAAAAATAGAAGAGTTTGTTGATACAACTAGGCGCCAGTAAGTGGGATAAATCTGTACCTCCTATATCGCAGCATACTTTATTAGTTAAAATTAATTCTTTATTTATTGCAAAAGGTTAGTAAGTAACATTGTGGGTTATTAAATTGGAATTGTTTTTTGAGTAACTTTTCCGCCGTTATACATATGTGGGTCGAGATTGACCAATATAAGGTACAATAGCGTACAAGTTAACGTGGTCCTGTTTCATTCCATGGATTATATCACATCATTAATAGGTAAGTTGGGTTTATTTTTAGTAAATTTTTGCAAATAAAATGATATTTATATATCTTCTTCTCTAGATCATTTGAAGCATATGTAATGGAGAAATGTTAACGTTCAAGTATATAAAAATATATTGTAAAAAAAAGTTTGTAATATTATTAATATTCGTGTGTCTATTTACTAACAACGTCCGTCCACATGAGTGGCTTTAAGTTAAGTTCCTTGTATTCAAATACCTTGTATGTGACTAATCAAACATCATTAAAGTTGAATTAATATGTGAATAGGTACATCAGTGTCCATAAAAATCCATCTAGCGAAGAAGAGAAGTATTTAAGGTTTGAAAGTCATATCGGTAGACTCCTTAATACTGGAGTTAGTGCATTTCAAAATAGTGCACTATTGAGATCAATATGGATTTAACAATATTTCTTGTTCAACCGTTATCTTATACTGATTGGTTTATCTATCCAATTCCCCTAATATTAAAGGTAATTTGGGATTCATAACTAAAGGATAATTTCATTTAAATCTTATTCTGTAGTATGTAATTTTTACTTAAACTTTGTTTAATCTTATAACAATATTTTCTTTTCTGTTTTAGATCAATGTGTTCATTGATGAAATGTCAAAAAAGTGCCAAAGAGATTTCTGATTGTTTAATTTTATTCGTACTTTAATGTGTATTTATATAAACATATTATTTTAGCATTATTCATATTACATTTAATTTATATACATTATAAATTATACTATGATTACATTCCTTTATATTGTATTATTATTTTTATTTTCATTATTTATACCTGTAATTTACACACACATGACATTTTATAGTTGAAAAAATTGGTAAAAATTTTAATATTGGTTTTAAAAATAATTTTTATTAATTGTTTTACTGATTCAAAAATTAAAATTGTTTGAAAATCGATGAAAGATTTAAAAAATATTTTGTTGTTTCATTTAAAAAGTTATTAAAAGTTTTTAATATTTTCAAATATTCAAACTAATAAATGTTGACAATATTTTAATAAGAAAAAAATTTATTTTTTTCAATAAAACATTTACGAATTTGAATGTTTGATTTTACAAATTTAGTGATAGGTCTTCTTTCAGTAAAAAAAATTATTGACTTTAAGAATTTTATTATTGTATTTGAAATTCAGTTTTTTCTGTGTAGTTTCCCTCAAGTGTTTAAAAGTGAAATTATTTATTCATCCTTTTTAAATGATATTTTCAAAGAGGAGAACATTTTAATTTATAAAAGGATATATTTATATTTTACAGGAAGTTATTTGACAACAATCTTTAATTTTATTATTGTTGCCTGCATTAATTTTGAAAAATAATTTTTCGCAAAATATGTTTATTTTAAATGTTGGTACATATTATTAGGTTTTGGTAGTGTTTAAAGAATATTTTGGTAGAAAAAATATTTTCTTTGTAGCAACGCTGTTGCACATATGATATGTTTGTCAGAGATATCCTCCCTTGAAGAAATTATGTGGACTAAATGGAATTTGACATGCTGAACTCGAGTGTTCTTTAAATTTTTTCTGTTTTTATGGGTATGTATAATATTTCCCTCTTTTTAGGCAGTCACAGTTTGAGAAACATTTTTAAGTCAGCTTAACATTATTTTTTTATACGGAGTTAATTGGAAATTGGTTGCGAACAAAATTCATTTTTTTTTATAAAAAATTGGTAAAATGTTGATCTTTAAAAGTTATTAAAACTTGGATATATACATTAAGGCAACACATTCAAAAAAGTGAATCTTTCAACCCCCCCCACCCTCAAAATTAACCTTGGTATGTTTTATGATACTCCCCAAAATATTTCGGTTCTACTGCTGACCATTCGTGAGCTGGACCGTTTATTCCATCAAACATCCTATTCTTTAAGTTTTTTTTTTTTTTTTTTTTTTTTTTTTCAAATTATTAATGAAAATTAAATTTTTTAAATTTTCACTTGCTATTAGGTATGAGTTGCTGGTGTCTGTTTAATATTTATTTCAAAATTCTTTCAATTTCATGGTTTATCAGACAGTCAAAGTGATTTAAAATTTTATATAAATATAGTCAATATGGGTATGAAAATAAATGTCATCATTTACAAATTTATTTTGATTATAAATAAAATAATGTATTACACTCAGAATTTTAAAGTATATGAAAATACAATAAGCTATTTTTCTCAGAACTGCAAGAATCCACAGTGTGGAGCTAATGGAACTTATTATTGGGTACCGTGAAATAACTTCCAAATGAAATAACTCCCAGCAAAAAAAAAAAAAAAAATTAAATAATTTCCAAATTTTTTTTGTATTACAAATTGGGTTTTATTTCCTGTTTCTCTATGTCGAACGAAAATCTAAACGAACGAAAGTAAGTCGAATGAATTCGAATCATTTTGGGTTTCTCTATTTCCTAAGATTTTGTTCGTATGGAGTTACATCTTTTCACAGTGCTTTTGCTATATTTTTGATGTAGAGTAATTTTATTTTTTGTAAATACAAAATAAAAAAATAATAAAAACAAAAATTTTGTTCTAATTTTCTTTTATCTAAATTAATAAAAAAGGATAATTCAGAAACATTTCCAGTGTCTTGGTGAGTAATTTTCATATTTTTCATTAAAAATCCATCCAGTCAAAAGCAAACAGCAAGTGACTGATTTTGAAACTTTTTTTGTTCGTATATTTCAAAATACAGAAACCTAATTTTGTATGAAAACACTTACGTTTTCGTTCAACTCATTGTTCGCATAGAAGTGAGTTAGAGAAATCCAAATCAGTTTATGTTCACTTAGAAGGCGAAAGAAGGCCTTCGTCCGACATAGAAACAGGCTATTATTTCACTACGAAATAACACCAAGTGGGTTGGAACTTATTTCATTTCATATAATCGGAAGTTATCTCATAATGAAATAACTCCCAAAAGAAATAATTCCCAATGTAATTTTGTTGGAAGTAATTTTATTTATTTAAAATATCTATATCTTAAATATACAATCATTACTATCTGTATATCTTAAATATACAATCATTACTAAAAACTTCTATGCTCTGTAAATCAAATCGAACTGGAAATATTCCAAATTTTAAAAACATCAGATCTAAAGCCGAAGTGCTCGACTTTAAGGACTTAACTTGGACTTTTTCTCCTTAAGTTTATTTTAATAATTATAATAATTAATCTGAATAAAATCATTTAATGATTGGGATTCGTGTTTAATCCTTAGTTTTGAGTACACAGATTGCATTATTTGAATTTTGCACAAAATAAATAATAAGTAACTATCAAAAATTTGAATTTTAGTACTCTGATGGTGAAAAAAGTACTATTTCCAATTTATTTTGATACCCAAAAATATTTTCATTTTCCATCCCTGCCCCAAATATAACCAAACTATGTCTATTTATATTTATTCATATATAAACTAAATGAGAATTATAATGAAGTTGAAAAACAAAATATGTCTAAAAACGAAGTTATGAATTTCTCTCATAACTTTGTTGCTATCTATGACATTTTATTGTTTTGGGAATAATAATGTTAATATGATTTAAAATACATGGTGTGGTTTAAGAACAAGGAAAAATAATTATAATATTTAATGGATGTAAAAACAAGGATATTTTTTCATTTTAATAAGATTTTGTTCTATTGACAATGCCGTAATCATGTTTTTTCTCTGCGTGCATATGCAAAAAAATATTTTAGTTTATGGCAACAGTTTTTCCTTCGTTTTTTGGATAGTTTGATTTTGAAAGAATGTCCAAGACACAATGCAAAATTCATGTCAGTCTTGTAATTCAAGACTTTCTTCCACATTCTCATGTCATATTTAAATTTAATATTTTCATACATACATAATTCTTCATATAAATAGAACTATCCTAATATTCATATATCAATTCAATTCTTAACAAATTTCTTTAAAACTTGCAAAGCTATCCACCCCCTATATATCAACCTTAAAAAATACATAAATATTAAAACTTCAAAATACCAATTTTTGCTCGAAAATTTATAAGCTAAGTAAGCATTAAGAATTGTTTCTTTAGTGTTTTAGAAAATATTTTTATTATATACCTATACCATCAAGAACAAGTATGTTTTTTACTCTAGAGAAATATAAATTATTGATAATTTTACAGCACAGACGATTAATTTTGTTAAATTGTGTATAAAACAAACAAACACATACATACAAAAAATAACGAGTTGTTAAAATTTTTAGTTTGTTTTAAGCAAAACTAAAAATAATGAAAGCGTTTGCTGGTAAAATGTTATATTTTGCAAAGATTTATAAGTTTATAGATTTATGAGAATTTTAATAATAAATAAAACTTTTAACTGGTTAAAATTTTTGAGAAAATTTGATTTAAGAAACTTGTGTATCGTTAAAAATACACACAAAAAATAGTAAAATAATTAAAATATAAAATATACACTTGTCTATTTATAATATTTAGCAATACATAATGTGAGTATATAATTTTATATTTATTATTTTCTTTATAAATTGTGGGGATATACTCGTATTTACATATTTATCAATATGCCAAAATCGACTTTTTGCGAATAAGAACTTTTTTATTGTTGAAAATGGTTCATTTGGGCTTCAGCAACAACTTTTGTTCTGTGACTTTTACATAATTCCGTTATTTACAAAATTACCGTTATTTTTAGGTTATTGAAGAAAATCAAAATTTGTTATTTCAATTTCCAGAATCCGACCAAATGATATTAGGCAACTTTGTACAAAATCCTTCGGCGGGTGTTTTTGCTGAACATATGAACTCATAATATTTGCAAATCCAGGGTGTTTTGATGCATTTTTAATAAAAATTGAATTTTGCGCCATCTAGCGGTAATAATTTGTACTAAATATGTTCAGTAATTAGAAAGCTAGTTTGAATACCTTTCCAAAAGAAATTTTTTTTTTTTCAAAATCGGTTGAAAAATAACCGAAAATCAGTAAAAAATTTTCTAAACAAAAACATTGATACAAAGAAAAACAATAAAAAACAATAACATTACAAATCTAAACAAGCGCGAATATTGTATGAGAGGTGGGCGGTAAAGTGGACGAACCACGCCTATTTTTTTCGGTGTTTACATTTATCCATGAAGTATTTGTACAAAATTTCGTTAACCTTTCACCTTATATGGGAGGTAGGCCGTAAAGTGGGCGGACCACGCCCTTTTTTTTATTTCCAAGTTTATATCGACCCTTGAAAATTTCGTTATCATACATACTTTTGTTTAAGAGTGATATCACCAGAAAAGTATGAAATTAAGCTACAACGGACACCCTGTGTTTCTAGTATTTGCTCATAACCAGTGTTACCGTTTGGCGACTTTAGTCGCCATTTGCCCCTTTTTCAACCACCTGGCCACTTTTTTGGCCCCTTTTTCAAATGGCGACTAAATAGCTACTTTTTAAGACTAAGTGCTAAATGACGAGAAATTAAATTGTTTGAAATTAATTTCAGCAAATAAATTCATCATTTTGAGATTGTTTCACAGTAAAATAATATAAAAGCCCGCGAAGTACTTTTAAATGATCGAAACTGTTAGTAAACAAAAATAATAGTAAAGTTTTTGAACAGCTATTTATATCATCATATGCCGAATCTTTTTGGATTGGATTAAAAAATTAAAAAGTAGATTCGAGGAATATTTATATCCTAATTTATATTTTTACATTCCTCATAGCAATCCCTGGGGAACGTGTTTTTTTTTACTAAATTATCAAAAATAAAAAATAGTTTGTCTAACAGATTTCAGTCAATTCTTGTGGATCCATGCGTTCCTTCCTAAATTCATCCGACAATTTGAAAAACTGGAGTGCGAGTGAAGAACTCGAACAAAAGTACAGAAGTTAAATTAATAAAACGAGGATTATATGATAACTATTTTTGTGAATTTTTGCAATAATAAAAATTGTAAAAAATGTATAAATTGTTTTGTTATAAATAAAAATTAATTTTTGTGGTTTTCTTACAATACAAGATTTTTTTGTTGTCGTTGTTATCAAATAAACAAATTTTAAGGAGTTTTTTTAGGTTTTAAAGCAGTTGGCCCCTTTTTTTTCAGAAAATCCCCTTTTTTGGACACTTTTTATTTAGAAATCTCCTTTTTTGGACACTTTTTAAAAATTCTCAACGGTAACGCTGCTCATAACTTTTTTGTTTATTTACCGATTTTGTCCATTTTCAATACCACACAAACCTTATTTCGTACCCCTACGTTGTGCTGTTCGAGCCCTATCTTGCTTTTAACAGACGGACATAGATAGATCGACTCAGAATCTAACCAGGACCCAGAAAATATATACTTTATGGGGTCTTAAATTAAAAACAATGTACATTGGCCTTAATTACTAATGTATAATTCATTTCAGTAACAAAAACTCCCGTTTTTTAAATGAATGAATAAAATTTTTCGAAAATAGGCTTTATTGTTTTTTATACGGCACAAATTGGACTGAATGTTATGCTTTGAAAGTCAACATAGTTGTTGATGACTATAATATCTAAAATTCTGCTGTGGTGCTTTTAGATTACGTCCCTACTTCAAAAGTTATATACAAATGATTTTTTTTAACATTTTCCAAATTTTCACACACCACCGCAGAATTTTAGATTTTGAAGTCATTAGCAACTGTGTTGAATGGCAGGACATAATATTCAGCCCAATTTGTGCCGCGTTTAATGTTAGATGTGGCGATTTTTCGCCAAAGTGGCGATTTTTAATTGCTTTTGTAGACTGAATTTTCCGTTTTGCGACATGGCGAATTTTTTGGCGATTTTTAACAAGGTGGCGAATTATTTGGCTAATTTTTAAAATTTTATTAAATATGTATTCGCATTAGTAAAACTATTACGTCTTCTTACTAGCCAACGTCTATTTTTAGCATTTTTCTGTTTAAAACGGGGGTTCTCAAATGGTAGTGCGCGGTTCTCAACAAGGGGTCCGTACAAAGATTCTTAGGTGGTCGCTAAGACCTCTTGTTTGAACATAAAATTAAAAGTATTTCAATCAAAACAGATAACACACATATGTTTATTAATTTCTCCATACTTATATAATAAAGTTGCAAAGTTGCAAAAAATATAGAGTAAAAATTCTAAAACTATTGTTTGTGCTTGATTTTTATTATAATTTTGGTAATTTTTGCAAATTGTAAAAAATATTTAATGATATTTCGTCCTTGGCATAAGACATTTATTAGCAATTTTAAAATCCATTTTTAAATACAAAGGTTTTATCTTAAATTTATAATTAATTGAAATCAAATATTTTTACTATTTTCTTAAAAATAGCCTGATTTAACAAAAGCATTTGGTATCAAATTAAGAATATGCCATTATTTTTTATCTTTAAGTATTGATTTATTTTTTGCTTAAGAATTATTTAGGAATAACATTTGATATGAAATTGAGAAAGTATCACTTTTTTAAAATGAATATTCATGTTTATTCAAACTTGAAATTCAACATACCTATGTATTTTCAGAAATACCTTTAAATTATCAAATTTAAAGGCACGAAGCAATAATTTATAAAAATCCTTGATCTAAGTGGTGGATCACACACAGCAATTTTTCCTGCTGCAATTCTGAGTTCGAAGGAGAGAGAAGAGAATACTAAACATTTACAATCACTTTACCTCTCTCGTCTACGAAATTGCATCAAGAAAAATTGCTGTTTATGAGCTTCGACTAACAAAATAAAGATCCTTAATTTATAAATATCTTCAATAAATGTTTGACAAGTTTTTTTTTTTTCATTATCTTTTAAATATGAATATTAAGATTTAATGGGTCATAATGAAAAGAAAACGTTCATGAATAAATTGATTTTTCGAAACAATTTATAAGTTTTATAAGACAAATGTTCATTATATAATTTTAGAATTATTCTGTTAAAAAATATAATAAATTTCAATAAATGTTTAAAACTGATGACCTAAAATTGAGTTAGGTATGTCAGTAAAGTGTATTGAAATTAATATTTTTATACCCTACACCACCATAGGTGGGGAGGGTATTATGCGTTTGTGCTGATGTTTGTAACACCCAAAAATATTGGTCTAATTTATACCAATCGGCTTAGAATCACTTTCTGAGTCGATTTAACGATGTCCGTCCGTCCGTCTGTCCGTCCATGTAAACCTTGTAATCAAACTACAGGTCGCAATTTTTTAACCAAAATTAATAAAATTCTGTACACAGGTTTCTTATAGCCCAGGGACGAAGCCTATTGAAATTGGTTATGTTCGGTCCATTATTTCACCTAGCCCCCATACAAATGTCTTCCCGGAAAAGGGTTTAACGATCATAAATCCCTTAAATATGGCAATATGTGCCGATTTTTAAAAAGATCGGTCCATAATTAACCATAGCTCCCATATAAACCCCTTTCAGAAAATCACTTTAACTGGCATAAATCCCATTAAAGTGTTAGTATCAAGCTAATATTTGACACAAATGAGTTTTATATGAATATAAATGATAGTACCAAATTTTACAAAGATCGGTCCATAATTTACCATAGCTCCAATATAAGGCCCTCTTTTGGGAATCACACAAAATTGAATAAATCCATATAAATGTCAGCATCAACGTAATATTCGATATTCGTATGTTTTATGTTACACTTATGAGTATCGGTCCACATAATGTACACAATGGTGTAGGGTATCATATGGTCGGGCTTGACCGACTATATCTTTTACTCTCGTTTTTTATTCAATTATTATTATTATTTACTGAAATTATCATTGACTTTGTTGATGCTGAACTTACATTTTAAAATTATATAAAACTTGAAGCACTAAATATTTTTGTTGTTTTTAGTGTTTCTTAAAAGAAATATATAAAATTTAATTTTGGCGATTTTTGGCGATTTCTGATTAACAATTTGGCGACATAGGCTCAAAAAAATCTGACAACCCTGGTTAGCAGTAGTATTTTCTTACCTCCATGTTTTGTTGTTGCCATTTTGTTTTTCTCAGTTTATTATTGCAAAAATATCCTAAAATGGAAAATTACTACCCAAACTAACTATCCAACTAATAAAAACATTGAATTTGCTGTTAACATAAATAATGCGTTAAATTCATAAAAAGTTAAAAAATCCAAGTTTTAAAGGCCACCCTAAATTTCCGTTTTAGGACAAGTGATGGACACTCTAATTAGATATTAAGGTAGCTGACTCTACCCCCGAAGCATTAAAAATCATTCGGCATTCATAGCTTGAAAATGAAAAAGTACTTTTTTTTTGGCATATTGCTGTATATATTTAAGTTTCCTTTTAATAATAATTTTTTAAATGCTTAATCAATAACAATTTAATTTAAAGTTTGTATTTAAAAATTTACCCCAACTTTTGTTTTTTCTTTACAGGTAAATATTTGCTTTCTTAAATTAAAATCATGAACAACAAAATATTTTTACATAAGGAGTAATTGAATGTCAATTGGCAGGTAAATTTCATTTTCTTAATAAATTAAATAAATGTTTGCAATTTTTTTTACCCTTATGTAAACGTATACAATACAATAATTGTATTTTCTTATTAAATTTATAAAATGTATAACTTTTTTCTTTTTGTACAAATTGAGAATTTATTTACACTTTATTTTTTATGAAATAAATATGCTCGTTTGGATATTCGTTTGTAAGTTTTACTTTTCTTATTCTGTTGCATTAATTTGCATACATTTCTTGTAAAAAGTTAAACTTTTTTAACGAACTCATACAAATGTAATAAACTCAAAACTATTGCAAGATATATAGCATATACTTTAGGGTGGTTTGATTTGTATGTAAGAATAGTTATGTCACGATCGTATCAACTTGAATTATAAATTGAATTTTTTGCCTACAGAATAGAATGGAATTTTTAAAAGAAATTATTTGCAAAAGGTCTTCTGAAAAGCTCATGATTTTTACTACAGAAAGTAACTAAATCTAAACGTTTATAATTTTTAATAAAAAAATTATATTTTTTACAAAATTTTCATTCAAATATTCAAATTCAAAAACTATGATAATTTTCTAAAAAAAATAAGTTTTCATCTTCTGATCCAACTTGTTGACATTTTAAGAAACTATTCCATTAAGTGAAATATATGTATATTAATACAATTTAGCTGAAGCTTTTTTTTTTAGGGTCTCCCTAATATACAATATGAATATGTATGTATTTATGTACATGGACCATAACTATGACTCTTTATACAGTACAGTTCATACCCTGTTGCTATAAATACAGTTGCGGTAGTGAAACATATGTTTTTGATGTAAAAATGAAGGGCTGGTTGTTAACAGGCAGTGGCCAACTTATGCATACAATATACACAAAATTTTGGTGGATATTTTGGTAAGAACCAGTGTTGCCAGGACTTGAGAAAAAAAGAAGCTAAATTAGACTTTAAAAAAAGTCAGAAAAGGCAAAATGTCCCAAAAAATAAAGCCAGAAAAAAGCTAATATATTGTTTTATTCAAAAATGCATTTATTTATTTTTTGCTCATTAGATTTTGGTATTTCCTAAAGACACTTTAGTGAATTTGTAAATATAACATAAATTGTTTTTATAGGTAACAAAGTTTGTTAAAAAATACTTATAATATTTTCGTAAAATGAAGCGCCGCAGGCGAAAATTTTCGTTAAATATAAATAATTTCGATTTATAATACACAAAAATGCTTAAATTGATGATTCTGTAGAAATAAAATTAGTAAATTGTTAAAAATAAAAAAAGCTAGAAAAAAGGCTAGAAGCTAAAACGAAAATTTTGAGACTAAATGCAAAATAAAAAGGCTGGATTTAGCCTTAAAAAGGCTAAACTGGCAACACTGGTAAGAACATTTTTTTTTTAATTGTAGTCTAAATTGAAAAAAAAAAAAAAAAAAAAATGGAATTAAATATATATATTTTTTTTTAATTTGGAAAAATATAAATTTGGATTTTAGTTTATAACTCGGAAAAATAATTACGGTCATGCCAAATTTCAACTTTCTACGAGGATTTTAATAGGGTGCTATACGGTCAATTAACCCTGCAAGGTATTCGATATTTTTACCCATCTGAGGGCTTTGTTAGTCGAAACGACTAACACTAACTTTTATTAAAAATATTTCAAGAAAGCAAAAATAAAACAATGGATCTTTAGTTGATGTATTCATTTAAATAAAATAGCAGCAAAAGTTTAATTTAAAATATTCTTATTTTTCAGATGTATCCTATATATTTGTAACCTAAGTATTTGGTATCAATGAACTCGTAAGATTGTGGAGAATAATATCTGGTGGAAATAAATTAAATGTGGTTAATTTTCTTTAGACCATGAGCAGAAAAACATAAAATTGGAATTTTAAACATATTTTCGAGAAATAGTGTTCAGCGTTACCGTTGAGAATTTTTAAAAAGTGTCCAAAAAAGGGGATTTCAAAATAAAAAGTCGCCAAAAAAGGGGATTTTTTGAAAAAATGGGGCCAACTGCTTGAAAACATAAAAATAACTCATTAAAATTTATTTATTTGATAACAACAAAAACAATAAATTTTGATTTATAAGAAAAGCTACAAAATTCATTTTAATTAATAACAAAATAAGGGTTTTCATTCAACCGGATAATTCTGCACAACTCGTAAATATATACGTATTACGTTCATGTTGCATGACCGCCCCTTGTAAATAATTGGTATTCTCTTATTCATTTTGCGGAAATTTTGGCAAATAATATAAGTTTCTAACTTTTTTATTTTTTTGCTGTGTTTCCATTTGTGTATAAAAAATTTTAAATTAATAAAATTTTCTTTTCTCAAATCTGACTTTTTAAATATAAAAGTTTACGAATTCGTTTACACATTGAAATTGAAGCGTAAACATTTATAAGTTGTGTAAATAATTGTTCAAACAAAATTTGACAAATATTTTACGAGCTTGTATATTTATCATTATTTATGAGCTTTACGAGGCATTTATGTGATTGAATGAAAACCCCTAATAATTTATTATTATTATTTTACAATAATTTGAATTAAAGCAAAAATAAAGATTTATTCACAGAACTAGTTAACATACTCTTTTAATTAATTAAACTTCTGTACTTTTGCTCGAGTTCTTCACTCGTACTCAAGTCTTTCAAATCACCGTCGGACAAATTTAAAACGGATCGCGTGGATCCACAATTACTATTTTAAATCTGTTAGATAAACTATTTTTTCTTATTGATATTCTTGTTAAAAAAAATCACGTTCCCACGAGGAATCGCTATAAGGAATGTAAAAATATAAATTAGGATATAAGTATTCATAGTCTTTTTTTTTTTTTTTTTTTTCAATCCAGTTCAAAAAGATTCGGCATATGACGATAAAATAGCCGTTCATAAACTTCATATTTTTAATTACTAACAGTTCAGTTTGTTTATAATTATTACGCGGTTTTTTATATCACTATACTGTGAAATAATCTCAAAATTATTAATTTATTTGCTGAAACTAATATAATGGTTCGATATATTTCAAACAACTTAGTTTCTCGTCATTTAGCACAGAGTCTTAAAAAGTCGCCAATTAGTCGCCATTTGAAAAAGGGGCCAAAAAAGTGGCCAGGTGGTTGAAAAAGGGGCAAATGGCGACTAAAGTCGCCAAACGGTAACACTGATAGTGTTAATATGTGGAGCTAATTAAATTTAAAAAAGTAAAGGAGTTTTAAGGAAATTTTGTCACAATATAGATAGACTTGTTCTAAAATCAGGGAATTAAAAAAACTCCAATTTTTTTGTACGAATATACCTGAAATCCCAGTCCGGGGAAAACTTGTTTCAGTAATTGACTTTTTTCATTTACCCTTCCGTTGTAAAATGTGTGGCTCATTAGATATCTTTTTTTTTATTTTTTTCTTGATCTCGGCTTTGACATTTTTGAATTAAAAAAAAAACAAATTAAAAAACTTTTTAAAATTGACAAAGTATCGATAGGGCTTAAGGGGAAACCGTTCTCAAGAGAGCCACGGATTTTGTATTACACGCATTTGCGTAAGATTTCTTTTGAAAACATTAAACAAATTTTGCAGTCCGGAACACCAAAAAATAGTTTAGAATTAAAAGAATTCCCCTTTTTGGGAAATATACCCAAAAATTTAAATTTTTTTAAAAGATTCAACTTCAGATTAATATAATTTTTTGTTGGATAGATATATTGATATGATTCTTACAGTAATATTATTTAGAATTTTGGAATAAATCTAGTGTCCAAATTAAAAGCCCCCAAGTTTAAAAAACTTAAAGAAACGAGGCCAAAAATGAGGGTAAAATTTGATTCGACCCAAATATTTTTTACATTGAAGTCATAAATTAATTTTTGGCGAATTTTTCAAAAAAATTACATACCCGACTCGGATAATCCGAGGCGAGCAACTTTGGAGGTTTACCTTCTACCCCCCATGATCCGCTAGTAGCATGTACTTCTCTAAATCAACTCAAAAACACCTCAGCTCTGTGAACCGTTAGATATCTCCAACTCTACTATCTGAATTGAATCCATTGCCTTTGGTTATGGGTATAATTATTAAACAAAATGTTGATTATTTTTTTAGCGTTAAGACTGTATAAAATCAGTTAATGATATAACCTAGACTCCAGACAAAGTACGAAAAAATTTCATATTAATTCTCATTTAATATTCATATAGTTATCAGATATGGATATTAAAATATTGGCCAACCCCTGTTTAATATTTATATATATGTATAATTGCATATGTGTGCCATTTCCCTATATGTATAAATACCAACAAATTGTTGCACATAACCGTACATTGCATTTTTATTCTTATATCAATACTCACATAAATATTACTCAAGGGGACATTGACATACAATTTATATGTTTGTGTATGTGTGTGAATTTTAAACTAAAGTTTTATTTCATTTCTTTGGTTTTTATTTATTTATTTCATTTTTGAAATATAAAATACTCTTTTCATGGCATTAAGGACCCAATAGCATAGAGGGTCCCAGTATATATATACATATAAAATGAATTAAATTGAATGCGTGTGTATAAATAATAAATTTTACAAATACATGCATATAAAGAAACAGAAATGGAATTTTAATTTTAATATTTATATTAAATATATATATTATGTGATTTTTTTATTGCACGTAAGAGTTAAATTAAAAAGGAAAATTTATATATATTTTTTTGCATTTTTAATTTGCATATTTTGAATATTTTCTTATTTAGTTACAAATGTATGCAATTTTCTTTTTATTTATTTTCTTAATAATAAGATTCCTAACTTTATGAATTTTCTACTTTTACAACAGACACGTTTAGAGGAAATATCCTATTGATATGCAAACATATACTTAGCTGTTTCTATTTTGCTTATATTTTTACTGTGTAGTCTTTTTTTATTCAGCTTTATGTCTATTATTATATTCAGTCTGTAAATAAATGAAATCTTGAAGTTTAATGATTAAATTTGTTATTTTCGATATTTAAGAAATAAGTATGACTAAAAATGTTACATTGTGTTTAAGCAATTGCTTACTTTTTGATTCTTTGGAAGCAATTTTAAAAAACTTTTAATGAAAAAATTCAAAATTCTTTTTGGATTAAATACTTTTCCACTTCTGTTTCCCACCATTTTTAGTGTTATATTTTGTAGCTTTTTTATTGTCAAACCATCATTGTCTACTGTTTTATATACGTTTTATAACGAAATATAAAAAATTTTGTTTTTATTTCGCAATACTTCGTTTGCTAAAGGTTTAGATTTTTTCTTATACTAAAAAATAAAAATAATAAAGATTTTGTTGTTTTAGGAAATTCATAAAAAAATCTTTATTTTTTTCTGTTATAAACTCTAATTGACATTGTAACGATTTGTAACGAAATAGAATATTTTTATGTCTCAATTATCCTTTTTATTGAAATTTTTTAATGACTTTATTTTGAATGGTCAAAACAAATTATTTTTTTTTTATTTTATTATAATTTAAGTGTTGTTCTATTAGATTTTTAATACCAATAAAATAAATTATTTATTTAGGACTATAGAACTTCTTTGGGAAATTAAATTACATCATAATTTGTAATTTTTATTTGTTATTAAATTTGTAAGTGAAAGTAGCTAATTAGTAATTCAAGGAAAGGAATTTATGGTGATATTAATAATATTATTTAGAGAGAAAATTAGAAATTAATATTAAAATTATTTTGTTAGCAATTTCTAGAATTTACTTTTGTATTCTTTTAATAAGATTAAATTTTACATTTAAATTTTAACTATAACTATATCGAGGGTCTATATTCAAAACGGGCCACATGCAAAACAGCATTTTTCAGGAGAACATAAAAACTGTTTATTTCCCCCATTTTTCAATCCGTTCTTCTACGATTTATTAACATTACGTCTACTAAACCTCACACTAAAAAATAAATCTTTTAACTCCATTATTCGCGAAGTTATGGTAGATAGCCCGTTTTGTCTTAATTATTTTTAATGTTTGTAAAAAAATGTTCACATAGCTCGTTTTGTTTATTGGGAATTAAAGAAGTAAAACATAATATTTTTGGAAAAAAATTGACAATATGTTAAATTTATGATATCATACCAATCAGGAGATAAAAAAAAGCGAAATTTTGTGGTAGGCTGGACCATTTTTAATCGTTAGAAATTTAAAATAACAGGAATGTTAACTAAAAGGACAAAACTGTGTTCAAAATTAAAATTATAAATAAAATTTTGCAAAAAAATTGCATGCAAAAAAAATTTCAAAAAAAAAAATGTTTGCTAAAAAAATTTTAAACCAATAAAAATTGTATCAAATTGCATATAAACAACTCAAAAATTATTAAAACCTTTAAAGACGATATTTATTGCACTTTTTATTTAATTATCATTTTTTTAAGAAACTGATTATGGTATCTAAGATGTTTTGCTTATAATTACGAATTTTATTAAAATTTTTTCATTCCTGTATTTAAATCTAGCGTATCTAGTTCCAACTTAGCTTCAAAAAATGTTGATAGGTGTACCCGCGTATGATTAATAAGCATCTAAAAAAGGCTAAAAATCTAAATTCAATGGCTTTTTTCACCAGACTGCTTTGAGATGACATAATTTTTATAAGATATATTAAGATTCTAATTCAAAATGTTTAAGAAAAGTTCAAACCGCAAAGAAAATTCTCATTATTTATAAATTTTTATTTTAACATTTTTTTGAAAATTAAACAAAAACTTGCACTTAGCCCGTTTTGCCTTAAAAAAAATATACTGTTTGTAGATAGCCCAAAAACAAAAAGTGAAAAACATAGTGTTAGAATTAACTTTTGACTCCAAAATTAACACCATATATAAAAAATAGAAAACTGAAGAGTCTGACGCAAAAAAAAATTTCTAAATCTGCATGAGGCCCGATTTGAATATAAGCCCTCGATATATTAAAATATGATTGTAATTAAACATACATACATACATACATATATACATACATACATACATACATACATACATACATACATACATACATACATACATACATACATACATACATACATACATACATACATACATACATACATACATACATACATACATACATAAATACATACATACATACATACATACATACATACATACATACATACATACATACATACATACATACATATATACATACATACATACATACATACATACATACATACATACATACATACATACATACATACATACATACATACATACATACATACATACATACATACATACATACATACATACATACATACATACATACATACATACATACATACATACATACAATACATACATAAGTGTCCCGTAGAAAATCATTTTGTAGAAGCACCCCTGATCTTTAGTTCCTTACCAGCGCACGTTGCACGTTGGGGTAAAATGTGTCAAATGTGGCGCTTAATTGAATTGTCAAATTTAAAGTTTTGTAATAAAATTGGGTACCGAATAAAAATAGACAAAATTATGTAGCAATACCAATTAAAATCTTTAAGCTAGGTTGTGCTGTTTTCTTATAAGGAGCTGTCAAAGTTAAGAATTTTTTTAAATTTTTGAAAAATAGTATTAAATTTTATTATTAATTAAATTTTCATCAACTTTCAGTGTAGTTATTTTAAATAAATGGTCTTTTAAGATAAAAATTTAAAATGAAACCATCAACTTCAGATATTTAAGTGCACAGAAAAAATTATTACCGTCTTTTTTTCAATTAACTCAGTTGTTTAATTTTGCAGCAAAATTTAATAAATATATTCAAGAAAAAATAAAATAAAAATAATTTTTTGTATGATTTTTACATTTTTAATTCATTCAATCATCTACTTGATTGATTTAATTAATTTATTAATTGGGAATTTTTTTCTGTTTTGTATCTTTTATAGTTTTTAGTAACTGATATAATTATTTTGGTGAGAGGTGCAAATTTAAACAAGTTTGTAATTGAATGAATTATTTTCATATATATTTGTTAATTGGTGACTTTTTTCTGTGTGTACTTTTCTTGAAGTACATATTTTTAAATTATATTTTGTCCTAATATTTTTGTATTTTTTTTGAAAATTTTCCTAAAATACACTAATTTTCAACTCATGGAATGTAACTTAAAATGTTACAGGATGTTTGTTCAGAAAATTTTCTGAAAAATATTATATATTGTCCTCTTTAATTTTATGAAAAAAAAAAAATCGTGCGCATATATAGCCCGATTTGAGAAAATATTTTTTTTTTTTTTCAAAAAAACTTCAGTAGATTTCATACAAAAAACAGCTTAAGCGCAGACATTTTCTTTGCTTTATCAAACATTAAACAGTGGGGAAAAATCGAAATAAATCAGTAACTTCTAATCGGCTGGTTGGATTAGCATGAAATTTCACACAGACTTAGCAGAAGACAGTAGTATTTTGAGTTTAGACGCAGGAAACTATGGGAGTTCAAAATAGGGTACTAATGCCATGGAAAATGCTTAACCACTAGCGAATATTTGTTCCTTACCCGATTAACCAGATTTTGATATCACCTTAAAGTCCTTGATAAATCTTTTAGAAAACATGCTTGCATGTATTACTTATCTTATATATTTTTCGAGTAATATACATTTGAAATTTCAAAAATCTTGGTTAAGATTTTTCCATATATGGCCAAATATTTTCAACAGATTTTATTATATTTTATGTAGTTGTTTAAAAAGCAATATTATCTATCGAACAAAGAAAGTTTTGAGTCGTTATCTTTGTTGAGACAAAAGTTAAACGATTTTGAATTAGAAAGTTTGCAAAAATTAACAAACAGACGGACTGATGGACGGACATTCGAATTCTTTCAAAAAAAATTTTAAAATTCAAAAAGTATTTTTTCCCCACTTCTCGATTAATATAAAAACCAAATGAAAGTATTAAAATGTTGATATCACCTTTCCCTGAATTAAGTTTTTTCGACCCATTTAACCCAAATGTATAGATGGACGGATGGACGGACATTGTCTTGCTGCCAAAATATATTTTAGAATTCTAAAAAGGCTTTTTTTACTAACTAATAAATAGAAAAAATAGAACTTGATTATCAAAATTTGGATATCAGCTTTTCCTGATTTAAGCGTCATTTTCGTCCCATATACCCCAATGTATAGACGGACGGACGGATATTACCATTCAGCAAAGAAACATCTTATGATTCTAGAAATGCATTTTTATTACTTATAAATAAGAAAATTAAAAGTGATCATTAAAGTGATGATACCACCCTTATCTGAATTATGCATAATTTTCGACCCATTTAACTCTAATATATAGACGAACGGACGGATGGACAGACATTCTGTTAAAAATAATCTTAAAATTCTAAACCTGAATTTTTTAACCAATAGTCAATAAAAACAAAAAAAAAACGTGATCATTGTAATATTGATATCACCTTCCCCTGAATTAATCGCCATTTTCTACCCCTTTTACCCCAATGTGCATTGGGTTGAACAGTACTCAAAATGAGGATTAATTCAAAAAATAAAGTGTAGATATAGCAATAATTTTTTATATCGCGTAATAGAAAGTAGACTGATTTATCATAATCTGCAAAATTTATTGTTTTATGTTTTTTACTTTTTTTGTTACACTCTCTCAAAGTCCAATAATTTTTCATAAATAATATTATAGTAGAAAAAAGTAAAAATTTCAATTGGGATTTTTATTAGTTTTTATAAAATGATAATTGTTTTTTTAAACAGGTGGATTAAGTTCAGATAGTGGACTATATTCTTAAAGAAAATTTATTCGGATATATGTTGTATATTATTAATATATAAGTTTGTAATTTCCACAATTTTCGTCGGAGAGAAAACATTTTTACATTTTCTTGATCCTTATAAGAAATGATGTCGATAGGACGATGTACTTCTGTCCGTCCGTCCGTGTGTCCGTCGGTTGAAATGGCGTTTATGAAGCCCACCGACAATAGCCATATATAATATATATATCAAATGATCGGAAATTCTATTGAATGCTATTGAAATTCAGCAAGATCGGTTCATAAATGGAGGAGATATGTTTTTTTTTTATTAAAAATGCTGTAAATGGCGTTTATAAAAACTTCCTATAACATAGATACATGTTATATATATTAAATGGCCAGAAATTTATTCTAAAACTTTTATATTGAATTTGAAAGATGGACAAGATGGACAATATAATTCAAAAACCTGGTTTGCGATTTTCTGAATCCCCTATATAAGCTATTGGCTTCGTTTTTATGAAAAAGGATCAGACATTTTTGTCGGAATTTTAGTGTAGAAGAAATGAACTCAATCGGTCCATTACACTGGTGAAGAAAAAAAATTTTTTTGAGCTCCTTTAAAAAAATATGTGGACTAGATGGCATTAAGTATGCTAAACTCAAATCTGCTTTCAGTTTTTTCCCATCAGGTCAAGATTTTTTTTATGGGTGTGTCTAATATAGCGCCCTAAATAAGCCGATTACTCGAATATATTTCACTATAACTCGAGAGTGGTATTTACGATTTATATAAATAATACACCAAATCATGCGGAATAAAATTGGCTTTAAGTCGTTCTGCTATCAAATTTTTATCTGCTCAACAGTTTAGGAAATATTTCGAAATAAGTGTCCGAAAAAAAAAATGTTCATGCTAAATTCAAGATTCCTTTTTTTACTAAAACTACTTTTTAAAAGTTTCAGTTCAAAAATGTTTCAGTTTATCATCTTTATCTCAAAGCTGGTAAAACTACGAGTAAATAAAGCCATGTATTATAAAAATTGATGCACAAATTTTTATTGCATTCACAGTTAAGTTAGGATACCCATGCATACCTATAGTAAGTGGAGATAATCTAGTGTGCAGAAAACAATTTTTTTTTTTCTTAAATAAAAAAAATTAGTGGATTAGATGGAATTTAACGTACTAAATAAGCATCAGCTTTTACTTTTTTTCTATTACGTATTGATTTTTTTATAGTCATAGTAGTCATGCCCATAAAAAACTCGAGAACGGTTTGTTCTATTACGATAAATTTAACTCCAATATATAGCGACTTAAATTGTCTTTGAGCTGAATTTACATAATTTTTTGTTCAGTTAATATTTATGTAGTTATTCGGTAATTATATAATAATTATACAATAAAAAATAAAAGAAAAAAAATTTTTTTTGCTCACCACTCTATTTCTACTCAATTGTATGTAACATGTGTATTTTTACTTAACTGTAAATAAAAAAAGATTTGTGCATCTATTTTGAAGATACATGCCTTATTTTATTCGCGGCATTACCAGCTTTAAGATGAAGATGATAAACTGAAACATTTTTGGTGCTTTGACTTTTAAAAAGAAATTTCAGTAACAAAAAAATCTAAAATTTTGCATGAAAAAGATTTTTTTTTTGACACTTATTTCAAAATAACTATTGAGCACATAGAAAAAAAAGTTTGGGTGATTTGAAGATATTAGTACGCATCATTTGGTGTATCACTTATGTCAATCGTACACACCATTATTGAGTTATGAGGAAATAAACTAGAGTAATGGCCTTACTATGGGCGAAATATTATACACGCCTATAAAAAAATCCAGAACTGATGGAATAAAACTGAAAGCAGATTCGTGTATAGCACATAAAAATGCATCAAGTTCAACTATTAGTCTTTGGGGGACGATTTTTTTGTCGACAGAGATATCGGTCAAAATATTTTTTTTTTTTTCGATTTCATATAAGCTTATTTAGATAGAAATTCCGAAATATTTTTCTGGAATTTCGGTTTTTTGAATCAACTAAATCGGTTAATAAACAACCGAGTAATTGGGAAATCTTATTTTATTTATTTAATGCGCGTTTCCTTTATAGTTGTTGTTATTTTCATGGGTGCTGAAAAACAACAACAATAACTATGGCATATAATATAGTTATTTCAACTTTTTGAAGGTACTATGTAGCTAGAGGTTTCGTTCTTTCACTGAAAATTCGGAATTTTTTGTGATTTTTGTGTTAAAAAAGTGAACTAAGTCGGTCCAGTATTTACCGAGTTATAGGCCAAAACGCGTTATTACGATTTTTGCAGGTACTATTTGAGCTATGGACTTCTTTCTTGCACAGATCGATCATAAATATTATTTCAAGTTTCGGTTTTTTAAATCTGTCAAATCGGTCGATAAATTTTTACGATATCCTTTTTTAATTTAATAATGTCTTAGAATTATTATTAAACATTCAAACTATTTAATTTATTATTTATTGTATCTATTATTTTAAGAGATTGGAGGTTACCGATTTTACCATTTTTTACCTCCTAACTTTCGAATTTCCTAAAATCCCGTCTTAGTGGATCTATTCGGTAGGAGATCAATCCACAGTCCATATTTCTAGCCTTAACCGTTTGGGCTGTGCGATGATGAATCACCAAGTAAATCAGCCAGTCAATCTCGCAGTCATTACTCTTTTATATATATATATATATATATATATATATATATATATATATATATATATATATATATATATATATATATATATATATATATATATATAGATAAAACCAAATCTAACTCCATCTGAACGATGGTGAAGGCAATATAAAATTCGGCACGGCCGAATATAGCGATTTTAATTGTTTTTTAATTTTCTAATATAAAAATAAGTAAACTTCAATTTACAGTTTGATTTATTAATTTATAGCTTTTAGTTTAAAAGTTACAATAAAAAGTCTAAATATAGCCCATTTTCCCTGAAAAATAAAAGTAGCCATTACAATTAAAAAAATTGTTTTCCAAGATATTTTTATTTTAAATTGTAGTATTTTACTTATTTATGAATATACATTAATAAAAAAACATTTTTTTTTAATTAAAGCTTCCACGAATTAATCCCTTTTTTTCGCTATGGTTCAATCTAGAACATTTTTTGCAAAAGGAAGTTTTGAGTTTTTCCTCTAAATGGGTATCAAAAAACTCGTAATTTTAAGCCAGTTATGAAAAATCTATTAAATGTTTATTTTTTTCCACAATAATTTTTGATACTTTCTTTTTTTTTTTGCAAATTGGATAAAAATTTCATAATATAAAAAATATTCAATAAAATATTTTTTTCTTTACGAGCTTAAAATTATTTACTTTATGAGACCTATTTCTCGAAAAATTACAAACTTTTTTTTTGCCAAACTGTACCAGACATAAGATTTACTAAAGAAAAAAAGTAACGGGACTATAATTGGCAATTATATTTATTGCTTCAGTATAGTTGACGATAGGTTTTTTTAACCTGGCCCAAATATTTCGTATTACAACAGTGGCTTCTCAGAATAACGTCCTTATTAGTTGGATTTATGTTTCCAATTCTAACAATTAAAGATGCTTAAATTTTTTTTATTTAAATTGTTAAAAACAGGTGATATACTACTATGCTTTTAGTTTTAATTTATTATTAAAAAAAAATCTTACAATTACAAGTTCTTTTATAAAAACTTTACAATAAAATTTTCCATTTGAAAAATATTACGTTATTAATACTCCCACAAGTAATAATACTCCGACAATAAAAATATTGTATAATTGAAAGAAAAACGAGAAAAACTTTTAACACAAGTAAAAAAAGAAAATCGACAAATCACTGAACAAAAAAAAAAAAAAAACTTTTTTGATTCCTAAGCTAAGAAAAAGTCGAGACATTTAATAAATACTTACACTCATATTTTTAATATATATATATTAAAAAAAATCATTACAGTAATAATGATGTCTACATTGATGGCTGTGATAACAATAATGATGATTTCTTTAAAAAGACTTCCCACAAAAAAAAAAAAAAAAAATAAAGTAAAATATTGACAAAAATATTTCATAAAATGTTTTACCTTCAATAAAACTGTCAAATTATATTTTGGTTTTGTTTATACATAAAGAAGCCCAGGTATTTATCTAAACAATTATTGTTATTCTTACTTATATATTTATTTTCAATTGTTATTGATGTTATTTTTACATTTTATTGCTTCTTGTTGTTATTGTCATGTTTATTTTTAATATTTTTCTTCTTTTAAAGCCAAATATTTTTCATACCATTTGACATTTACCTAAATATAGAAAACATAACAAAATTTTATGTGAAATTACAGCAAATTCAATAAAATGAATTTTAATGTCAAACACAATAATTTGTTAAGAGCTTGCAAATAACATTTAAACACTTTATTTTTGGAGATGTTTACTCCAACCATTCTTTTTTTTTCCTTTTAATAGTCCTAAAAGCTCAGAGGGGTATGATAAATGAGTCAACAAACTTTATATAAACAGCTCTTCATTTCATTTAGTACTTGAGTATGACAAAATATCATTTATAACGTGTTTCATTGAAGGTTGTAAAAAAAAGAAAGTCAAAAGACTATTTTTGTTATTTTTATTTTTTGGCAGTAGAGTTTAATGCTACAGTGAGTAAGAAAAAATTTATGTTTAAAAAAATACTATTAGTTTTTTAATATAACTACTATTTGAAAGAAAAACTGTTAGTCATTTTTTTAATAAATATTGACTTTCTTAGTATCGATTTTGTGTAATTTCTCCTTTTTTTTTCTCCATAATCCCGCCATTTTAAAAATTAACAAGATTACGCTGAGCATATAATTTTAATACTTACTGTTTCCTTTCAAATGAATGCACTTTATATGTTTTTTTGGAACATAAACATTAGGGATATAACCAAATTTTGGCCCTAGCACCACATGATGGCAAATGTTGCGTCATTTACGAAAACAATTTTTTCGGGTCATTTTGGAATAAAAACCTCACACACATAAACGATTTTTTAAAATTTCCCAAAAAAAAAAATTAATAAAAAATAAAAAAACATATATTTTAAATAAAAAATTTTAAATATTTTATTAATAAAGTAAAATAGTAAAGTGAAAAATGTTGTTTACTCTTTAGTACCACGTTGTGTGCACATGATTTTTCGCTGTTGCATTGGAATTATTGATTTCCAAACTTTATCGCGTTTTGTGGGTGAAATTTTTGACAACCGCAAAAAAGTAATACCATTTTTATACCCTTCACCACAGGTGTAAAGGGTATATATAAGTTTGTCATTCCGTTTGTAATTTCCACAATTTTCGTCGGAGAGTAAAAAAGTTTATATTTTCGGAATCCTTGTAAGAAGCGATGACTATAGGACCATGTTCGTCCGTCCATCCGTCCGTGTGTCGGTTGAAATGGTATTTATGAAGCCCACCGATAACTGGCATATATAATATATAAATCAAACGATCGGAAATCCTTTCGAGAATTTTGCTATTGAAATTCAGCAAGATCGATTCATACATTGCGGAGATATGCTTAAAAACCCGGTTTTTAGAACGGGTTTCTAAAGCCTCTGTATATACTACGGACTTCGTTTTTGCAAAGACGGACATTTTTTTCTGAATTTTTGTTCTAAAAAAATGAAATAAATTGATTTAATAATAACTGAGATATCGGGCAAAACGCCCGAAAAGATTCTTTTTATACCCACCATCAAAAAGATGGAGGGTATATTGATTTTGTCATTCCGTGTGTAACATGTCGAAGGAATCATCTAAGATCCCACAAGGTATATATTTTCTGGGTCGTGGTTAGATTCTGAGTCGATCTAGCTATGTCCGTCCGTCCGTCTGTCCGTCTGTTGAAAGCAGGATAGGGCTCGAAAGGGAAATCGTAGGGGGACGAAATTTGGCACAAATATTTGTCTTATATAAGGTTTGTTTGGGATTGAAAATGGGCAAAATCGGTTAGTAAACAAAAAAAGTTATGAGCTAAAAACTAGAAGCACAGGGTGTCCGTTTTATACTTTTCTGCTGATATTTCTTCAACAAAAGCATGTACGACAACGAAATTTTGTACGTATAGTTCGGGGATCGAACCACTTTACCACCCACCTCCCATATAAGGTGGAAATCAACGAAATTGTGTTCAAATAGTTCAAGAACCAATGTAAACTCGGAAACAAAAAATGGGCGTAGTCCGCCCACTTTACTGCCTACTTTACCGCCCCTCCCATATAACGTAAAATTTGAAAAATTTGTTGGTGGGTACGTAGATTCAGCAGGGCCGAATATAACATTCGCGCTTGTTTAATTTCATTTTAAATAATTTTCCATGGCCTATTTGACTATGCTAGGGCCATTTTGATATTCGCAAAAAAATGGAAAAAGTTATAGCCCTAATGAACATACTTAATTTTTTGAAAAAAAATAAAAAATAATGAAATTGATTAATATTCTTAAAGGAAAAAAGTTATGTCAAAAAATGCTCAAATACAAGCGCTTATAGTACATTAATGAGTAAGGTCTTTTAACTTAATAAAATTAACTAAATTAATTAAAACTAACTTAACTGAAGACTAAAGAAATAAATGTTTTCTATAAAATGAAATTTTTTTCTAAGGTTATCACTTTCAGTAAACAATTGTTATGTTAACAAGGCTAAATATGATATTTAATATAAGAGGGATGCATTTTCTACAGTAGATATTTAGGACGGCATAAAGTACACATGAAGTTGAAATAATTATGTCTGTTTCTCCCGCTTGTCTGGTAAAATAAACGTCCTCTCTGAAAGATATGAATTATGTAAATAAAAAGGAATAATATTAGAAATAACTTACGGACGTAAAATAGTGCTACTTTTAAACAAGTAAGGTCGAGTATGGGCGAGCATGATGATATAATTTTATATATATTTAGACTTCTTTTCAAAGTATTTGAAAAAAAAAAAAAAATGACTTGGGGACTACCATTCTTCGATCGAGAAATGTAGTAACAAGTCAAAAAATCAGCTTATCCGTTTATGCGTTTTGCATACTTCCTGGAGACCTATCACCCTATTTGATTCCTAGTAATGTGAATTCTTAAGAAATTATTCTCAAAAAATTTTAATAATTATTTAGTCTGCATGGAGACATCGACGGTACCGTGCTCACTCAACCAGCTCACTCAACTCCGAAACTAAAACTTATTAATTATTTTATTTGATAATTTCAAATTTTTAATTATTTCATTTATGTGGAGACTTATTTCATTAGGAATTATTTCACTTATTTTGGGACTTATTTCATTGGGAGTTATTTCACTAAATGTGGCTCTTTATTTCTTTCGTTGTGATAAAATTCCCAATTGTTGGGAATTATTTCATTTATCCCTTTGGAAGTTATTTATTTTTTTTTTTTATTTTTTTTATTTTTTTTTTTTTGATTTGGAAGTTTCTTAATTTTTGTTGCGACTAATTTCATTGGGACTTATTTCGTTTGGGAGTTATTTCATGGTACCGACTTCGAGTACCATGTACTATTCTCACATAATTTTACGACTTTCGCTTTAATAATTCCTTAGATATACGATTATTAGTATTTACTTTGTATGGGAGTTACAATTTCCTTAATCCTACCCATCTTTTGTTCGTCTGAATTGTTGAAATTGTTATGTAAAATTTTTCCATAAAATCTTAATAATTTTGCTGTAACAGTTATTTAGATTTTCGATCAAAAAACATTAATTTTTATGGGGGTTTCGCCTCCCACTAGTCCTTAGTCCTATCGTTAAAAGAAAATTATTCCCCAAAATATTAAGACGTACGTTGTAATAGTTCTTTATATATGCTGTATAAGGGTTACTCTTTTCTGCTCCAATCAACAAATGTAAGACTTTTTTATACCCTTCACTACAGCTATAAAGTGTTTATATGTTTGTCATTACATTTGTAATGTCCGCAATTTTCGTCGGAGAGCAAAAAGTTTATATTTTCTTGATCTTTGTAAAAAATGATGACGATAGTACCATGTCCCTCCGTTTGTCCGTGTATCGGTTGAGATGGCTTTTATGAAGCCCACCAATAACTGCCATATATAATATACGAGAGTACACCTGGGGTGCTTCGCTACCCCTATAGTATTGAAATAAAAAAAAGTATACAAATATATACAGTTTTTTGGTATATGTATGAGTAGTAACTTTTACCACTTATAACTTCTTAAATACTGAACGGATTTAAGTAAAATTTATATTCTGCACATCTATGAGAAAATATCTTTTTAATGGTATATATATAAAAGTCGCATGTTTAGTGTGAGCTTTACAGGAAATGTGTTTGTCTATTAATTATACACCCAGAGAAATATCAATCACATACGTGTTGAAAACGATACCATTCTGTGTCAATAGTGAATCTACACCGTATGTGCTTAAATTAAACACTGCGTGTTCAATTCTTTTTGAAAATCGATACCTAATGGGCACCAAGTTGAAACCATTTCGGTATCAAATTGTTAAATTACATATGTTTTCTATTAAATTTGTTAACGAAAGGTATTATAAAGCAGTTACCGTAAATTACCAATGTGAGCACAACCGTTGTTGATTTTGAATCGAATTTTTTCCCTTAGTGTATAGATATATCAAACGATCGAAAATCCTTTCTATAATTTTGCTATTCATCAAGATCGGTTCATAAATGGTGGATATTTTTTGAAACCGGTTTTCGAGTTTCTGAATTTTTGTGCTGAAAAAATGAAATAAATCGGTTCAATAATAACTTATATATCGCGCAAAACGCAATTTTGATTTTTTGAAGCTCTTGTTTAAGCAAAGGATTTTTATTTTTCTATATATTGATCATAAATATTTTTATAGAATTAAGATTTTTTGTTGTTGTTTTATTAACGAAGCAATTCTTGCTATGATTGTTTAATTTTTTCGTATTCAACTTTTGTAGTTTGGAAAAAAAATTTAGATTTAAATGTGAAAGTATGAAAGCATACTTTAAGGCGAAAATTTTATTATTTGTCAGAGGGTACAAAAGTTTACCCTAAAAACATCTTTGCGAAATTTTTACAGATCTGGATTTTGGGGGATTGTATTTTGTGACTAAAATCTTTAGTTAACTGAAAGGGAGCTGAAGAATTTATTTCGCCGGACTTTATTTAGTATAAGCGTAGACCATACAACCTTAGTTAGCCGAATGAGACTAACGGATTTTATTTAGCATTTAGCTATCTTTTCCCATTAAATTCTAGTTAACCGATTTAGAGCCGAAGAATTTATAATGATAGTTATAAAATCGTAGACATCCAATCGATAGTAAAAGTATAACTTTGCTAAATTTTCTGTCGTAGTTAGGTATCTTTTCGTTGATCGTCATGTTACAAAGAAACAAGGAAGCTCTGTAGAACAATCAAAGGAAGCTGAACTTTGAAGAATGTGGACAGACTATGCATATGGAAAATAAAACTGCATTACAATTATAAAATAGAATATTATAAAAGAATTAATATTAATATTTGAAGAAAGTAATAAATTTCAGTACCAATTTTACAATAAAAAGGTGTAAAATCAAATGGTACCAATTTGCTTTGGATGAAGTAGAAATTTAAAAAAATTTCAGTTCTTAAAATTCTACTAAATATTCAAAAATCCAATTTTCATTTAAAATTAAAAAAAAAAAAAACGGGGATGGAAAAATTTATACGATCGTACTTTTTTAGTTACGGTTCTTTTATATATTAATTTAAAAGTACCGTAGAACTCCCAGCCTGCAGTTTGTTCTGAAAGAAAACATTTTCAAACGATAATGCATTTTTAAAATAATGTGAAATATTAAATTTTTCGAATAGAATTACGTTATGTAATTTTTTGCCATTCAAACCTTCGATTCAGAATTTCTTTCACTTGGAATTTAAAAATTTATGAAATTTTGATAAATAGTACCTTTGAACAAATGTATTTTTTTTACGAGCTCCAAGTAAAAACAAAATTAAAATAGAAATAAATTAGTTATAGCAAATTCTGTACTGGCAATAAAAAATGTGTTCTAAAAAATCATTATATGCGCATAAAAATGCTTCTAAAATCGAAAAATATGCTCTTAAAATTAAAAGAAAAAAATTGATAAATTAAATTAACAGCTAGCTATTCGTCCTAAAAATAACTTGATATTTGTTAGCAATTTGCACTTAAATATATTCAAATATTTCCATCAATTTATAGAATGAAAATTATTAGGAAATCTAATTTGTGAATCAGATTTCCTAATAATTTTCATTTTTTACTGAGATGTGACAGTAAAAAAATCCCTAATGCCAAATTATATATAAAAAATTCTATTGAATGCAAAATATGCGAAAATTTTATTTTTTAAGTATAAAATTTGAAAATATTTCTAAAATATGCTCTAAAATAAGGATTTTCCATGAAAATATGACAAGTTAAAATATGCAAGAATATGCTGTTTAGACTAAAATATGCAAAAGTATGCTGTAACCAGTGTTGTCAGAAGTAGGGAAAAATTTCTACATGTAGGTATATTTTACGCTAAATGAGCACCGTAGGGAAAATCGGACAGATTTTTTGTTTTTCTAAAAATGTAGGTACTTTTTCAGAAAGTCCACTTTTTTGAAATAAACATCTGAAATCTTCATTTTTGATATTATTTTATCAATATATATAAAATTTAAAATTTAGAATTTGTATTCTGTATTATGAAGATAATACAGTGCACGAAAAAACCTAAGCATACAAAGTAAAAGTTTACATATTTTTCTACCTATAAATATAATTAAAATATGAATTATCTTTTTAGACACTGCAATCTATGTGCATTAAAGGGTTTATGGAAAACGTAATATTTTATATGGTTTATTTGTAAAAATATAAAAAATTTTAAAAACTCCGAACGAAATAACCTAAGCACGCAAAATAAAATTTTGAGATATTCATGATTCATTAGTCAGCATTTAATTAAAATAACACATTTTGGTATTAATGTTTCCCTAGTAAATGAACCCTGTATGATTTAAAATGTTTCATTGTATTAATGTAACAGTAATTAACGAAATGTCCCGATTAACGTATTGAATTAAATAACAGTCCGACAGGTTGACAGCATACAGAATATGTGGCTGGTTTTTTTGTCAAATATCTGAAATCTAATCCGAAATAAAGGTTATTGTATTTATATGTCCAAACAATTACGTAAGTTACCGAAAAAACAGTCTTGAAAAAAGAAATAAAAAAATTTTAATAAGAATATTATGGACATAAAAAGAATTCACACTAAAAACGAAGTATCGCCTCGCTAAATATGAACCATTTTTAAACTGATATTATCTTTGGGTCATATTCATACATTTAAAAATTATATCCCAACATATAGTATGCGAAAAGGGATACTAAACTTTAAATCTTTGTACTCTCACAATGCACCAAGACTGTCGTTCGTCAAAAATAAACGATTTTGGACAAAAATTGGAGGAAGTTGTTCTTAGTGACAATAAAATATTTAACTTGTATTACCAGATGGTTCTTTCGTGTATTGATACAAAATAAACCGCGGGATAAGAAAATCAAATACTTAGCAAATTTCTGGTAGGATTTATTATATAATATCGTGCAAATACTTACAATAAAATATTCCTAAAGGGTTTTATAAGTACAGAAATTTATGATAAACGTTCCGTTTCTTACAAAAATGATTATAGAAACTTGGTCCATATATTTCACCGAGATGTCACCTCATCAAAAATTAAAAGTTAAAAAAAAAAATTGTTTGCAGAAAAAACTGTTCTAATAGGACATGAGCCAGTTTTTCATAGACCTCAATTTGTCTGAGGGTATGCGAGAAATTATATGCCAAACAGTTTTTTCTGAAAGGAACCGCTTTAACACTATAAAGGCCTTACAAAAAATTCATGAACAATAATAATGGAATATTGACGTATATTTTGCCTACAGACTTCTTTATCAATGCTATTATAATTGGAATATGTTATAAGGAATCCAGTTAGCTATAGCAACTATTAAACCGCTATAACATTGTATATAATTTAAAAAAAAAGCATGCTAATATAATTTGTATGCTTAGGTTATTTCTTTCTACTCTTTTCAATTGCATTACATATCAAGTAATCTTAAGTTGTGTAATTCCAGTATCAAAATATGTAACTGCAAACAGTTTAAAATAAAATGTGGAACAAACTTTTTCGATATTAAATAAATAAAGTGGTTTTTCTTATATTTTTTATTGTATATGCTTAGGTTATTTCGTGCACTGTATTATTCTCATGAAAAAATTTTTAAACAAGAAATTTAATAAACAATCCAAACATTAAGATCTATCTAATAGGAGAAGTGTTTAGCTCGTTCGTCAGATATTTTATTGTCAATGAACTGGCAAGAACGCAATGAATCAAAATAAAAATATATCGGTAGACAAAGTTAAAGTTAAAATATAAATATATCGGTAGACAAATCATTTTTATATGATAAAATTAGAAACAAATCTAAGAGAGCTTAAACTCAGAATATAAAGAAATCGGAAACAGTGAAAATGTCAGTATTTTTGAAGATTTTAGTTTGAATATAATCTATAATGTTAATTTTTAAGCAAATTTTTATAAAATTTTTTTTCATAAGCCGTACGTATTTTTTAAAATATCCAGGTAACACTGACTAGAACAAATATATGCCAAAATTTTCAAAATTGTCTGAATTGGATAAATAACTAACAGTTTGGTTCAGTTCAGGAGAAAATACGATTTTACATATTTCTGACTATCCTGCTTATTATTAAATATTTTGTTTATTAAAAAGTTAAGCCACTTAAGATCCTTTTGAATTTTTCATATGTTTTTTTTTTTTTTTTTTGTCAAATATATATCTATTTCATATATTTTTAAGAATTCATTTAAAACCCCATACAGCTGTTATAAAATTTGAATAAAATTCATCTTTGACATTTAATCAATCAAAATGAAAAACTTTTCATTACGAATAGTCAAATCTGTAACATAAATACAACTTCATTTTAACATGTGGGTTGACAATGTAGGCGTTTGATTGAAATGTGATTATTTAACTACGACAAAAAAAAAAATGGAATTTGTTAAATACTTTTCGACATTTAAAGAGCTTTTATTTAGTTAAATAACTTTATATTAAAAGAAAATATTTCTTTAACATTCAATGTTACCCAAAACAACTCCCACTGTTTTAAGAAAAGGTATTTATGTCCTTAAGAATTTAATCAAAGAAAACCAACAAAATGTTAAAGAGAATTTTGTAGGTAAATTAAATACATTTTTGAGAGCTTAAAAATATGTACCTTAGTTTTAAATATTTTATAAGAAAAATAAAATCTTTTGGCATATTTTTATAAAGAAAAAAATTAAAATATCTTTTAAACACAATGTGAATTCTTAGAAATCCTTAAAAAAGAGTTACTATTATTGCTTTTATGTTACATACTTTTGTTTTTAAATCCAACCCTTAAATAAATTTTTAAAAAGAAATTGTCATTTTACTTTTTAAGATTTTTAAGTAATTTTCTCCCTTTTTTCTGTTTTTGGAAAGTTATTATTTTTTTTTTTTTGTCTTAAGAATACTTGAAAATGTACAAATCCTTTGTTTTTTGTTTATTGTTCATTTTAATGAATTTAACCGTGTTTATGTTTTGTCTTTATGTTATAAAAGTTTTAGTTTAAAATTATATTTTGTCACAAAATGCTTACAATGCTTCTCTATTTTTTGTTTTTTATAAATTCTAAAATAATGTTTATGGGTAGCCCAAGTATACACCTGAAACTTTAATTATTACTCTGTGTGTGTCTGTCTGTATGTTATAGAAGAAGTTAAGATGATTGTTCTATTTTCTATGGATATTTTAACATAAAAAAAGGTTTATTCGTTTCATTGTTTGTGGGGGAAATAGTGAATTCTCTCCAGAAACAATGGAGGAATATTTAGTCCCAAAATGGCTTTTAAGTGCAAAAATATAGTCATTAAAATAGACAAACTTACCTTAATTTATTTTGCGTGACTTGAATATTTTAGTAATTCATGAAAATACTTTCAATAAAGACAACTATTTTTAAGGTAAAATAAAAGAAAAATATACCAGCAAACATTTTGATGACAATGAAAATTTATGATATAATTCATAGGTAATATCAAAATGGGAGAAACCTAGATATATTTTCATATTTATTCTAATTTTTTCAAGCCACACATATTTAAACCAGCCAAAGACAGAAAGAGGCACATAAAAACTTGAATCTGTTTGTATATTTTATTTGTTTACGCTCTTTGTTGCGGATGTGTTTGTTATGTCTAGCACACAAAAAAATAATAATTTTTTCTTGCTAACTAAATTACTTGCTCATACAAAAAAACAACAACACAATAGTCATTGCAATGCTTAATGTACATAAATGTTGGTTTGTGTATACTTTTAATACATTTTTTCAGTTTTTTGCAATAGAGTAATCTATTGTTTATAGACCGATTTGGTTAGTTCAAAAAACCAAAAATTCCAAAAAATATTTTCAACACATTTGTTCAAAAAGGAATTCCAAAGCTATATAGAAGCCTCATAAAGTCCGAAATGCGTTTTGGCCGATGTCTCAGTTTCCAATGGACCGATTGCGTTTGTTCCTCAGCAAAAAATAATAAATCTAAAGAAATTCGAGCTTTCTGTGGAAAAATTAAGTTTCCAGCTTATATAGAGACTTCCAAAAGTTGAAAAATCAAATTTGATGTAAGTTATTGTTGTTGTGGTTTTTATTACCCATAAAAACAACAACAATATACAAAGCTTCCATTAAATAAATAAAAAAAAGATTTGCCAATAGCTCGGTTGTTTATGGGCCAATTTCTTCGACTCAAAAAACCGAAATTTTAGAAAAATGTTTATGACCTGTTTATTTATGATAAATAGGCTTAAATAGAAGCTTCAAAAAGTCTAAAAACGCGTTTTGGCCGATATCTTGGATACTAAAGGACCGATCTTTTCATTTATTCAGAAAAAAAAATTTTTAAAAAGATTCTGAATTTTTCGTACAAAAACAAAGTTGTTAGCTTGTATAGAATTCTAGAAAAGCTGACAACAAATACCGTTTTTGGAGGTATCTTCGGTGGCGATATCTCGGTTATTTATAAACCGATTTTTTATTAGCGTTATTCTGAGGGACATTCCCTACAATTTGATGTATTAAACATATATATCCGATAACTGGGGCTTTCTAAGAACTGATTTTGTTGTCGGCTTTTCTCGGTTCCTATACAAGCTATAGACTTGGTTTTTGCACAAAAAATTCAAAATCTTTCTTTGTTTTTTTTTTTCTGAAAAAAATCGGTCCAAAACACATTTTTAGACTTTTTGAAGTTTCTATATAAGCTACGGGTTTCGCTGTTGAATAGGTTGGTCATAAATATTTTATAAACAACCGAGTTATGGGCCAAAAACTAAAAAAAATTTTAATAACATAAATACACAGAAAAATATTTATATTAAGCATTTATGTTTTTTTTATGGGCAAGTAGTTTAGTTAGCAACAGCAGTAATATAATGATTAACATTGTTGTTCTTGTTGTTTGTATATGCAGTCAGTTTGTATATATGTACATACATACAAAAATATATAAATATTCAATTGCTGTTTATATTTTTAAAGCAATGCTTGCTATGACTCTTTTTTTTTGTATTCAAATGTTCGTAGTTTGGAAAAAATTTAGATTATAAATGTGAAAATATAAAAGCATACGTTAAGGCGAAAATTTTATTATTTGTCGGTAAGATAGTAATATGATGTCGCACAGTGGTCCCAAAACAAAATTTTTTGGAAATAATTCTGTAACTTAAGAACTATTGCATGTATTTTAATGAAATTTCACACGGACAATTCTGAGGTGCATGCCAATTGATTTGGAGGAGGACATGTTCTTAGCGGGTCTGGGGGACGGGGGTGGACCTCCAAAGTTGGTCACCTCGGGTATGAAAATTTAAAAAAAAAATCGCCAAAATTTCATTTATGATTTGATTGAAAAAAAGTTTTGCACATAGATAGTCCTTATAATTTTCTACAAAAAATATGCTTATATGTGTGGGTTATCTCTTTTACTTTAAGAGATATTTGGACCAAGGTAAAATTTTGACCCATTTTTGGACATGTTTTTTTTTAGTTCTTTTAACTTGGCGGGCTCAATTTGAGTCCTAATTTTTCTAAAATATTCTCTGGATTCTGTACAAAATTTTAAAAAATTTTCGTGCAAGGGTCATATACCTATGTGGTTTAGATAAAAAGTTATATTATTTTGAAGTAGAAAATTTAAAAGAAGATTGTGATTTTTTGTGATTTTCAATCAAATTGATTTGATTCAAATTGAGCCCGCCAAGTTAAAAAAACTAAAAAAAAACCATGTCCAAAATGGGTCAAAATTTGACTTGGGTCCAAATATCTCTTAAAGTAAAAAAGATATTCTACACATGTATCTTTTTGTAGAGAATTATAAGGACTATCTGTGCTAATTTTTTTCAATCAAATCATTTATTAAATTAAATTAAATTTTTGGTGATTTTAAAAAAAAATTTCATACCCGAAGTGACCAATTTTGGAGGTCCACCCCCTTCCCCCCAGACTTGCTAAGAACCTGTCCTTCTCCAAATCCATTGAAATACACCTCATGATTATCCGTGTGAAATTTCATTCAAATTTATCCAGCAGTTCTAAAGTTACAGAATTATTTCAAAAAAATTTCGTTTTGGGACCACTGTGTGTCGGTAATATGGTAAGATGGTAATATGGTATTATAGCAATACGGTAATATGGTGAAGGGTATCAAATATTCGGCACGGCTTAATATTGACCCTATTTTTTTCAATATTCACCAGATTTCTTACAAAATTCTAAATATAATTGCTGCAAGAATCATATAGATATATGAATCCAATAAAAAGCTATTTGAAGTTGGAACTTTAAAAAATGTAAAACATGTTTTTCTTAGATTGAGATTTTGGGCATTTTGGTGCCAATAAGTGGTACTGTCTTAAATTTTAGGAGAAGTTAATCTTAATTATGTCCAACTTTTAATAGAATATTTTTGTTCATTTAAATTTTATTTCAACTTAAATATTAACATTATTTTTGAAAAAAGCACTTCAAATTAAAATGTTCCGTTTTTCGAATCATGGTCTGAAGAAATTGACCATAGGTCTCATATATTGCTCACTTACGGGAATCACTATAAAGTGCATAATAATTTAACAAGTATAATTTCATTGATTTGTATGGAGTCCAAATATGTTGCAAATGTACCCCCCTAAAGTGTTCATAATTTTTAACATTTTGTCAAAATAAAAAATTACAGCATATGATAGACAAATGACGTCATAAATATGCTTCATATGAATATACACTATGCTTAATACAATTATTATTTTGTATTTTGATGTACATAGAAAATGGTGTAGAGTGTCATATTGTCAACCTTGACCGATTATACATTTCTTACTTGTTCTTATTTAAGTCCATCTTTGCCTTCAAATGTTTTGCTGGGTTATAAATCTTAAATATGTCTGCATATGTATGTGTTTATATATTTAAATAGGAGTATATTCTCTATAAACTTTATTATAAATTTTCGTAACCTAAAAAATTTGGCTATAAAGAAATTTTTGTTGAATGACTTTACTTGTAAACTAATGATAGCTAAATTCCGGCGAGACTTTAAATTAGCAATATATACTTTAGTTAAATTTTATAACTATGCCATAAATGTATTTTACAGCACTTTCTTAAGTATTTAACAATTTATAGATACAATTGGTATTATTGTTACAAAATTTTGGTTTCACAATGAAACCATTAGACTACAGCTTACGAACTTTTCAAATTAGTAGTTTAATGCTCTTTGCTTAAATTTTAATTTCTTAAATATTAAAAAATAATTATAAAATAATATATTTAATATTCTTCTGAAAAAGAATAATTAAGATGACTTTCATTAAAACATCTATTCATACGATTAGTATGAATGTAACTAAGATTTTGAGTTAAACAACCAGTGGGTCCCAAGAAATGCAACATTATTAAATCTACGCAATTGAGTTTGCCATCTTTATTGCAATCTCTTTTATAGCGGTTGTAATATTGTCGTATTGTGGTGGCAGAACAAGTGGCGTCATTAACACAAGTCAAATAATCTGTAAGTTAAAAATTATGGTTTAAATATATGTAAGTAAAGTTAAATTATAATTTAAAACGTTTTTTCCTCACCTTGATCTTCATTATCAATACTACCACCCGCTATAGTGGCTTTACCACCATCAATCCAATATAATTTGGAAATTTTATACAAACCACAAGGATTTTCAGAACTACAAAATGTTGTACGACACTCATTGACAGTCATACACAAACATCTAAGACAAAAATCTGAATCATTATGATCAATTTCTTCCGATTCTGAACTATCAGCTATATCAGCATCAATATTGGCATTATTATCTTCATCAATAATTTCGTCTTCATTGATATCATCACCATCTTCATCCTCATCATCACTATCACCAATATCATCATCTGTATCAAATTGTCCCGAATTAAAGGTATCATCATTATTATTATCAGCTGATGATTCTTCCTGCATATCATTTTCTTCGTCAGAATAGCCGTCATACATGCCTTCATATGCTTTCACAAATTTTGAATCATATTCATCCATTAATGTTGTAGTTTCTAGATCTGAAATGTTAAAGAATATGCATGAGAAATGTGTTATTTAAAAAACTGTAATGTTTATTATTAATTTAAATTTACTAGGAAGATCTAGAGATGACCTAGGATTATAATACGTTATACGTTAAGATTTTGGAAAAGATTTATTAGTTCGTAAATTTTACAAAGAGGTCCATTTTCGATTTAAAAATTTTTTGGTGTACATTTGGGATAAAATTTCTTTTGTTCTTTTTGAAATCATGAATATTTAAGGGATAAAAATTATTTCTGTTTTGATACATTTTTAATAATTAATTTATAGCTAAAAGCTATAAATAAACACCACAACTCGATCTCTTAGCCAAATTTTGTAAAATGTATCACTTTTGGGGGAAAAAGGAGGTGAAAAATTTGTACTTTGTGTATCTTCTAAGTAAACTATCAAATACAGCAACAAAATTTAAACTTCGCATGCCCATCTTACAAATCTTTCAATTCAAGGCAGTTTCGTTGTTTTTTATAAAACATATTAGACAATTTGTAACTAAAATATTTTTGGGTTGAGGGAGTTGTAATTTACTACTTTGAATTGCTTTATTAATCTTTTGTATAATGAGAAGCAAATTTAGTAGATTTTATAGGTTTTTAATAATAGTTTTTTCATTTTGGATATTTAAAATACGAGACCGTAATTGTAATGAGTTATATCATAAGAAAAAAATCTATAAACAGCTAAAAAGGAAAACGCCAGAATGAAAAAAAAATTTTAAATTAATGATACGAAAAAGATATGCTTAAACGAAAAAAATCGCTAAACCAATAAAATAAAAAAAAAAAAAAAAATCGCCTAATCAATAAACAAGTTAACATCGCACATAAGAGTAGCTATAAGGAGACCTTTAGCACTAAAGCCCAAATTACAATAGCGCGTAGTCAGCAGCAGTGTGTGCTGCCATAATCAGCTCATTATTTAGAATGCACTGTTTGTTATGGTGTTGATTACATTTGGTCAGCAGCAGTTTGCAGTGCTGTTTCATTTAACCCTGTTTCTAAATTCACTGCGCTGCATTCAGATTGAGAGCGAGACAAAGAGAGTGAGCAAATAAATGAGAGGCTAAAATACACAAGTAGAACACAGCTAGATGGTGGTTGTAAATTGTGGCTGCCTACGCTGAATTGTAATTATAACGGCAGCAACATGTTGTGCTGACAGTTGCTGACTACGCGCTATTGTAATTTGGGCTTAAATCAAAATTCAAAAACGCGTTTTATGATAAAATTTCTATATAACTTTAAAGAGGACAATGTTTGTTCACAACATTTCTTTTCAATGCGAACGCATGGTCGTGGCTGAAGTCCAAAGTGAAAGAAAAATTTAATACTTTTAAATGAATATTTTTTTTTTTTTTTTATATTCATATACATTAGAGTCAGAAAATATCATCTGACATTATAATAGAAGTAACAATTCTTTACTATTTATGATGGCAAATTTTGTAAGAATAAGCGTAAAAAAAAAATGTTGCATAAAAATTTAGTCGTCAAGTGGTCAAATTGATAATCTATCAAAATAGTATAATTACTATTATTTTTTTAGGTTTCAAAATTTTTTAAATCAAAAAAGTAACCTAAATATCCAGAACTATCCATAGCATTTATATATACCTTAAAGATCAGAATGTCCATTTTTATATTCTAAGTTAAAATTTTGCGAATTTCAATTTTAAACCATTTCGAAATGTTTGATGGATCATTGAATTTTTTAGACCTGCAGCACACAATAAAAAAAAATAATAATGAAATTTTGTGTAAATCGTTTTTTTTTTTTTTTTGATACAAAAAAAAAAAAAAAAAATTATTACTAAATTTTGTTATGATCGGTCCATATTTAAACCTAGCTCCCATACAAAGATATTCTCGGAATATAAGTTAAATAATTATATATGACATATTTAAAGTCAGCTTTTGATGAAATTTTGCAATACTACATGTTTGGTTATCACAAATTAATCTAATAAATTTCAAAGGAATTGGTCCACACTACACCATAGTGTCCATATAAAGTACTTCCCGAAATTTACTTAAAGTACATAATAATTTTAAAAATATTGAAAATATGAACCATCGGATAGAGGTATGCTACCGAAGCTTTTGGCGTATATTTTGTTATAATAAAAAGTATTAAAATAATTTTCTGAAAAAATTTTGTTTTATCTACACCAAACATGGTGCGTTTTGGTTAGACCACAACAAAATTTTGTTTATTTTCATTGAAAATTTCTTTTTATGATAGTGACAACTCTTGACTGTAACTATAACATTCTATTATATTTAGAATATAATTTGTAATTGTATTGTAATTTTTCAATAAATAAATAAATTTCTATCGTAAATATCAGACACTTGCTTGGATAACTTTAAAAAATTTGAAAGTTTCGGGTATAGAGAGGTGTAATATCTTTGAGCCAACAAACAGGAACGAAATTCTTTGTTTCGTCAAAACAAATTTTTTATTTTAATTCTTTATATTTTTATTTTTGATTTTTTATGAATTACAAATCCATAAGAATGTTTTTTCTATATTCTTGAACTTTAAACAACAATCACGATTATAAAAAGAAACCTATGGAGCAAAAAATTTGCTCTCTATTAGTTTCAAGTCTTGTGATTACAGATCTGTCACCAATTTGTTTAAAATATCATTACCACAAAACTTATTAAGGATTTAAGTCAGTTTCAGCCAAGTTAAAATTCTTTTGGTATGCCTTAAATATATCATGATTTCTTCACGAAATTTGCCATAAATATATTCTATATAAGTATTAATCAGTGAATAAAATATTATAAAGATCAGACCAAAATTGATCATAGCTGCCATATAAGGTTCACCTCCGAAAATTACTTTAACTTGCATAAATTTTACTATAATTGTAAAAAGATAATATTTTAAAGAAATAAATTTTATGTAAACAAAAAGCTCAATTTAAAATTTATTAGAATTAGTCCGTATCTGAATATATATTAGCAGCCATATAAAATCCATTTCCTAAAATCAACTCAAACTGCACCATAATTGGCTATAGTTTCCATATAAAATCCATTTCTGTATATAATCTTATAGTGCATAAATTCCATGCAAATGTTGGTATCAAGATAAAGTTACAAAAAAAAAAAAAAAAAAAAAATTAAAAAAAATTACAATTCCATATTTCTCTCGAAATCGGTCTACAATTGACCACAGGTTGCATATAAGACTCTCTCCGAAAACGCGTATACATAATAGGGTATAAAATGGTCGTGCTTGTTAGACTACAGCTTTCTTTCTAGTTCATTTATATAAAAGCACACAAATCTCCGATTTATAAAATATTTGTTTTTAAAAATGCATTTTCTACGCGTGTAATTTGTTATGAAAATATCGTTTAAAATTTTAAATATATTAAATGATTTCAATTCCTAGAATATATTGTTGCAGTATTGACATTTCGAACATAAACAAGTAAACAAAAAATATATACCAAAAAATGCAGACTACTATCAGATACGTAACTGGGAGTACAGAACTAAACAGAGTTAATTAGACTCATAATTCTCTATCACACTTAAAAAATTAACTCAACGAAAAAAAAAAAAGATCAAAACAAAATTTGTTATTAAAAATAAGACAAATCACTTGTAAAACTGTTGTTGTTATTTTTTCCAATACAATTTGATTTGACAACAGGCTAAGTTTTTTTGAGAGACTCCGATCATATTTGCTTACTCTCTGTTATCAATCATATGTTAATTTTTCATTCTCTTCGCTCTCACTTTCAATTCTAGTGTTTATTTTTAAATCATGTAAAATCTTCATTTATATTCATATCAGTAGTATATGAATCTATGGAATTTTATTGATTTCAAGACATAGTATTTAAAATTTTTTTATTATTCCACTGAGCGGCCCCACATGTTTTAAGAATATTGACATTTCTTATCAGTTTATTGCAACAAACAAACTCAAATGATTTTAAATTAAATTATTTAAATTAAAATAAATATGATTACTAAATAATAAAAACAAAAATTAAACATGTTTAAAATTAAAATTAATAATCACCATAATTTATGCATATGAGTATATTTTTTTAATTTTTAAATATTTTAAAATTCTCATCATATTTTCTGTTTTTTTAAAACATAAATTTTCAAGTTTTTATTATTGTTGCTTTTGGTTTTTTATGTTGTTGTTTTCTTAATATTCAAATTTGAAAATTTACATACCAACACCACTGGTTGGTTTTATACGATCACGATCTAAATTAAAACTCATGCGGCCCAAATGAGTTTTTTGTTTCAAGTGCAAATAGATGGAACCGACAATCAACAAAAACGATATTAAAAATGCCGTAAAATAAATGCGACGATTTTTTTCTTTACTGAAAGGCATTGTTAATTTGTTCGAATAGAGAAATAAAAATATATATTTATATAAAAAAATAAAATGCACTTTAAAACACACGCCGTTTCTGTCGTACCGGCTGGTAAAATTAGACTAAAAAATAATAAAGTGAGATGATTTTTATTCAATCTTATTGAAGCTGTGTGTTGCGTGTAAAAGAAAATATTTGTAGCTGATTAAGTATTTTGTTTATACATTTAAGTGATAACCTCTCAATTGTCAAAGATCAGACTTTTAAAGCTATGTAATCTTGCAGAGAATAATGAAATTGGATGTAACTAAGTGAAATTTTCGAAAGACAAAAATTGTTAGAAGCTTGTTTTTTATGAAAATGCTTAAATTAGAAAGCAAAATAATGTATTTTTTACCTGATGTCATTACCAAGAAATGAAACAATTACATATTTACATAATATAAATAATTAGGTTACTAATGTAAACAAAAGTATTCATTTACTCGAGTAAAATGCTTTACTTTGGCCTTTAAAAAGAGTTTAAAATATATTTTTTTCAAAGAATAAAAATTGCAAATTTTTTGACAAAATGAATAGTTTACATCTTTACATGATGTAAACTATTTAAAAGTTATGATATACTTTATCAAAAACGTTGAAAATATAAAAAAATATTGTTTACCCATAGTCTTGATGTTTGCATTATGTCTACGATTACTTTAATTTGACAATTTGTGTAAAATTTGATAAATTTTAATACAAGATCTATTGTTTACGTTATGTCAACTAAAGCTATTAATTTTAAAGCACTTTTTATAAAAAAATAAAGTTTAGTTTAATAGAAAATATTTGTTGTTTACTTTAATTATTAAAAAATATTTGCAGGAGAGAAATTATCTACATTAAGTCAACAATAATAAAATACTTTACATTTTTACATTTTAAAACTATAAAAATTTTACAAGAAAAAAAAAATTGTTTACTTAATGTAAATAATCAGGTTATTAGGGTCTACACTTAAAATTCTAGTAAAAATAAAAATTTGTAATATGTTAATAATTTTGACATGAAATTTTTATATATACTTGATGTTAAAACCTAAAAATGTTTGTAAACAATTAAAATTTATCTCAACAAATTTAAACAAAAATTAAGAAAAAATATAAAAAGTCAATATCTTCATAATGACTCCAATATGTACCTACTTAAATAAATTTTACATATTTTGCATTAAAACAAGATATAATTCCAAAAATTCGATTATTTACATAATGTCAATTATTTGAAATGTATGTAAACAATCGAAATTTGTTTTAAACATATTTAAAAAGATTAAACATTTACATTCATTTATAAAAGTAAATAAAGTTACATGATGTCAATATTTAATAAAAAAGAAATTATCTTGCTAAAATAACGTGAAATTTTCTTCTAAGACTTCGTAAAATTAATTTTCTAATAAGAATTTGAAAACTCAATTGCTTACATGACATTAATTATTTAAAATGTATGTAAATAAAGGAAATTTGTGTTAAAGTTATATTTTTTTATATAAAATTTAATTTAATTTCATGATGTAAACAATTAATAAAAACAGAAAAATAATAACATTTTTATAATTTTATAGTGTGAAATTTTCTATTAAGAGTTTGAAAAATCAATTGTTTACATGATGTAAATAATTAAAAATGTATATATTGAAATGAAATTTGTTTTCAACATTTTTAAATAGACCGAAAGCTAATGATTTTTTTTATAAATATTTATTATTTACATTATGTCAACAATTAATGAAAACTGGTAAACAATAAAATTTTTAATTTTAGAAAAAAATAAAATAATTCGATTTTTATGCTCTTGCTGTAGTTTGCTAATACGATTTGGAAAAATCAATTGTTAACATAATGTAATTTTTTTTTAAATGTTTGCTAACAATGGAAACTTGTCTTAAAAATGCTTGGAAAGATGAAGAATATTTATTTTCTTAATAAAAATAATTGTTTACACTATGTCTATAAATAGAGAAAAAATTAACAATAACATTTCAATTTATCATTATAGACAGGAAAAAAAAACATTTTTGTGATCTTGTTGTTATAATCTAACAATTTCTATTAAGAATCGGAAAATTTTAATTTTTTATACGATGCAAATGTGCATACAAAATAAAATACAATAAAATATATGTAAAAGTTGGAATTTGTTATTAATGTTAAAAAATTATATATATTTTTTTTAATAAATTGTTTACACGATATCGAAAATTAATAGATAAAAAAGGAAACAATACCATATTTATAATCTTGCTATAATAATGTGGAGAATTGTAAAAATGAATTGTTTACACTATGTCAATAATTAAAAATTTTTGTATAGAGTTGAAAATTGTCTTAAATTTTTTTAACAGTCAAAACCTAATAATTTTATTAGATATTAATTTAGTAATTTGTTTAAACTATGTCAATAATTAATTAAAATAGGTAAACAATTAAATTTTTAAAGTTCGGCTATGATAAAGATAGATTTTCTATTAAAAATTAAAGAAAATAACTGTTTACATGAGGTAAAGAAATAAAAATGTATGTCAAATTAAAATTTCCATTTTGTTTTATACATTTGTATAATATTGTTTACACGATGTCAATAAATAAAATTTTCTTAACTATTTTTAAATGGATCAAAACTGCTAATTTTGTGCAGATATTAATTTGTTTACACAATGTCAATAATTAATTAAAATAGGTAAACAAATGAATTTTATATGTTCTGTTATAAAACAGATAAATTTTCTATTAAAAAACTGAAGAAAACAATTGCTTACATGAGGTAAAGAATTAAGAAATTATATCAGGTTTTGAAATTTACAATTTTCATGTAAATTTTGTATTAAGAGCTAGATAAATGTAGATGTTAACAATTAAAGATTTGTGTAAACAATTCAAAATTCTTTTTTCAAAAAGAATAAAAATTATGAAAATAAATTATTTACGCGATGTAAAAAAATATAGAAACGTGTAAACAATTTGCTGCTTTTTCTACAACTAAGTTCAATTTTGTTTGTTTACTTAATGTAAACATTTAAAGAAGTAAGTAAATCAATTAAATTTGTGCTTAAAATCATGAAAAATAATTTTTGTGTCATAAATGTTTGCCCAAGGTGGCCACAAATATTAGCTTTACACATTGGCGTAATAGTCGTGTCTGGGAAGTGCCAAACTCACTTCAGAATAATACATATTAATACATTTTAGGTAGTTTAATTTAAATTTAATTTAGTAATAAAATATTGATGGCTTTAGATTTGACTATAAAAACAATTCATAGCACTTTCGACACAATTCCAAAACTGTTGAATTTTTTTTTTATGAAAAATAGTTCATCAGAGATGTTTTAAAAAATGTTTTAATAAAAAGTATACATACTGAATCACAAATACATAAGCACGCCTGCAGTCTATTGTGACTATCCAAAACCAGTTACTTGACTGACTACATTACAGTATCACTAGTCACTTTACTAACTACGTGACTAGTCACTTTAACATGGGGATGTCCTAGGAAGAAGTGTATTAGCACCCAAGGACCAAAAGGTGGCGATATAGTAACTAGTACGAACAAGTCAATATATCGGAATCCTTTTACAGGTGAAATTGAGTCAGTTAACTGACTAACTTTTTATTTGGTTACCTTACTAGCTACGTGATCAGTCACTTTAACATGAGAAGTCCTAGGAGGAAGTGTATTGGCACAATAGGACCAAAAAATGGCTATAAATTGGGTAGTTCGAAAAAGTCTGTCTTAAAAATTAGATTTTTTTTTCGTATATTTTTTTACTTTTTTTTTTTTTTTGTATTTTTATTTTATTTTTTGGTTTATTTTATAATTCTTTTTATTTTCTTTTCATATAATTTTATATTAATCACTTTAATTAATTTTTATATTTTTATTTTTTTGTTTATGGCGGCACCCCGAATTGAACTCACATCCTTATGTTTTATGGTCATACGCGCTAACCTCTCAGCCATATAGCATTCTTACATAAATTACACTATTTGTTGTTTTAATGATAAATCAACATTATTGACCCTCTGTAAGCGTGAGGTGGCTATTGCTTCCACTTTAGTCACCCTTTGGAAGTCGTTCTTTTTACTAGTTACATTGAGTCAGTCACCTGAAAAACTTTTTAACTAGTTACTTTAGTAGCTACATGACTAGTTGCTTTAACACGAACATGTTCTAGGAGGAAGTCTATTGGTACCCCAGGACCAAAAAGTGGCTATACAGTGGGTAGTTCGAAAAAGTCAATTTATGGAAATCTTTTTAGTGACAACATTGAGTCATTTATTCATTATTTAAAATTCAATCATACAGGTAACATTGGTTTATGATAGTTATATGAGGTTATTCATTTCTACTGTATGTATTCCACATGTTTAAATTAAAACGAGAGAAAAAGATATAGTCGGTCAAGCCCGACCATATAATACCCAACACCATTGTGTACATTATAATTTGGGGAGGGGTCTTTTATAAGACTTGGGAGTCAAATGTGGACTGATACTCATAAATGTGAAATAAAAGATATGAATACAGAATATTACGTTGATGCTGACATTTATATTAATTTATTCACTTTTGGGTGATTTCCGAAAGAGGGCGTTATATGGGAGCTATGGTAAATTATGGACCGATCTTTCTAAAATTTGGTACTATCATTTATGTTTATAAAACATATTTTTGTCGAATATTAACTTGATACTAACATTATAATGGGATTTATGCCCGTTAAAGTGATTTTCTGAAAAGCGGTTTATATGGGAGCTATGGTTAAGTATGGACCGATCTTTTTAAAAATCGACGCACTTAATTAGACTTACATGAAACGCATATGTGCCAAATATTTTATTAAAATATTGCTATATTTAAAGGATTTATGATCGTTAAACCCTTTTCCGGGAGGACATTTGTATGGGGGCTAGGTGAAATAATGGAATGATCATAACCAATTTCAATAGGCTTCGTCTCTGGACTATAAGAAACCTGTGTACCAAATTTCATTAATTTTAGTTCAAAATTGCGACCTGTAGTTTTATTGCAAAGTTTACATCGACGGACAGACTGTCAGATGGACGGACGGACATCGTTAAATCGACTCAGAAAGTGATTCTAAGCCGATTGGTATAAATTAATGTGGGTCTTAGACCAATATTTTTAGGTGTTACAAACATCAGCACAAAAGCATAATACCCTCCCCACCTATGGTGGTGTAGGTTATAAACAGATTTAATTGATGTAGTCGCCTAACATAAAAAGTATAAAAAAACATAATTAATTTTTTTCTTACAAAGTAAAATACTAAAGCCTCTGTTAAGCACCAAGGAGTCAATAAATTGGTATTTGACACTAAACACGTCTAAAACAGATACATCGGAGCAAAATGTCCAACTATGTATTTATTGCCGTTAGTCGAGTAACCCAAAGGGTCAATATTGGGGTAAGGAAAAAAATGTACACATTTGAATGAGTTAGTTGGGGAGACACAAATGAACTTTACTGTCTAAAAGCGGGTAAATTGACACCAAAAAATCTGCTGGTACAGTGTCGATTTGGATGCGTTCTTTAACGATTAAAAAAAAAAAACGAGAGAAGATATAGTCAGTCAAGGCCGACTATATGATACCCTACACCATTACCATCCACATAATTTTGTTTTTACTTATATACAACTTACTTGTGTTAAATATTAACATAATACTAACATTTGTATGGGATTTATGCACGTTAGTGATTTTCGGGAGATGAGTTTATATGGGAGCAATAGTCAGTTATAGACCGATCTTCATGAAATTTGGCATACAGATTTTTGTTGATATAAAACTTATATGTACTAAATTTCATTAAAATATTCCTATTTTTAAGGCATCTATAAGTGTTAAAACTCTATTCCGGGAGGGCATTTGTATGGGGGCTAGGTGAAGTAATGGGCCGATCATAACCAAATTCAATAGGCTTCGACCTTGTGCTGAAAAAACATATGTACCAAATTTCATCAAATTATCTTCAAAATTGCGACCTGTACTTTGCGCACAAGCTTTACATGGACATCCAGCCAGCCAGCTGACCAGACGGACGGACATTGTTAAATCGACTCAGAAAGTGATTCTGAGTCGAACGGTATACTTTAAGGTGGGGGTCCGGAGATTTTTTCTCTGCGTTACAACTTCTACACATAATACCCCAACCACCTTTGGTGGTGTAGGGTATAAAAAACATAACTCAGCTATATATGGACCGATTTTTAATGAAAAATTGTCACGAAAAAATTTTTGAGGTCTTTTAAGTAGAAATTTGTAATCGATTATGGCCAATAGGCTAGGTTACTGATACATTGGAATAAATAAATAAAAAAAAAAAAAAAAAATAACTGCCTATTATATTCCCCAGTTATTTACCCAAATGTTTTTGTCCTCCATTTAATCAATTACAAAGAGCATTAACCCAGCAGGCCACATGTCCATTAAAGACACTTTCATCGATGATGTCGTCTAAATTTGTCATCAAAAAAATGCATGTAGAGGATAACTTTGATTAAAAGTCACCTATATTGTCATCTTACCCCATTTTCAGCGACTTCAATAACAAAATATACTGAATTATCGTACATATTTAGTTCGGTGACAACATGAGTAAAATGTCCAGCGAGAATGTCGTGAATTAAACCAAACACACGACATGCTGCATGACAATGTCATCAATACCTATCAGATAAATAAAAGCATTAATAAAACCATTAAAAAGTATAGAATGTTGTAGCTGAAGTGGTAAGTGCGCTTGACTATTCAATAAGAAAGAGAGAAATTGGTGGCCTAGGTTCAAATCTCGGCGGAACCCAACTTTTTTTTCATTTATTTTTTTTAAAATGGTTGACGAAAATATACATGACACTGTCGCTCAGGTTATCGTTGATGACTTAATTGCCCTTTGTTCGAAAATGTCACCAATGTTTGTTCGGAGCTGTCGTACATGTGTCATCGAAGACTGTGACAAATCATCAAGACATCGTCGATATTTTCTACAAGACATGGCCTGCTGGGAACATTTCCATAATTAAATATGTATGTACTGGTTTGTGGGTGTTAAATGAAAATAACAAAATTATATTTTCAAATTATGACGAATTTTCCATTTCGTTTTGCTTATTTTACAAGATAAACTGATTAAAGTACTTATTATAACTTAATGTTTTATTTTATGTTATTACTCAAAAATAAGATCTTATAAATTTTACATCTTTCTTAAAATGATGGCTGTCAAGTTATGTTTATTTCTGTATATTTTAAATGTAAATGTTGCTGTTTAATATTTTTTTTTTTTTCTGTAATTATTTGTATTATCAAAAATGTGTAGGAATGCTTTACCATCCGTATGTTTTTTAATTAATATTTTAATTAGCAGTAATTTAATTAACATAATTATTTAAGCTAAAATGAGAAAATATTCCAGCATACAGCGACATTGAAACAGCAAAATTTGCATAAAAATCGACAAGGTGTTTTGAAAATTATTAATATTTAAATACGTTTACATTTTGTGTAAATGAAAGTACATACTTTTGTAAACAGAAATTAAAATTGAAAAGAGAAGAGAAATTATTATGATTGTGATAAACGTGATAAAAATATATAAATACTGTATGTAAACATTGCTAAATGTGTAGTACATTTAGGAAAAAGCTAAGTAAAATAAAATTTAATTTTTGCATTAAACAAATAAAAAATACTTATTTCACCCTGCTTATAATACTTCATTTAGCATTATCCCTGAAATTTTAATGCCAATGTCATCATCATTATCATCATAGTCATAATTTGGCCAGTAGGTAAATTGGTTACATAAAAGTCTTTTCTTGTATTCTACTCTTTTTAATCTAAAATTTAATTATTCCAGTTAAAAGCCATAAAAAAAAAACAAGTTACTATACCAAGCACTCAAATTTGCACACAATTTAAAAGTGTAGGAAGGAGAGAAAAAGAGCGCTATGTTTTATGTAGGTTGGTAAGGCAGACATCATGCATTCAGCCTATTTAACAGTTTTTATTGTGTTCATGAATGAAAATCGGGATGTGTTTATTACAAAAAGCTTTTTTAACGGAAATGAAAAATTCTCTAATGGATGTAAGTATGTATAAGGTTTATTCTACCAGTGGGCTGGGGAGATGAAAAATAAGTGTAAATGTAGTGAATTGTTTGTTTTCAGTAACGAAATGCATGATGCAGCTCATAAGAGTATGAACGAATGGTTAAAGCAATTGTTTCCGCAGTATTCATGTTCATAAGTACATACTTATTTATCTTTAGCCAAACGGTGATATGAGCTTAAGGCAAGATTAAAATATTTAATATTTGCCGTATCCTTTGTATTTGTAAGCATGTATACTTTTTCTGTTAGTAAAACGTTTTCTTAAAACTTTTTTGCTGAACTATTTTAAATAAAACGAGAGAAAAATATATAGTCGGTCAAGCCCGACCATATGATACCCTACACCATTATGTACAGTATAATTCGGGGTGGGGTCTTTTATTAGACTTGCAGTCAAATGTGGACCGATACTCATAAGCGTAAAATAAGACATACAAATACAGAATATTACGTTGATGCTGACATTTATATAAATTTATTCACTTTTGGGTGATTCCCGAAAGGGGGCCTTATATGGGAGCTATGGTAAACTATGGACCAATCTTTGTAAAATTTGCTACTATCATTTATGTTTATATCATCATCATTTGGTACTATCATTTATGTTTATATTTGTGTGGAATATTAACTTGATACTAACATTTTAATAGGATTTATGGTCGTTAGTGATTTTCTGAAAAGGGGTTTATATGGGAGCTATGGGTAAATATGAACCGATCTTTTTAAAAATCGGCACACTTATTTAGACTTATATGGAACTTATATGTTCCAAATTTCATTAAAATATGACTATATTTAAGGGATTTATGATCGTTAAACCCTTTTCCGGGAGGACATTTGTATGGGGGCTTGGTGAAATAATGGACCGATCATAACCAATTTCAATAGGCTTCGTTCCTGGACCAAAAGAAACCTGTGTATCATAAATTCATAAATTCAAAATTGCGACCTGTAGTTTGATTACAAGGTTTACATGGACGGACAGACGGTCAGACGGACAGACGGACGAACGGACATCGTTAAATCGACTCAGAAAGTGATTCTAAGCCGATTGGTATAAATTAAGGTGGGTCTTAGACCAATATTTTTGGGTGTTACAAACATCAGCACAAACGCATAATACCCTCCCCACCTATGGTGGTGTAGGGTATAAAAACAGTGAATTCACGTACTTATTTCAGAAAAAGTTTTTTTTTTTTCTTTATTTATTATTTTTATTTCTTTAGTCTCAGCACTAGTTTTTGTTGGCCCAATGGCAAACGTTATATAATAAGATATAATTCTTGATAATTTTAAATACAAATTTAAATAATTTATTTACATCTTTAGAGGTTTACATTTCAAATCAAATTATTAATTACACTGGTCGACAAAAAAAAAATGTTTTTTTGAGCTCCTTCGAAAAAAAAAAATATATAGACTAGATGGAATTCTGCATGCTAAACTCGAATCTGCTTTCAGTTTTTTTCCATCAGGTCGGGATTTTTTTTATGGGCGTGTCTAATATTGCGCCATAAATAAACCGATTACTCGAGTATATTTCACTATAACTCGAGAACGGTATGCACGATTTATATTAATGATATACCAAAATATGTGGAAAAACATTGGCTTAAGCCGCTTTACTATCAATTTTTATTTTTATTTATTTTTATTTTTATCCGCCCAATAGTTTAAGAGATATTTTGAAAAAAGTGTCGGAAAAAAATTTTTTCATGCTAAATTCAAGATTTCTTTTTTTTACTAAAACTTCTTTTTAAAAGTGAAAACATTAAAAATATTTATCTCAAAGCGGGCAAAATTACGAGTAAACAAAGTCACGTATCATAAAAATTGATGTACAAATCTTGAATGGATTCACAGTTATGTTTGGATACCCATGTATACCTCTACCTGTAGTTGAAACACACTAGTGGAAAAAAAAAAAAAAAATTGTTTTCGTCTTAAATAAAAAAAAATAGGTGGATTAGATGGAATTCAACGTGCTAAATCCGAATCAGCATTTACTTTTTTTCTATCACGCATTGATTTTTTTTATGGGCATGACTACTATGACCCCGTCTTTAGACATTCACACTAAGATAAGTTGAACTTTAATATATAGCGACCTAAATTGTATTTTAGCTGAATTTATATAATTTTTTGTCCAAATAATATTTCCTTAGTTATTCGGTAATTAGTACCGAAAATGTTAAAATTTATTTTTTTGAAAAGTGGTGAAAATTTTGATCCATAACTCTGAAATTCTTAAGAGAATTAAAAATATTGTGAACGTATGCTTCTTTTGATGTATCACTTATCAAAATCGTGTAAAGGATTCTTGAGTTATAGCCTAAGTTCGACAAACCATTCTCGAATTTTATAATGTATCCGTTGAATACGGTGATGATATAATTCATGCACATTGAAAAAATCAGTACTCGATAGAAAAAAAGTGAAAGCAGATTCTTGTTTAACTCGTCAGAATCCACCTAGTCCATCTTTTTTTGTTTCAAGAAAAAATAAAAAAAAAAATTTTGGCCTCGACTGTATTTTTACTCAATTGCATGTAACATGGGTATTTTTACTTAACTATGAATAAAATATTTATCAATTTTGAAGATACATACCTTATTTTATTCGCAGAATTACCAGCTTTAAGGTGAAGGTGATAAACTGTAACATTTTAGATTTTTTCATTTATTAAAAGAAATTTTATTAACAAAAAAATCTAAAATTTAACACGAAAATTATTTTTTTCGGACACTTATTTCAAAATAACTCGGAAACTATTGAGCACATAAAAAATTAATCTTGGAGAATTTGAAGATATTTTTAGTACGCATCTTTTGGTATATCACTTTAATCAATCTTATACACCGTTCTTGAGTTATGAGGTAATATACTAGAGTAATGGCCTTACTATAGGCGAAATATTAGACACGACCATAAAAAAAAATCCAGACCTGATGGAAAAAAACTGAAAGCAGATTCGTGTTTAGCACATCAAAGTACATCAAGTCCAACTATTCGTCTATGGGAGAGGATTGTTTTGTTGACCAGTGTTATTGATGTAGAGTAAATAATTTTTTTTTTTTTTTTTTTTCAATATTTACATCTTCAAAATTTTCTAACTCTTAAAGAAAATTAATATGAAATACATTTATTATTTTTGAGTTCATGTAAATAACACAGGGAAACACTGATTCTGCGGCACGGGGTTTCTCAGTCAATTCGGACTCACGATATTAATAAGTACTTAGCCTCAAATCTACTTTTTTGGAATTGACTCTAGTTCTCGCAATAAATCGCGATTTGTAAAATTAAGAAGGTTGTACTATATATTGAAGCATATCTCGAAAACGGCTTGTCTAATTTTTATTATTATTACTTTCTTTTTTTTTGAAAAATTGTCAAAAAATTCTAATTAAAATTGTCTTCTAATTAAAATTACTTATTAATACAATCAACAGTTATGGAGATGTTAAGCCCATCTTTTGAGAAAAATTAAATTTTATTCAGAAATCATAAAAATTCGAAGGTGTCAAAAATTTAAATTTTTGTTATATAATCACAAAATTAAATTTGATGCAAATAAAATAAGAAATATCTCAATGAAATCAATGCATAAGTTTTGACTTTATTTAAAAAATTAGTGAAAATACTCATTTTCAAGTTACATAGAAAAATTAAAAAAAAAAGGATGTGAATAAAATCAAAATGTATGCTTTGATTTTAATGAAATATAGCTTGTTTTATTCGCACAAAAATTACTTTTGTGATTAAGAATAAAAATTTGAATTTTTGACACTTTCGAATTTTTATGATTTTTTGAATAATTCTTTGTTTTTTTGATATTTTGTATAGAATTTTATTTTTTCTCAAAAGATGGTCTTAGTATTTCCATAATTGTTGACGGTATTTAAAAATAATGTAAGAGCGACTTGATGATAATTTTAATTAACATTTTTTGATATCTTTCTGAACAAAATCAGATAAGTGGTTCTCGAGATATGCTTCAATATATAGTGCAAACTCCTTAATTTTACAAATCGCGATTTGTGGATTAGAGGCTTAGGAAATTGTTCTCATTTTGTAACTCTGACTATATTAATTCATTAATTATTGACATGGTGTAAATAACACTGGTGGACAAAAAATCCTCCCCCAAAGACGAATAGTTGAGCTTGATGTATTTTGATGCGCTAAACACGAATCTGCTTTCAGTTTTTTTCCACCTGGTCAGAATTTTTTTTATGGGCGTGTCTAATATTTCGCCCATTGTAAGGCCATTACTCTAGTATATTTCCTCATAGATCAAGAATGGTGCTTACGATTTTCATATGTGATGCACCAAAAGATGCGGACTAGAAATTGCTTCAAATCCACCAAACTTAATTTTTTTATGTGCTGAATAGTTTTGGAGATATTTTAAAATAAATGTGAGAAAAAAAAACTTTTTTATGCAAAATTTTAGATTTTTTTGTTACTAAAATTTCTTTTTAAAAGTGAAAGCATCAAAATGTTTCAGTTTATCACCTTTGTCTTAAAGCTGGTAATGTTGCGAATCAAAAAGGGCATGTATATTTAAAATTGATGCATAAAACTAGATTTTATTCATAGTTAAGTAAAAATACCCATGTATACATACAATTGAGTAGATTTACAGTGTTGGACAAAAAAAGAAAAAAAATGTTTTTCCTTGAAACAAAAATAGGTGGATTAGATAGATTTTGACGAGTTGAACAAGAATTTGCATTCATTTTTTTTCTATCACGTGCTGATTTTTTTTATCACTTTATTCAGCTGTCAGACTTTAAAACTTGATGATGATTTGTACAATTTGAACTATAACTCAAGAACCATTTATACGATTTTGAAAAATGATATACCAAAAGATGCACAAAAAAAAATTTGTCGTCTAGCTTTGTCAACATGTTTTTATTAATTAAAGAATTTCAAAGTTATGGATCAAAATTTTCACGATTTTTCAATTTTTTTTTTTAATTTTTTTTTTTGCTACTAATTACCGAATAACTACGGAAATATTAACTAAACAAAAAATTATATAAATTTGGCTCAAAGATAATTTAAAACGCTATCTACTGAAGCTTAATTTATTTTAATTGGACAAACTGTTCTCGAGTAATACAAGAGTGACTGCCTAAAGGCGGGGTCATAGTAGTCATGCCAATAAAAAAAAAAATCAAAACGTGATAGAAAAAAAGTGAAAACTGTTTAACACGTGAAATTTCATCTAACACCTGAAATTTTCTAATTCACTTATTTTTTTATTTAAGACGAAAATATCTGCTAAACTATTAAGTGGATAAAAATTCCGCATATTTTGGTGTATAATTTATATAAATCGTGCATACCGTTCTCAAGTAATAGTGAAATATACTCGAGTAATAGGCTTATTTAGAGGGCAATATTAGACACGCCCATAAAAAGTTTCTCGACCAGATGGGAAAAAACCGAAAGCAGATTCGAGTTTAGCATGTGGAATTCCATCTAGTCCACATATTTTTTATTTTTTTTGAAGGTGTACGAAAAACATTTTTTTGTCGACCAGTGTTATTGTTAAATTTTTGACAGATTTTAGTATTTTTTAGAATTTTTAACAACAATATTACAAATATTATATTTATTGCATAATTATACCCTACACCACCATAGGTGGTTGGGGTATAATGCGTTTGTGCTGATGTTTGTAACGCACAGAAATAATTATAGGACCCCCACCTTGAAGTAAACCGCTCGACTCAGAATCACTTTCTGAGTCGATTTAACGATGTCCGTCCGTTTGTCCGTCTTGCTGGCTGGCTGTCTGTCCATGTAAACAATGTGAACAAAGTACAGGTCGCAATTTTAAAGATATCTTGATGAAATTTGGCACAGATAATTATTGGTACAAGGACAAAGCCTATTGAAATTGGTTAGGATCGGCCCATTATTTCACCTGGCCCCATACAAATGTCCTCCCGGAATAGGGGTGATAACTGCCTTAAATATAGCAATACTTCAATGAAAATCGGCGCAAAATTGTTTTGTATAAGTATCAATCTTTGTGCTAAATTTTATCAGAATCGGTTCATAATTGACCATAGCTCCCATGTAAACCCTCTTCCGAAAATCACTTTAACGTGCATAAATCCCGTACGAATGATAGTATTAAGTTAATATTCAACACAAATAAGTTTTATATAAGTAGAAACAACATTGCCAAAATTTATGAGAATCAGTCCATAATTTACCATAGCTCCCATATAAACCCATTTCCGGGAATCACTCTAAAAGGGCATAAAATCATATAGATGTTAGTATAAATGCATTGTTCTGTATTTGTATAATTTATTTTACATTTAGTAAAAGTGTTGGTCTACAATTGGCCACAGGTCTAATAGTGTAGGTTATTATATGGTCGGTCTTGACCGACTATAGTTTCTCTCTCGTTTTTTTAAATAATTTAATTTTTTTAAGTTTAAGTTAAAGCGTATTAATGAAATGATTTAATTTTATTATTTTCATTAGTTAACAGATTTTTAAAATAAGTAAATAATAATTATTTTTTTATTATAACGTTATTATTAATTTTGATCAATAGTTCAATTTTTATTTTTTGACATCATGTAAACAATTAGTTTTTACACAATTTAGAGCTTTTTATAATATTGAACGGAAGTGGAATTGTATAATTTTACGATGCCAGAAAAGATAATATAATAATGAAAATTGACACAAACAAATCCTATCTTAGAAAAAGTATATATGAACAAAATTTGCACACCTTTAATAATTTAAGTTAATGATTATAAGCCGTTAGAATATGATAGGATAATATAGATTAAAGTATTACTTTCGCAAATCTTTTAAAACAAAACTTTTTTAACCAAAACAGACTTTAAAAAATATTACATAAAATAAAAAATGGCTTACTCCGGTCCCTGAGTCCCTGGCTATGTTAAAATTTGTAGGATGAATAGGTTTATTTTAAGTAGATTTTTAGTTTTTTACGTTGTTTGAGAGCTTTCCCAGTTTCCTGATAGGAATTTCATAATATGGCTCTGATTGAATTTTTAGGAATACTGTTTTATAAGTGTGGAAAATTTTAATTTTCTACGTTGTCTGATAAAAATTTCAAAATCTGGCTCCGGATCAAATTTGTAGGAGCTTCAGAAAGCTCTGGAAAGTAAAAAAGTACTTAGCCAATTATAGAAATATGAATCCATTTAAAACTAATGAAATTAATTTTCATTTCAGATTGAAGATCAAATACTAATTTAACAAATTTTTTACAAAGTTACAGACTAATCATGACAAAATGACATTTTGACTACAGTTAAGTTTTAGCTTTGAATACAAATGTAATAAGTTAGCAGTCCTAAATTTGATATATGTTTTTTTTTTTTTTTTTTTTTTTTTTTTTTTTGTTTTTAATAGATACAATTTTAAAATAAAGAGGCAATTTTGAAATACCCTAAGCTTCAACATTTTCTATTAAAGTTATAAGAAGTGAGATCGAAAAATTTTTAACATACATAATATTCAATAACTTGGAAACGGTTGATCTTAGAGTTTTCATTATTTTTTAATCATTTGATAATTTAGCATAGATCACAGAAATATATAATTTTTATGGTTCTAACCACTAATTATAAAATTGTGGACTATTTGAAAACCCCTTCTTTGGAGATTTGATAGGTGCTTCAGTCACTTTTTTGGAACAGTGTGCACATTTTCTGTTAAAATCTTCGGTATTTTGGGACACCTTTTTTGTGCTCTTGAATTCACTTTTCACAAGAGCTCAATATCTCTCCACTGGTCTATGCTATGGACAATTTTGAAAATTGACCTCTCTTGGTACTAAAACTATGTTATTGATTTGGTACCACTCCAGAACTTTCTTACCGTACACTGAACCAAAAAGGTACATAAATACAATTAAAAAGTTCATTGTTACAATGAATTTGTGCACTAATTTTGACCCTATGTACAGGTTCATTGAAACAATGAATTGTCATACATTAATATTATAATTCAATGTACAAGTTCATTGATTAAATTTATTCTCACATTGAATCATTCATTAAATAAAATAAATAATTTCAGTGAACAGTACATTGGTTTCAATGAACTCATATTTTGTCCCAATGAAACTATACATTAAAAATGTATTATAATAGGCGTGCTCTGTATTTCTTGTTTCTATTTTATATTAAATGATTAAAGTATATGATATTGAGTTAATATAAGCAAAAATTAAATATAAATATAAAAATAAAATTATTACATTTCACTAAAAAATTTAAATAAAAAAAATGCATGTTACAGATGTTATCGTGTTTGCTTTGTCATTTATAATAATATAGTAATTCCTGTTGTCCTCTATATTGCTCAATGATGGTATGGAATATCCATTTAGATGCCACATTAATATAACTGCAGCATTATCCTTAACAAAGAAAGTTTATAAATAAAATTTTTAAAATTCGTTCAATTGCTTAAAATATTTGAACTAGTTACCTTTAAATCTTTTTGGTCTATAGAAATTTCCTTATTTTGACGATCACCAGATGTAGCATTCAAATCTTGATTAGTCTGTAATATATTTTTATTAAGATTTCAATTAAAATATTTCATATATTTATGTATACTTACGAATCGAATCCTCTTGATTTTGAAATCGCAATATTTTTTGAAACCCTGGTATTTAAGGCTAATAACACATTCTTCTGCATCTTATTGTTTTTATCTACATAAATATAAATGAAATGTAATATTTAAAAACTGTTTAAAATCATAAACATAATTAAACTTACGTGTTATGAAGGCAAGTCTCCAAATTTCTTCTTTTGGATAATTAATTTAATTTGGTGTATTCAATTATGTTGCTCGACTTCTCCTTTGCGAATAAATTATATTTATATATTTTAATAACTCGATTTATCTTATTTAGTTTTTAATTATTTTCGTTTTTAATATAACACTCACTTTTTTACTTTTTGCTTTTGTTTACAACGCGTCATTTCTTGTTAAAAGATAAAAGAAAACTGAGTTGTATTTGTTTTCAGTTTACTTTATTTCCCGTTAGAAATCATTTATTTTAATATAATTTAATGAAATTTATAATTGGTTCAATGCTTATGTTCATTGTGTAATGCTTCCTCTTAATTAAATCAATGTATTAGTACATTGAATAAATTAATTCAATGAACTAATACATTAAATCAATTAACTAATTTACCTATTGTAATAAGAAATAAATTTAATGAATGGTTTCAATGTAATGTTCATAATAGCGTTAATAATTTCATTGAATATTTTCATTGAAGCAATGAATTTCTACATTAAGTTAATAATTTTTTGGAAAAAAATTAATGAATTTCATTTAATGTACTTCAGTCATTGAAATTACTTTTTTCAGTGTAGTAACATGATATTAAATGGGTCCAAAAATATGTGGATACGTTGTGCTTTCTTAAGAAAAGAAGAATTCTTTTTTGCAAATATTCCTTTATGCATATTTTGGTATTTATAGATCCGAATGTATCAAATGACTTTCCTGTTTTGCCGCAGCTGCAAAAAGCTTGTCATACCATGAATTTTGTACGAAATTTTTGCTTAAACTTATCTCCAACATTGCTTCGAGCATTAGCAATAAAAATTTTTGAGACACAAGCTGCGAAGATTCTGCCAGCACCTACGTTTCTTCGTCAATTATACAGCTTGAGTATTTTTGTATGAAATTTGGTTTTAAATTCCGAGTCCTATTTTTGGCTTGTAATTTTTTTTGCAGAATTCCAGTTTGGAATTTTTTTGAACTTTATATGTTATCAACTTTCCCATTAGTGTTAAATTTTCGCACCAAATAGTCGAAGCACTGAGAAAACTGAGCTGTTTTTCTACCAGATGTGTTTGGAGTTCCTTTCAATATGCTTTCAATTTTCTGGCCTTCCCAATATCATGTGGTCCTTTTTTCTTACCGAACTAGGTTTCACATCAATAGTCAAATTCTCCTGATACTGTTTAATAACATTAGAAACGGTTTTACGGACGACATTTAATTCTGTGGCCAATTATTTGTAAGACCTATTTGGATTTTTTGAAATTTTTTAATAACTTGTAGGACGTAAATCTTTTTCGCCACTTATTTTGATGAAAATAACGACAAATTAACATGGTTGTTATTAAAAATAATAACTGAAGTATTTTTCCATGATAACTAGATCAAAAAAAATTTCGAATATTGATTCTGAAAAAAGTTATGAGGCAAAATGTATGTAAAGAATTTTTCGATCTCACTCCTTACATAAATTTCATTTTATTTTTAGTAAATTAAATGTCATTTCTACTAACTAAATTTTAAAATAAAAATGTATTTATTTAGCAACTACCTCTCCTAAAAAGATGCTATTAATTTTAACCCAAAATAAATTTATTTTGATAATATCTTTAGTTATTTAAAATTCGAAATTTAATAATGTTCGTATGTATTTTTATTGCTTTTATATTAAAATATTCTTAAATCATTTTGTATTATTTTCATTTTAGTATCTGGATAAACCAACAAACATGAATGTTTCAAAATAAGTTGGTCAACAATTTACCACTTTTACTACTACCAACAACAATAACACAACACAATATAAACCACCGATAAAGAAGGTCCAAACAAAGAATAAATAACAACAAAACCAATACATACATTATAGATGAAAATAAATTTCATTTTTTTGCTGCCTTATAACTATTTTTGATATTGTTGTTGTGGTTGTTGCTTTTGCTGCTCATGCTGATACTATTAAAGTTATAGTTCTAAATAAAATATTTCCAAACAGTTATGGCTATTTGTTTTGCTAAAAAATAGGCAATTATATTTACATCACAGCACAGCAAAACATATCACATTGGAAAACCATCTATGGCAGTTAAAAAGACCATTGAATGAACCAAAATCGAAGGAAGCTAAAACAGATACATAAGTTAAGTGAAGAGGAAAGAAGTGGTAGTTGGTGTATAGTCTAGAGAGAATAGAGGGGTAAAGAAACAAAATTGTATAGCAATATTTACGTAAAAGTTAAAACCACTTGACATAACGTACCACTTGACTAACACTCATTCACATACGAACGCATTCTCCCCTCCACCCCCACTTACACATACATACATACCAGCAAACTTAATAAATTTATATGAATTTGTGTGTGTAATGGTGTGTAGGTGGAACCAAACGATAAATTAATACTTTATCAGAGTGAATGGAAAAACAAAGAGTAGAAAACTTTTTTTTTCCTTTTCTTTCATACCAAAAACAGGAAATTTTCTATAACAAAACAATAGATTCAATTCCCAACTGATACATGTATTTAGAACTAAATGTTGAAAACTGGAATAAAATAAAACATCAACTAAAACAAACAAAACTAAACATACAACTAAAGCAATTTTTATTTTACGCCCGTACAACGGATGTCAATATGATTCGTTGCAAAAATTGGTTTTGCGCTCGCAGCAATAACAATGACTATGCTGAGATACTATTTGGTGATAGCAAAACCACAACACAAGCAACAAACACCACAACAACGGACACAATGACAACGTCCAACGTGGTGCGGCAACAGCAGCCAGCAAATGGAAAAATAAGTGGAACAGGAACAACAATTGCCAATAATATAGCAGCACATGCAATGCACAATTCAACACCGCCAACAGCAGCAGCTGGACCAGTAGCTGCTGCTGCAGCAACAACTACAGGTACAGCGAGTGGTAGTAATAGTTGTAGTGGTTTAGGTGGTGCTGGTGCCAATGTAAATGCAAATGCTGTTGGTCCTGGTTCACATGTTGTTACATTTTTAGATGATGTACCCAGTGGCAGTAATGGTGTTGTTAATACAACAACACGTCTTATGAACAATACAGATCTGCAACAACAACACTATTATGATCATCATACGTCTGATGATTTGGATGCCTTAGATACCGATGATTTTTTAGCAAATAATATTGTCAGTTCGGCCATGTTATGTGATGATACACTGCCGACTTCAAAGAATTGCTATCGTCTTGTGGTGCTGGGGTAAGTAGTTGATTCCAATATTAGATAAGGTAACAAAATTAATACATATTTATGATTTTTAATTAAGTTATTAAAATTCAGTTTATGGACATGTCATTATTAATATTTTGTCTACTTGTCTTATCATAATTTTTATTAATAAAGTGTAATTTGGTTTCACTCAATCCATATTATTTTTATATACAAATGAAATTAAAAGCTTTAAAGTAACTAAAGAAAGTTATCTTAAATTCATTTTATAAGAATGTTTCTTTTTCTGTCTTATTTTATTATCTTTTATTTTCTCTTGTTTTACACACATTTTCACTTTTTCATTTAATTTTATTTTATGTGGCAGATGTTAGAAAGAACATAGATACATACTTAAAAGCATTGTAAGCCATAAAATACTGTGATAATCTAATAAGTATAAAGATAATATGGTTTTATTAGTAAATTATAATTAAAAAATATTGTAAAATGAATAAAATGGTAAAAGCATATAAAATAAAAAAATAGATTATAAAATAATAAAGATGTTTTCGGTAAAATGTTGAAATATAAAAAAAAAATATAATTAATTTAAGTAAGGCTTCTTTCTTCTTATAGATTTTTCGCAGCCGTCTCTTCTTCCACATTATTGTTGCGATTTTTTGTCCCTTTCCGTTCAAAAAATGTGACGGTTTAAAAAACTAAAAAGCTAATAATTTTACAAAGGTGTACTTGTTTAATTAATAATAACTTCTAAACTATACATGGTAGATATCTAGTTTTAGTTTCATATTAAAGAAAAAAATAATACCTTTATAACGATGTTTATAAACTTTTTTACATCAAAAGTTCAAAGGTGAAAGTTAGACATATAATAATCAAATCATTATATCATTATTGACGTAACCCTTCTTCATAGGCACGTAAAATCAAGTTGAAGTCATTTAGTTTAGAAGTTATGAACCAAAATAAATTCTAATTATTTATAACTTCTAAACTATACACAATAAACATTTAGTTTTAGTATCATTTTAAAAATGAAGATATCGTCTTTAAAATCATATGTAGTAAATTTATTTAATTCGAAAGTTCAAAGGTCAAAATTAAACTTTTAAACATTAAACCTTTGTATCTCCAAAAACGATATTCTTAAAATTCTTAAAAAATTATATATATAATGTTAGCACAACTTCTACCCATATCCATAAATCAAAATCAAAGTCAAATATTCCCAGCAAAAACTTTGCTTACCATGTAATGAGTTAAGAAGCTGATATAATGGATATTCAAAACTTACACGTTAGATGAATAACTCATTATTTTAACACGGCGATGTCATTAGAGGCAACTACTTACTCTATATTATTACAGGTAAGTATATCAGAAAGTCATTACTTAAATGTCATTGCAAGAACTAATTACTTTGAATCTATTCAATAACTCCTTAATTTCAAAGTATTACAGAAGTCATTATTAGCAAAATGAATAGTTACATTAGTTGGTTACAAATAGTTACATTATTGGTTACAAATAAGTACTGAAATATGAAACAACAAAAAGCAGATTTTTTTTTTCAATTTATTTATTTAAAACATACACAACTTAAATTATTCAAATTACAGTTATAATTTTTCATGAATGAATTATCATGTATGCATGGAGTAAGTACCCTAATGATTTTGTTGACAATAAGCCTGCCTTTTGTCATGTGTTCGACTCCACCAGAGACTCTGGTGTTTATACGATTGATAAAAAATAACATTTCCAAAAATCAGATCTCAAGTATTTGATTACATATCATGTTAAAATTAAGTAGTTACTAATCTACTTTCATGTAACGCAGACAGTATGTTATTATCATTGAAAAGTAACCACATTCGTAACTACATGTCATTACGAAGTTTTTGCTGGGTTGTATATACAATTTTATTTTTTTAATTAAAAATACTTTAATTTTTGTAAATATTTTAAATTTTTACGTACAAAAAAATTGCCTTTTTGCCATATTTTGCTTCATAACTCCTAAACCAAATGAGTCTCCAACTTGAATTTTGGTTCGATTATAAAACAGAGTTAAATTATCAATACATAATTTTTTCAAGAATTTTAAAATACCATTTTTCGAGATATTCTGCTTTGAAAATTATATTTCAGATTTTGGCCTTTGATAAGGAGTCAGATCGAAAAAATCTTAACACACATTTTGCCTCATAACTTTTTTCGGAATCAATATTCAAAATTTTTTTTGATCTAGTTATCATAGAAAAATACTTCAGTTATTATTTTTAATAACATCCATGTTAATTTGTCCTTATTTCCATCAAAATAAGTGACGAAAAAGATTTACGTCCTACAAGTTATTAAATTATTTCAAAAAATCCAAATAGTCCTTTCAAATAATTGGCCACAGAATTAAATGTCGTCCGTAAAACCGTTTCTAATGTTATTAAACAGTATCAGGAGAATTTGACTATTGATGTGAAACCTAGCTCGGTAAGAAAAAAGGTCCAAATGATATTGGGAAGGCCAGAAAATTGAAGGCATATTGAAAGGAACTCCAAACACATCTGGTAGAAAATCAGCGCAGTTTTCTCAGTGCTTCGACTATTTGGTGAGAAAATTTAAAGCTAATGGGAAAGTTGATAACATATAAAGTTCAAAAGATTCCAAACTGGAATTCTGCAAAAAAAATTACAAGCCAAAAATAGGACTCGGAATTTAAAACCAAATTTCATACAAAAATACTCAAGCTGTATAATTGACGAAGAAACGTAGGTGCTGGCAGAATCTTCGCAGCTTGTGTCTCAAAAATTTTTATTGCTAATGCTCGAAGCAATGTTGGAGATAAGATTAAGATCCAAAAGCAGCAAAAATTTCTTACAAAGTTCATGGTATGACAAGCTTTTTGCAGTTGCGGCAAAACAGGAAAGTCATTTGAAACATTCGGATCTATAAATACAAAAATATGCATAAAGGAATATTTGCAAAAAAGTCTTCTTCTTTTCTTAAGATTGAAATAAATATAAAAAGATTGTTTTTTTTTAGTATAAAAATCCGGTCTCTGGTTATATTATTATTATACCCACCATCAAAAAGATGGGGGTATATTGAGTTTGTCATTCTGTTTTTAACATGTCGAAAAAAAATCGTTTAAGATCTCATAATGTAAATATTTTCTGAGTTCTGGTAAGACTGAGTCGTCTAGCTATATCCGTCATATATCTGTCAGTCTGTCTATTGTATATATATATATATATATATATATATATATATATATATATATATATATATATATATATATATATATATATATATATATATATATATATATATACAGTGAAAGCTCCCATAGGCGGACAACGATCGTCACGCTGATTTTGTCCGTTATCGGGAGATGTCCGTCTATGGGATATGTTACATAATTTTTTAATACAAATGATAATTCAGTACTATATCTTTTTCTTTCAACATTCAATATTGATTGTAATGAATTAACTTATAGATATACATATTCTTATTTATACATATGTATCGTCACCTAAAATGCAAAAGGCCGTAACAACTTAAAACTCAAATGTTGGTTTTATTTACTGGATTATAATGTACTTACGCAAACTACATTTATATAAAAAGTTTCATGCTCATATCTTCAAAAATTATATCAATATTGACAAAAGTCAAAAGATCGTTACATTAACTTCATAAACGAAACAGTCATAAAATTTGTTCCATTTAAGAAAAATTTTATTCGAAATGTTTTATCATTTATCTATTTTTGTATTAAGTTAACGTTTAAAAATTTTACTTAATATCTCAATTTTAAAGCAAAAAACTAAAAATTGTGTTTTTTTTTCTTTTGCTTTATGTCATTTAGACATTATTTGCAATAAATTATGATTTCATGAAATTTATTTTATCGAATTTATGGCTACAGTTCGCTTCTCTCCGTTTTAATTTTTCGTACGCGAAAAAATCATCTCTTAATTGTTAGTCAGGTCAGACTTCTTTCAACAGCATATTTACTAACGATTTTTCCACGAAATTTTAAAAATTAAAAGCATGTTGAGGACAAGTTTGACTACAAAGTCATCTACATATGTTGGCATGTTGTAGGCATTTAAAAAAAATAGGATTAACTTGGGAAAATGATGTTGGAGGCCTGGCCTCGATCTTAAGCAGCACCCAATATGACTGATGACAATGTCGTTCTGCACAACAAGAGCAGAATTTCTACGCTCTTTGTTCGAAAAAGTTGTCAAGATTTTTAGGAATCTGCCGCCATTGTGTTGTACGAAAAATCATGAACCCATCATCGAGACTGTCTTCAGGACATAGATAACTGGGACAGCATCTATTTTTAGGGATCAAATTTTCATTTTCTTTTTTCTAGTATAAAGAATTTTTAATGAAGTGTAAAAGTCAAAATTAAATTAAAAAAATAGTTTTTGCTCAAACCAGCAAAAAGTTAATTAAAAAACGAATAGTAAACTATTTAACTTCGAAAAATGTAAGTAAATATGAAATATGAATGCAAACACGGACAAAAATAAGAACAAAAATAAGTAGCATCTTATTATAAAATATTCGGTACATTTCTTTTACGGTTTATGAGTTTTGTCCGCCTACGAGAGATGTTTTCTCTAAAAACAGGTGTCCGCGTCCGCCCTAGAGAGCGTCCGCCTAGCGGAGATTAATTTATTCTAAAAATGCCACCTAAACCATGGGACCTCAAAAATTGTCCGCCTACCGGAGATGTCCGCCTACGGGAGCTGTCCGTTAAGGGAGCTTTTACTGTATATATATATTGGCTTGACCAAATCTATATAGGGTTGTCATTAAAAATAACTACTGACATATTTTTCAAAGATAACTAGATCAAAAAAAATTTAAATATTGCTTCCGAAAAAAGTTAAGAGGCAAAACGTGTATTAAGATTTTTTCGATATCGCTCCTGAATTCACTCTTATATAAAACTTATTTCTTTAAATTTGTTTGAAATAATGACAAAAATAAGGTATTTATGAGTATTAAGGACCCTATTCCGGGGGACATTTGCATAAAGAGTAGGCGTCATCGTTATTCTAAAATAGTCATATGATCCAAATTTCATCATATTACATATCTTTAAAATTTCGACTTGTACTTTGGGTACAAGATTGGAGAATAAAATATTTGAAGTACCTTTTTTAAATTTTGTATTAAAATAATTAAGAAAAGAAGTTATCCAATATATCGCCAAAATTTTACATTCTCATTTGATATAAAAATAGCAAAGTAGCAAAATAAAAAATTATCGCTTTAAAGACGAGCAAGAAATGATAAACTGAAAACGCATTTTATACGTTTTCAAATGTGTATACAATTTTTCTTATGTGAGAAAATTTTTTATTGTATCGTGTTTTCAGAAAATGTTCCTCACTTTGAAAGTTCGATTACCAACATTTTTTTTTCGCAGACTGAGCAGGACGGTTTGTAACTCTCTACAAAATTATGTTATCCTAATTATAAAATATCACTAATATTTTGCATATAAAAAATTAAAATTCATAATTTAAATCCCCAAAAAAGAGAAATAATCTCTTATAACTTACATATCAAAAGCTTTTGTTACATTCCCTTTGCTATATGTACATCAAAACATTAACTGTATAATTAAAAACAATGCAATTTGTTTTATTAATAGATCCATTTTGCCAAATATGTTTTACTCTTACTTAAAGCTGTCATTCTCATTCTTAATCTACTAAGTAAATGTTATTAAGTTAATTAATTAATTGAACAATTAAAAAAATATACTGTAATTCATATAAAGCAATTAACTGATTATGTTTTACTTGTTTTATTTTTTTTATTTTTATTTTTCTCTTCGTTCAATCAACTTCTTGTTACAAAGTATTAAAGACATTCTACATAAATCTTTCTTGCCATCACTACTTTAAAAATGAAATGAAAAGAAAAAATAAATAAAAAGACACAAGTGTCTTCTACTAATTCCCCATAAAAAGGTAAAAATCTATAGAAAATAAGAAAGAAAAAAAGGCACAAGTGTCCTCTACTACCTTTCTATAAAGAAGGCAAGAAAAAATGTAATAAAATGTAAGGTTTTATCTGCCAGTAGACACACATATGTATATAGATAAAAGTATTTCCTTAACTGCCTTACAACCTTTTCCCTACTCTTTTAAAAACAAATTGTTGTTGTTGGCATCCTTTTATAAATATAAATGAGTATGAGCAATTCCTGATAAAAGGACGAACAGCCTACAATTATCCAAGTAAATTTATACTTTTTCACACTTGTAATTATGAAATTATACTTAATTTTATGTTGGGAGATTTAATTATTTTTCATAATCTTATACACACTTAAATACATACCGGGAATTCATACTTCCATACATACATACTTATATTGTATTTCAAAGGACATGTGTGTTTGCGTATACATATGGATTAGAATGTGTGTTTTTTGTAGGTAGAAATAAAATTTAATCACGTCTTTACATTTAATTAACAATACGCTTTAATTGGTCATAATATTTGTCTATATTTATCTCTGTGACGAGAGTTGAGGTTATCAGTTATTTAAGAGAATTAATTCAAGAATTAATTTTTAAATTAAAATGCAGCTAATATATACATATATATATAAGAGTGCCTCTTTAATTTTTCTATTTATTAGTAATTAAAAAAATTGAATTTTTAAAGTTATAGGATGTTTTTTGGCTGAATGATAATGTCAGTCCGTCCGTCTATACATTTGGGTTGAATGAAACGAAAATGACGCTTAATTCTGGAAAAGGTTATATCAACACTTTAATAATCACATTTAATTATTATATTTATTAGTAAGTAAAAAATTGAATTTCTAGAATTCTAAAATATTTTTTGGCTGCATGGCAATGTCCGTCTATACATTTAGGTTAAATGGGTCGAAAATTCCACTTAAATCAGGGAAAGGTGATATCAAGATTTTAGTACCTTCATTTGGTTTCCATATTAATTGAGAAGTGGAAAAAATACTTTTCCAATTAAGAGTTTTTTTTAAGAATTTTAATGTCCGTCCATCTGTCCGTCTGTTTGTTAATTTTTGAAAACTTTCCAATTCAAAATCGTTTAACTTTTGACTCAATAAAGATAAGGACTAAATTTTTTAAATTTTCTTTGTTCGATAGATAATTTTGCTTTTTAACCAACTATATAAAATATAATAAAATCGGTTGAAAATATTTGGCTATATATGGAAAAATCTTAACCAAGATCTAGTAAATTTGAGTTTATTGAAATTTCAAATGTATATAACTCGAAAAATATATAAGATAAGAAGTACATGCGAGCATGTTTTCTAAAGGAATTATCAAGGGCTTTAAGGATATATAATTTTGAAAATCGGGTGAGGAACAAAAATTCGTTAGTGTTTAAACCTTTTCAATCACACTAGTACCCTATTTAGAACCCTCATAGTTCCGCTCCTGAAGCGTGTATTGGATCCTGCTTCTAAACTAAAAATGATGCCGTCCATGCAAATCCATCCAGCCGATTAGAAGTTACAGATTTATTTCCATTCTTCCCCACCGTTTCATGCTTGATAAAGCAAAGAAAATGTCTGCATTTAAGCTGTTTTTTGTATGAAATCTGTTAGAGTTTTTAAATTTGTTTTTCTCAAATCGAGCTAAATATGCGCACTATTTTTTTATTAAAGTAGACAATATATACTATTTTTCAGAACAAACATCCTGTAACATTTTAAGTTGCATTCCATGAAAGTTAAAAATTAGTGTATTTTAGGACAATTTTCAAAAAAAATAACAAAAATATTAGGACAAAATATAATTTACAAATACTTCAAGAAAAGTACACTTAAATACCAGGAGTTGATGGTTCTTTTTCAAATTTTTACTTTTAAAGACTTTTTATTTAAAATAAATACACTGAAATCTGATGAAAATTTAATTTTTTACTATTTTTCATAAATGTAAAAAAAATTTTAACTTTGACAGCTCCTTGTAAGAAAACAAAATAACCTAACTTAAAGATTTTAACTGATATTGATACACAATTTTGTATACTTTTATTCGGTGCCCAACTTTACAAAATTTTAAATTTTAAAATTTAATTAAGCGCCACTTTTGACACATTTTACTCCAACGTGCGGGTGAGTAGCTTTATAATTTGTTAAAAAAAAAATATTGTATTACTTTTTAAAAGTTCGTTAAAAATAGTAAACCTTTATATACCAGACTAATTATTGTTTCAAGTTATAATAAACAAAGCATTTTTAAATACACTTTTGTAAAAATTAAAATTTAATAAATTCGAAATTAACAAAAATTCATCTATAAACTGCATTTATATTTTTAAAATATTTTGGAACGAAAAGGATATCCATCAATAACTTCAAGAGATATGAATATTTAAAGATGCATACTTTTTATATTTTGTTAACTTTTATACAAATTTTAAAGAAAATTCAAAAAAACAAGAAAAAAAATTATTTTTATATGAAAAATTGGGAACATGTTTTTATAAAAATTGGATTATGCATATAAGATTTTCGTGTCCCAAAAATTTGACACTTTTATTTTAATTTAAAGATCTCAAACTTTTCAATTATGTTAAAAAATTAAAAATTTTAAATAGCATATTTAAAGAAAAATGTAATTGCATTAAAATGCATTTTTAAAAATCTTTATTATTTTTGAAATGTTCGTCGTAAAGCCGTCATATGCGAAATTCAAAGGCAGTTTGAATCATTAAAATTCACTAAGCCTTTCCAGAGATTGCTATTCAAAGTTACATACTTTTGAAATTTTTTTGGTTTTTTGAGAAAGTTGAAAAGCGAAATAAAATCGCGAGTTTTTGCAATTTCACGAAACCAAAAATTTTAATTGATTAAAGGCTTAAACGAGTTTGTGTAGACAAATTATTATAGAAATTGAAAGCCATCAAGTAAAAAAATATCCTTTTCGGGCGTTCTCTCATGGAATGGACGATATATAAACAGTGGTGGCCATGAGCCGTCTCATTACAATTATTTACCAAAACTTTTGCTTTTTAGTGTTGTTTATGGTGTCTGCAATAAGTCCCGTTACTTTCTTTTGCATTCTATCCCAATTCTCTTTTAATTTTTAATTTGAGTGCAGTAATAGGCAAAATAAGCTGGTCACAATTTTAGCACAAGCCAGTATATTTAAATTTTTTATATGTTTTTTTGTGAATATAAATAATTAATTGGTAAGTTTAGATATTATTTCATCAATGAAGATAAAAAATTAAATAAATAAACATTATTTAGACATGTCTAAAAAAAGTGGTGTACAGAGGAACAACGTAAGATTATTCAACAGATGTACTCAAGAGAAATAAGCATAAGTGAGATTGCTAATACTTTGGAATGTTCCAGAAAGATGGTTTATAATGCACTAAACCATATTCGGAAGTATGAAACATTTAAAAATGTTACACAGACTCCTAGGCCAAGAAAAACGTCACGTAAAGAGGATTCTTTAATATATAGAACCTCTGTCGAAGATCCTTTTAAAAGCTCCACTGTAATCCAGAGGGAAATTTCAAGAAAATATGGTATCAACGTGTCCTGCAGAATAATAAGAAGAAGACTTAATGAAAAAAATTTACGTGGATGCATTTCTCAACATAAGGCACACGTTTCAAATAAGAACCTACGGAATCGGTTATGCTTTGCTCTTGAGCATTTGGAAAAGCCATTACTTTTTTGGAAAAATGTTCTATGGAGTGATGAATCCAAGTTTTATAGATTCGGATCGGATGGTTAGAGGTATGTATGGCGTCCTCCAAACATGCAACAGAATCCAAAGTACACTTCTAAAACAATAAAACACGGTGGAGGAAATGTGATGGTGTGGGCAGCTTTTTCTGGGCATGGCGTTGGTCCTATATGCAAGATTGATACACGTATGGACCAATATGTATACCAGAATATATAGGTGTATTAAGAAAACTGTAAATTATACAATGATGCCTTTTGCAGAGGACAACATGCCACTTAGGTGGAGTTTTATGCACGATAATGACCCAAAATACTCCTCACGCTTAGTGAGGAGTTACTTGGAAGAGAACAATATTAACGTGTTAAAATGGCCAGCCCAATCTCCGGATCTCAATCCTATTGAGAAGCTTTGGAATGATGTGGAGTAGCACGTAATGAGAGCAAAACCTAAAAATTTGGCCGATTTATGGACAGAAATAGAAAAAGCTTGGTATGCTATTTCAGTGGAGCGCTGTATGGGACTTGTGGAAAGTATGCCAAGGAGATTGGCAGCTGTAATAAAAAATAATGGATACCCAACTAAGTACTAAGTTTATAGTGAAATAAGTTTTTTGTTTTGTTAAAATTGGCTAAGTGGAAAGAGTACAAATACTATAAGTTAAAATCTCAAATTGTAAAAAATTAAAACATTTTAAATTAAAATTAATATTATTTAATAAAAGTGTTGCCCACTCTGGCGGTTCATAGATGAAATCAGTGATTTTAAGCATTTGTTTGCGGAATTGTTTTTCTATATTTGTTTTTTTTTTCTATAATTCGCAGTCATATTTTGTCAAACCCCAATATCAAAAAATACAAAAACTCTCATATAGGATTTGACCTTTCTAATTCCTTAATCAAAAGATCCTCAATTCAGATTTTGTAATAAGTTTACAAAAATTGATTTTGTATATTTTTATACTCACCATCATAAAGATGGGGGGTATATTGATTTGGTCATTCCGTGTGTAACATGTCGAAAGATTCATTTAAGACCCCATAAAGTATATACTTTCTGGGTCCTGGTTAGATTCTGAGTCAATTTAGCTATGTCCGTCCGTCTGCTGAAAGCAGTATAGGGATCGAACGGTGTTTAAAATTAGCAAAATCGGTTAATAAACAAAAAAGTTATGGGCAAAATACTAGAAACACAGGGCATGTACGATAACGAAATTTTGTACAGATAGTTCGAGGGTCGATATAAACTTGGCAACCAAAAATGGGCGTGGTCCGTCTACTTTACCGCCCACCTCCCATATAAGGTGAAACGTCAACGAAATTTTGTACAAATAGTTCATGGACCAATGTAAACTCGGAAACACAAAATGAACATGGTCCGCCCACTTTATCGCCCACCTCCCATATAATTTAAAATTTTAAAAACTTGAGCTGAATATAACATTCGCGCTTGTTCTTTGTCTAAAAGTGAATAAACGAATGTATTTAAAAAAATAGATCTGTTCTTAAAGCTGACATATAGGTGTATTACGAAAACTGTAAATTAGCTATTACTAACAAATAAAATTTTTGCTATAATGTATAGTAGGGATGTAGCAGAATTTATTTTTTTTTTTTTTGTAGTAACCATAAAAAACAAAAAAATCGTTTCCGTGACCAAATTATTTCGTAGTAAACATAATATATTTGTCATCTTATTATATAATTGAGCAGAAGAGCATAATATAAATTAATGTGACAGATATATATATTTATGGTTATTTAAAAAGTAATTTGATTTTAGAAATTAAAGTTTAGTTACTATTAAAACAACATGGTTTCTACAATTATATAAATTGTTTCAATGACCATAATATTATAAAAAAAGTCTTCAAACATGATTGCTTTCCATGATATTCTCTCCGAATATTAATTAAATTTATTCCTTTATTATTTTCGATATTAACAATTTCTTGTGCTTTTTGGGCCTGAACAATTCAGTTCATTTCCTTAATCTTAATATGTTCTTCCGTGCTTACATTCCACTACATCTCTGTATAACAAACACTCAATCTACCTTTATTAAATTAATTTTATTTTCCGTATTTTTATATTTATTCATTTTCTGATTTTATTACAGATCTTCACGTGTAGGCAAATCATCAATAGTGGCACGTTTTTTGGGTAATCGCTTTGACGAAGCATATACTCCCACCATTGAGGATTTTCATCGTAAATTGTATCGTATACGTAATGAGGTCTATCAATTAGATATTCTAGACACATCAGGTCATCATCCTTTTCCAGCAATGCGTCGTCTATCCTTTCTAACGGGTAAGTGGTCAAACGTGTAAATGTGCTTAAAATGTACATATGTATGTGTACATGTAAAAGTACAAAACATTCGTAACAAACATTTGCTAGAATATTGTTCTAACTCAAAATATGTTTTGTTCTTATGAAGATAAATCTCTTACATTTGATTTAATTTAACTTTGGGTAAAAATATTGTGAGGGATAGGTTTTTTTTTTTTTTTGTATTTAATGAAATACTTCATTTTTTGAGTTATGACACTTTTGTGGCAAACAAGCAAAGATATATCTAAATATGAACAAAATGTGAATAATTTTATTTTATACCTTTAGGTGTATATAAAAATATGACTTTATATAAAAGTATGTATGTCTCATGTCCATATTCACATATTTTGATAAATTTAATAAAAAATTATTTCGCACATTTTTGATATTTTATGAAAATAAATAAAGAAAATTAGAACAATTTATTCTCTAGTCTCCTTTGAGTATATTTTATTATCATCTTATTATTACGTCCCCATAGACAAACAATTTTGTTTTGTCATAATTGTTTAGATAGAAAAATGTTTGCGGTACCCTACAGTTTTGTTTGTAATATTTATAAAAAAAATAATAATAATAATAGTTGCAAAATTGTTTATAAAGAGAAACAAATAGAAAATCAAGCATGAAGCATTTTCGAACTCAGACGTTTTATGAGGAAGGTAAAATTAAACTTTGTGTGAAAATAGTTTCAGAGATCGGGATAATTTTTCTACAGCTGAAGATAGCTTATAAGATACTATTCATATTCAAGCTGCAGCACTATAAAGTTGAGTCTTAAATGTTATAAAAATTTCAAATATTAAAAATTAATTTTGAATTAATATATCGAAATTTGTAACATGTTCCTACAATGTACCTTTTAAAAATATTTTTTCTGATTCATTGATCCATTTATATATAATTTTTCAAACTGATTTATATGTAGGATCGAAACTGAATATATCCTTGTTAGGATCTCTTAAAATTTTAATATTTATTTAAAAAAGATAAAAGTTTTTATGCAATCGCCTTTTACCGTCTCTTCCAAATATAAACATAAAACAAATTAATATTATCAACAAATCGTAATTTTATTTAGCAACTTAATCTTGTTACACACATAAATATGTATACATGTATGTAAAAATATACCCACATACATACACGTGTGTATTCATTTTAAGTTATTGTACATGGTACAAGTATTTTGTCCATCTGTTTAATTTTCTTATTACTTTCTCATACTTTAAATTCGTTTGTATTTATTTTTTTTATGATTGTACAAGTACGAGTATTTATTTACATTGCCAATTTGTTTTTTGATGTTTTATCTTTTTTTTTTTTTTTTTTGCAAAATCTTCTTTTTTTTCTGTTTGTCTTTATTACATTACATATTTAGCCGGCACATAATGCTTGTGATTTGTTACTCTATACGCCTAAATGTATACACTTGTAGACACACGCTGTCCTATATTGTACAATATTCCCGAGCATTAATAGAATAAATAAGTGAAGTCGTACGAAATAACAATGACAAAAAACCTTGAATGTAACCCAATTTATATTCTATATATTATTTTTTTGTCCATTATTGTTGTGACAATAAAGTAACGAAAAAATAAATGTCAAAAAGAAAAAGAAAAATATTTTCTTTATTTATATAGGCAGATAAAGGTGGAGCGATTTGGAAGTTTGTTTATACATTTGTAAATTGAGCAAGAGTGTATTTAAGTTCATCTTGTTTTTAATCTTTACAATATTGAAATGGGACTATATAAAGTATATATCGTATACATTTCTTGTTTTTCCATTTTTGAATTCTTTATATTCAGTTCTATAAAATCATTAAAGCGCACAATTCAAATTTATAGCAGAAATACATGTTCACCTTACAAAACAATATCTAGGAGATTTTTTTTTTGTCATAAAATACAAATAGTTCACGATCACCGTAATTAACTTTGGTAACCGAAAAAAAAGTTGATTTGAAAACTGTAGGATCACACAAAAATAATACGTACACAGAAAAAAATATTTCAAATAATTTTTTAATAAAATTATTAATTAACTTTATATTGGAATTCAATTATATGATTTATTAATATAATTAATTTTCTAATTGGTTTTCAGTTTTGTTTTTTAATAAATTGACAGCGGTTAATAAAATATAAAAAAAAAATTAAATATTTGTCTATAAAAGTACAGAAATAAAAAAAATGTAAGTAAATTTTCAAAAATTTTCAGCTCATTGCATCTATTTAAAGAAAAGAAGTAGTAATAATATCAATTATTCTAGTTATTAATATTATCATTTTGATGATTGGAGAAAAATCAATTTCGTAATTGAAGTCCATTTTTACTTTTTTCTGTGTATTTTTAAGGAAAATCCGAACATGTCTGTATGAAATGCGATTCAATTATTAAATGGCCCTGTATCTTTTCTCAAAAAAGTTTCAAAAAGGACGCTAGAAAATATATATTGGAGACCAATTTTTTCAAAAATATCTGAAGGACACTATGGAGCAAAATTGAACACTTTTCTTTTGACTACACAGAAAAAAATATTTCAAATAATTTTTTAATAAAATTGTTAATTAACTTTATATTGGAATTTAATTATATGATTTATTAATATAATTAATTTTCTAATTGGTTTTCAGTTTTGTTGTTTAATAAATTGACAGCTGTTAATAAAATATAAAGAAAAATTAAATATTTGTCTATAAAAGTGCAGAATTAAAATAAATTTAAGTAAATTTTCAAAAATTTTCAGCTCTTTGCATCTATTTAAGGAAAAGAAGTTATAATAATATCAATTATTCTAGTTATTAATATTATAATTTTGATGATTGGAGCAAAATCAATTAAAAATTAATTAATATTACAAATTTCGTAATTAAAGTCTATTTTTACTTTTCTCTGTGTATTTATTTTTTTTAGAGTGAAGTAATATAAAAATAACTCTGGTCGACAAAAAAATCCTGCCCCAAAGACGAATAGTTAGACTTGATGCATTTTGATGTGCTAAACACGAATCTGCTTTCAGTTCTTTTCCATTACGTCTGGATTTTTTTTTAAATGGGCGTGTCTAATATTTCGCCCATAGTAAGGCCATTACTCTAGTATATTTCCTCATAACTCAAGAACGTTATGTACGACTGACATAAGTGATACACGAAAAATATAATCAAATCACCCAAACATAATTTGTTTATATGTATGCTTAATAGTTAGTTTCGAAGTTATTTTGAAATCAGTGTCAAAAAAAATCTTTTTCATGCAAAATTTAAAATTTTTTTTGATAAATGAAAACTTCAAAAATGTATCATCAGTTTATCATATTTATCTTAAAGCTGGTAATGCTGCGAATAAAATTAGGTATGTATCTTCAAAATTAATACACAAATATTGATTTTATTCACAGTTAAGTAAAAATACCCATGTATACATAAAATTAAGTAGAAATAAAGTTGTGGGCAAAAAAAAAAAAAGATACAATTTTTATTTTTTCTTGAAACAAAAATAGGTGGACTAGGTGAATTTTGACGAGATAAACAAGAATCTGCATTCACTTTTTTTCTATCACATACTGATTTTTTTTATGGGCATGACTAATATCATCATATTATTTAGCAGTCAGACTATAAAACTACAGAATAGTTTGTGCAATTTGGACTATAACTCAAGAACTGTATACACGATTTTTATAATTGATATACCACAAGATGCATAAGAAAATTGTCTTCAAGGTATTTCAACAATATTTTTTATTCGCTAAAGAATTTCAGAGTTATGGATCAAAATTTTTACGATTTAAAGAAAAAGAAAAAAAAATTAATGTTTTCGCTACTAATTACCGAATAACTACGAAAATATAAACTGGACAATAGGTTATGTAAATTCAGCTAAAAGACAATTTAAGTCGCTATATATTGGAGTTTAATATATCTTAATAGAACAAATCGTTCTTGAGTTATACAAGTGTAACTGCCTAAAGTCGTGGTCATAGTCTACGTGATAGAAAAGAAGTAAATGGTGATTCTTATTAAGCACGTTAAATTTCATCTACTCCACCTATATTTTTTTATTTAAGGCAAAAAAAAAAAAAAATTTTTTTTGCCCACTAGTGTATTTCCACTTAACTGTAGGTATGCATGGGTATCCTAACTTAATCGTGAATGCAATCAAGATTCGTACATCAATTTCTATGATACGTGGCTTTATTTACTAGTAGTTTTACCAGCTTTGAGATAAAGATGATAAACTGAAACATTTTGTTGTTTTCACTTTTCAAAAGAAGTTTTAGTAAAAAAAATAAATCTTGAATTTAGCATGAAAAATATTTTTTTTTTTGGACATAAATTTCGAAATATCTCCTAAACTATTGAGCGTATACGAATTTGTACGATTTATGCATACCGTTCTCGAGTTATAGTGAAATATACTCCAGTAATCGGCTTATTTATTACGCAATATTAGACACACCCATAAAAAAATCTCGATCTGATGGGAAAAAACTGAAAACAGATTCGAGTTTAGCATGCGGAAATATATTCACAGAAATTGGAAACATTTTAGCGAATATTACAAGGAAATTTTCCTAGCGGACAATGCATAAGAAAACCATCCCTTCGTTTTATAGTTTTCTTAGTCTAGTAATACTGGGATGTGATCTTTATTTGAACCGAAATCAGTCGTTATATTCAGCCAAAATATGTACGCACTTATCTTTTCTGCACTCTAAACTCGTTTCCATTTTTCCACGGTCCAGGATTCATAGAATTTTTAAGGTGCTGTAAACTTTGTCTGATAGCTACTTTAGTTTTTATTGTTTTTTGTCGCAAAAGCGCCATTTTTCTGAATATATCGGGATCGTGTCTAAACACTTGAATAGGATTTTTGAGGGATTTCGCTTTCCCTTTAAAAAAAAATATTTAAAAAAAATTTTAAATACTTATATTTAAATAGACTCTAATTAGTACTATTGTTATTTTATTTCGGATCTATCGTTAAGAAAATAATGTCCAGAAAAGTAAATTGTTATAAAAAAGTGTTCACTTTTGCTCTGTAGGTACATACTGTCAAACTTTTTACAGGATCCTGGTCAGAAATTACATACCACAGATGTTGTGGGAAATGAAGAAGATTCGTGTAAAAAATAAAAGTTTCAAGCAAATTTTTGGTCATTATATGCTATCATTAGATAGCATAATTAGATTAAAAGAAAAAATCGCTAAAAATTAAATTTTTATTAAAAATTCGATTTTTCAATTAAAATCGGAAATTTTACTATAAATCTGATCTTCAATAGAAATCTATTTCCTTCATTGATTCATACTACAAAAATATTTATTGAATGATCGTTGTATTATTTCACCTAGCCCCTATTTAAATGTTTTCCCGTTATGTCACTATTTCAAAAAAATTTTGGTATAAATAAGCTTTAGGTAAGAATGAATCAGAATACAAAATTTGTCCAAAATTAAGCATGTCGAGAAAAATCTTTTAAGACTCCATAAAGTATATCTGTGGCCAAAAGGAAAAACTACATAACTTGACTTATGTTGTTTTTCGTTTTTTTTTTTAATTTTTAGAATTGTTGTATTTCATTACATATCGTGTAAATTTTTTAGAGAAATTTGTCAATTACTTTAGGAGATAATAGTCTGAAAAACAACAATAATTCGGTTGATTTTCCTTTTTTCGAAATGTAAAAAATTTGTAAATTAACATGTGCTATTTTTCCATATTTCCTATATTAAAATTCATGATTGAATTTATTATACTTATTTCAAATATGTACTTTTTTAAGACATACATTTTATTTTTTGAATATTTTGGAAATGGAATAAGTACATAACTCAACATATTTATAATATATTTTAAAATTTCATTTTGGAAAAAATGTATAACTTGAGATATTATTTAAACAAAATATAAATTTGTTTGTAATTTTTGTTGAACTTATTTATAGAGTTTTTAGAATTTGTATTATTCGGGCTCAAGTTCATTGAATAATTGTAGAAGAATACATTGTAAAAGTTTTATTGGACACTCGGCAGAATGGAATGCATTTTCTAGTCAGCCACGACCGTCATCAGCACTCTTCAGTGTCCCACCGTAAAAGGAGAATACAAATAATTGTAAAAAGCTTTATCGTAAACCATTCGTCTAACTTAATAACATTTAGGAAAAGAAGTCACAGATTCCATTTCCTAAAAATTGTAAGTTAAATAGATGATGTTTACAGAGAACACCACGGTGGGACACTGAAGAGTGCTGATGACGGTCGTGGCTGACTAGAAAATGCATTCCATTCTGCCGAGTGTCCAATAAAACTTTTACAATGTATTCTTCTACAATTATTCAATGAACTTGAGCCCGAATAATACAAATTCTAAAAACAAAATATAAATTTTGTAAAAGGAAAAACAACACTATTACTTTATTGCTATATTATTCGATAACCAGTATAGACATCGGTTCCAAAAATATATCAAATATTTTTCATACGAATTGCGGATATATTTTCAGGAAAGGAAATTTAAAATTGTATACCCATGACCTTTAATTTCAATTTTAAGCCTTAAAAACGTTCTCTTGAAAATGTAAAAATGAATTATGTAGTTTTTCCTTTTTGTCACAGATATCGTCACGGAAAATGCAAAATAACGTGACATCAAATTTTTCAAATTTGTGTTTTTGATTACATATAGTTTATTTTTCCAAAATATGTGTGATAACAAATTTTCAGACTTGTAGCTCAAAAAATAACGATTATATTAACGAAGGCAAATTTGATACAGCAAAAGATGCGTACTAAAAATACGAGTATCTTCAAATCACCCAAATTTAATTTTTGTATGTGCCCAATAGTTTCGAAGTTATTTTGAAACAAGTGTTCATGCAAATTTTTAGATTTTTTTGTTAATAAAATTTATTTTAATAAATAAAACATCAAAATTTTTTTATTTTAAAGCTACGAATAAAATAAGCAGTGTTGCCAGTTTAGCCTTTTTAAGGCTGAATCTAGCCTTTTTATTTTGCTTTTAGCTTCAAAATTTTCGTTTTAGCTTCTAGCTTTTTTTCTAGCCTTTTTTATTCCTAACATAGCCTTAAAAATGCTAAAAATTTACTAATTTTATTTTTACAGAATCACCAATTTAAGGATTTTTGTGTATTAATTCGCACAAAAATATCGAAATTATTTACATTTTATGAAAAATTTCGCCTGCGGCGCTTCATTCCACAAAAATATTATAATTATTTTTTATTACCCATAGAAACTAATTATATTATATTTACAAATTCACTAAAATATCTTTAAGAATTACCAAAAGCTAATTAGAACAAAAAAATACATGCGTTTTTAAATAAAACTATATATTAGCTTTTTTCTGGCTTTATTTTTTGGGACATTTAGCCTTTTCTGACCTTTTTTAAAGTCTAATTTAGCTTCTTTTTTTCTCAAGTCCTGGCAACACTGAAAATAAGGTATGTATCTGCAAAATCTTGATTTTATTCAGAGTTAAGTAAAATATTGAAAAGTTGAAATACTTTTGTGGGCAAAAAAAATTTTTTTTTTATTTTTTCTTGAAAGAAAAATAGGTGGACTAGGAGGATTTTGACGAGTTAAACAAGAATCTTTTTTTTTATTAGCATGACTAATATCATCATCTTATTCAGCGGTCAGACTATAAAACTTGAGAATGGTTTGTACAATTTGGACTATAATTCAAGAACCGTTTACACGATTTTGATAAATGTTACACCAGAAGATGCATAAGGAAATTGTCTTCAAGGTGTGTCAACAATACTATTTATTCACTCAAGAATTTCAGAGTTATGGATCAAAATTTTCACCATTTTTTAAAAAAAAAAAATATTAAAAGAAAATTTTAATATTTTCGCTACTATTTACAGAATAACTATGGAAATACTAACTGCACAAAAAATTAAAGCTCAAAGAAAATTTAAGTCGCTATATATTGGAGTTTAACATATCTTAATAGGACAAACCGTTCACGAGCTATAGAAGTGTGACTTCCTAAAGGAGGGGTCATAGTAGTCATGCCCATAAAAAAAATCAATACGTTATTTAGCATGTTAAATGCCATCTAATTTTTAATTTAATTTATTTAGGACGAAAAAATAAAATTTTTTCCCACTAGTCTATTTCCACTTAACTGTATTTATACATGGGTATCATAACTTAACTGTGAATGCTAACAAGATCTAGTTATGTCCGTCCGTCTGTCTTTTGAAAGCAGAATACTGCTCGAACGGGACTACATAGGGAGACGGAAAAATAGGCAAAATCGGTTAATAAACAAAAAAGTTATGGGCTAACTTTTTAGCTTCATTTCATATGGGTGTGGTCCGCCCACTTTACCGCCCTCCTCCCATATAACTTTAATGTGAAAAAGTTAAAGGTGGGAATATAGATTCGGCCAAGCCGAATATAACATTCTCGCTTGTTTTAAATGGTTTTATATGTCTATGCTTATATGTATGTATTTAGAAGCGACGTTTCATTTGTATAATTTTTTATGTAAATTTATGTGAGTAAATAGTTTTTTATTTAGCTCTTTAAAACATCAAATTTAATTTAAAATATCTATTTACTTTACAATTGCCCCACTTCCATTTAGCTATACTTGTTTGTTTCCCATTTGGAAACTTGTTGTCTTGTCTTATTTACACATCAAGACTCTGTTTATTTGTCTTTTTGAATTTGTTGGACCCTCTTTCTATTATTTTCTTTTATACAGAAATACTATAGGCTTTTGGCATTTGCTTCTCACACTCACAATCTCTCTCAGATACTTTTTGCCAAGACAACATAAATACTTTTGCTATAATTTTTTTGCTGCTACCACTGCTCTTGTTGTTGCCATTGTTTCCGGCAAATGTTTTCTTAATGTTAAGTATGTATGTGTGCGTTTAAGATTGTCAATGTGGAACCGCCATCATTGCTTCCGTTTATGTTGCTTGTTTTTTCCGATACTTTTTTTCACTGTTGTCCTTCGACAGTTACCTAAGTGAATATTTTTTTTATATTTTTTTATTTTCGCTCTTTATGCAAAGATTTGCATTTATATGTATTTTTAACATATAAATTGCTTATGTTGTAATTTTTATTTTTTGTAGCATTTGCTTGATTTGATATTGTGTGCCCATTTGCGGGAGTACGTGTGTGTTTTTATAGGGCTACAAAAATATTTTCTTAACCGTTGGTTGTTAAAGGCAACAAACGGATGATAAATTTATGGTTCCATAATTATAAAATATTTTATAAGGTTTGATTTACTTTTTTTTTGGAAGGGAAATATAAATATTCTTTTATTTTAAATTAAGTATTTTTAATCTTTTGTAAGATGTTGATATATATATGAATGAAAAAATAATAAAGTTACTTTTCTGAAGTAAAACCATTTGAACTGTATTTAAAACTGAAAAAGTGATTTAAGCTGCTAGAGAATTATTTCAAAGAAATTTTTTAATAAAAATTCTTGGGAATTAAGGACCCTAAAGGATTTAAGAAATTTTAATAGAAAACTATTGAAACATTTTTAATATTGTAGCTAAATTTCTTTATATATTTTTTACAATTTATCTTTTTAGGCGATATATTCATTTTGGTGTTCAGCATGGATTCTAGAGAATCCTTTGAAGAAGTTGTGCGTTTAAGAGAAAATATACTTGAAACCAAATGGGCTGCTCTTAATCCTGGTTCGGGTTTTAAAAAGAAAGCTTTACCCAAAATACCCATGATATTGGCCGGCAATAAATGTGATAAAGAACAAAGGTGAGTTTAATTTAATTTATTTTTAATTAAACCCAGAACAAACATAAATAAGAAGAAAACTATTACAGAACTGTACAATTGGACGAAATAATGGGCTACATAGCAGGCCAAGACAATTGTTGTGTCTTTGTTGAGTGCTCAGCTAAACAAAATTATCGTATTGATGAACTATTCTATGCTCTATTCACCGCTTCCAATTTACCCCTTGAAATGGCACCCAACCACCATCGACGTGTGGTAACCGTATTCGGTGCACCCTCACCACTACCACCCCATTCATCGACGGGTGGTTCAAAAAAGAATGCTTTATCGATTAAGCGACGTTTCAGTGATGCCTGTGGTGTGGTTACACCAAATGCACGAAGACCCAGCATACGAACCGATTTGAATTTAATGCGTTCAAAAACCATGCAAATGAGTGAAGGTGATGGTAATGTGGCACGTAAAAAATGTGTAATTATGTAAATTTTGTTTAAAACTAAAAAAAGAAATAAACAAGAATTTATCTCAAACTTAAATGAAAAACTAAAACCAAATGACATAAAATAAATATATTTCCATATTGTGATAGTAGTTGAACAAAAAAAGAAAAAAAAAAAGGAAAAACGAAATTTAAATTAAAATAATTAACTAATAAATATTTATACATAAAAATTTATATACATTTAATAAATTTAATACATCAAATATTGTTATTTTTCTATGAGGTTAAAATATTGTAGTCAAAATCTTTATTATAAATAATTAATTCAATTTATGTTAAAACATTTTTTATATGAACTAAAAAAAAAAGAAACCAACAGATGAGAGTTTTTTTGTGGAATATGTTGAAGCATGATTTAATTTGTTGTATTATGTTTTTTTTAATACATATTGTTACTTTTTATAATATTTATATATAAATAAGATTAAAATATTTAATAAACGGGATGAAAATTATAATAATTAACAGATACAAGAAGCCAATAAATTAAAAACACCATTTCCATTAAAAATTTTTAAATATGAAAATTAATTAACTTCATTAATATGATTTCAGTTTTAGGAAATTGCAAATAAAAAATATTTTCGAAAAAATTTCAATTAAATTATTAATTAGAATTTTAAAATAATTTCAATTGTTTTTATAATTAAATATATTTCTTAAAATCAAATTAAGTTACAATTTTACACGACAAAATCTAAATTTCAATTACGAATACTACATATTCAATGTTTTTATTAATTGAAATTCAATATTTTAAACAAATTTATATCTAATTATTAAAATTACAAGTTATTATACCCACCATCAAAAAGATGGGGGGTATATTGATTTTGTCATTCCATGTGTAACATGTTGAAGGAATCATTTAAGACCCCACAAAGTATATATTTTCTGGGTGCTGGTTCGATTCTGAGTCGATCTAGCTATGTTCGTCCGTCTGTCCGTCTGCCTGTTAAAAGCAGGATAGGGCTCGAACGGGGAGATGAAATTTGTCCCAAATATTTATCTTATGTGAGGTTTGTTTGGTATTGAAAATAAGCAAAATCGGTTAATAAGCAAAACAGTTATGGGCAAAATACTAGTAACACAGGGTGTCCGTTGTAGCTTCATTTTATACTTTTCTGCTGATATTTCTTAAACAAAAGCATGTACGATAACAAAATTTTGTACAGATAGTTAAAGGTTCAAGATAAATCAAAAATAGGTGTGTTCCGCCTACTTTTCCGCCCACTTCTCTATAACGTAAAATTTGAAAAAGTTGATAGATTCGGCCGAGCCGAATATAACATTCGCGCTTTTTATTTCTATTTGATTAATTTATTAATTGATACAATAACAAAGACAATTGAAATTCGATAAATTGTTTTATTTTCTGTAAAAAACATAGTAGAAAATTTGAATTTCGATCTCTTGAATAATTGATACAATTAAAAAAGTAATTGGAATTGTTTTTTGTTTGTTCTTTGATAAATGTTATACAAAATTAACCATTTTGATGAACCGCATCAAAAAGTTTTATTTGAAAAAATGGAGTTCATAGTTTTTTTTTTTATTGTGGAATTAAAGAAAAATTGTGGTAAACTTTGTTTAATATAAAATCTTTTTTAGTTAAGAATTTTGTAAAAAAGAATCCCGCAGTGGTCAAATATTTATATATATTTTTTTTTATTTTGCCCATAAATTACATTTTTGTTGCAGGTCTGAAAAACCCATTGGCAAGTTTTTAAGAACACAGATCAAATTCGTAGGATATCTGAACGTAGTCGTATATGGTAATTGGGCTGGGGTATTATGCGCTTGTGCTAATATTTGTGATGATATTTGTAAAACATAGAAAAAATTTGCGGAACCCCAAATTAAAAAGTTTCAATTGACTCGGCATCAATTTTGGAGTCGATTTAAAGATGTCCGTCCGTCTGTCGGCTGTCGAAGTACAGGTCGGAGTTTTAAAGATGTTTTTATAAAATTTGTTACAAATAATTATTTTGCCACAAATATGAAGCCTATTGAAATTGGTTATGGTCAGTCAATTATTTCACCTAGCTCCCATACAAATTTCCTCCCTAATCGGGGGTTTAACGATCCTAAATGCCTGATATATAAAAGTATTTTAATGAAATACTGTACAAAAAACTTTGTGTCAAATTTCACAAGGATCGGTCCACCGGTAATTGACTATAGTTCCCATATAAACCCCTCTTTCGAAAATCACTTTAACGTGCATAAATCCCATACAAATTTTATCAGGATTGGTTCATATTTTACCATAGCTCCCATATAAGCCCACTTTTTGGCATCACCTTAGTAAAAATATCATTTCAGTTATAAGACCCCTCCCCGAATTTTTATATACACACAATGGTGTATATCTCTCTAAAGTGTTTTTATTCTTACAATTGTCCTCGTAAAGATGCCTTTCAAAAATATATGAAACAATTATATCTGCTAAAAATAATAATAATAAATAAATAAATGATAATTTTTGCAATTTTCGAATTCAAAATTATTTATTTTTTGGACTCGGTAAAAATGTTGACTTCTAGTTTTCGTTGTTCTATAAATAATTTTGTATTTTAAACAAATGCAGAAAAAACTAACAAAATCAGTCGGAAATATTTTTTTACAAAATGTTGCAAAATTGAAACATTTGAAATTTTAAGCGCAAACACCTTGAAAACTAAAAGATATAAATAGCAAATGCAAGCGTTTCTAGGTCTTATCAAGAGCTTTAAGTTTTAAAAATATTGGCCTGTTTGTACAAAATCATGTTGGTGTTTCACATAAAGGCAAACTTCGACCCTCTACCGAGACCCCTCCGAGGAATTGGAACCAATTATCATATTTATGGAATTCACATTTGATATTGCGAAATTTTCTACAAAAGTCATTGCATTTGGAATAATTTTTTAATTGATTACCTCAAAAACATGTCAAGTAAACTCTGCCAAGACATTTGCAATAGTCTGTATATTTCCCTACGATATATACCGAAAAAAATTAACGTTAGTTGATTGATTTTATTAAAACAAAAAAAAAAAAAAAAAATAAATAATATATAATTTTATACAAATTATTTATTGCGACCATTTAACTTAAATAAAACCACAGAACTTAAAGGAAATCGGTAAATATATGAAGAAAAACTTGTTTGAGTATTTTAGCGATGTTCGTCCGTCTTTCTGACAGTCCATATTAAACTATTAATGAACTACAAATAATTGGATGAATTTTAGCTTTATATGATGAAGATACGAGAACTGTTAAAATTACGAGAACTGTTAATAATGGTTACCTATTATAACCAAGTCCCAAGTTCATAAAAATCAATACGGTGAAGTATGTAAAAACATGCGCTATCATTGTCGCATTCATAAATACTTGCCCAAAACAGTGATAATTCGAAAACTTTTTAACTCGTCACATATTCGTTTTTCTGAAGTTCCTAAATAACCTAGAAATTAAAAAAAAAACTTATTTCTGAAACTAGTTCTCCTTCAAATCCTAACGGAGTCATTTCTTACAATTTGGCACCTTTGCCTGTCATGGACACGCTTATTCACTAGTTTAAGCAAAAAATTAGTAAACATTTTAACTTTATATGAACCAAAGGACAATAAAAATAAGATTTCCAATAATAAATAGTGCAAAAAAAAGTCAATTGTAGTGCAAAGTACAGAAATTATATGGGAGATACCCCGGGTACCATGGGTATTGGACTCCCGTAGGTTACAAATTTGAAGCCATTTTACATATAGACCAAGTTCATAAAATTTTTTTTTTTTTTTAGTTTTTATACTGCATAAACACCTTAGGCACGATGATCAAAAGTTTCGTGGCAATATCTTTATTAATGAAGAAATGCGAGCACTTTAAAGTTAAAAATGGTATGTACCGTAAGGTTAATATTATATAAGTGGCCATTGGACAGAGGCAAAAATAAAAAAAAATAAACGAGTAATCAAACAAAAAACGAGAGAGAAACTATAGTCGGTCAAGACCGACCATATGATACCCTACACAATTGTGTATGAGCTAATAGACCATTGTGTATGAGCTAATTGACCTGTGGTCAATTGTAGACCCACACTTTTACTAAATGTAAAATAAATTATACAAATACAGAACAATGCATTGATATTAACATCTATATGGTTTTATGGCGATTCCCGGAAGTGGGTTTAAATGGGAGCTATGGTAAATTATGGACCGATTCTCATAAATTTTAGCAGTGTTATTTCGACTTATATAAAACTTATTTGTGTCGAATATTAACTTGATACTATCATTTGTATGGGATTTATGCACGTTAAAGTGATTTTCGGAAGAGGGGCTTTATATGGGAGCTATGTTCAATTATAGACCGATCTTGAAATTTGACACAAAGATTGACACTTATACAAAACTCCTTTGTATCGAGTTTCATTGAAATATTGCTATATTTAAAGCATTTATGATCGTTAAAAAAAAAGCATTTGCTTTGATAGTTTTATAAAACGCGCTTAAAGCAATAATTAAAATATACACAAAAAGAAAATAAAATACTGTTAATAGTAATAAATCTTTTAAAATAAATATAAAAATCTGAATAATAACTACATACTGTAATCAATAGAGGAAAATAGTAAAAAGAAAAAATAATTGTATTTACTTTACAAATTAAGCAAAAAGAGATAAATTAAAACTTAAATAGAAATGATAATGGTAGCCTTTGAGTATTAAATATTTATGGTAATAGATATGTTAAAAGTGAAAATTATAATTATTAAATATTTAATTTTTTATATGTAATAGTATTAAAAAAGAAACAAACGTAATTAAAAAGTTATTAAATTTGAAATTTTAAGGAGTGCGATCGAAAAAATCTTAACACAAGTTTTGCCTCATAACTTTTTCAGAATCAATATTGAAAATTTCTTTTGATCTAGTTATCATGGAAAAATACGTCAGTTATTATTTTTAATAATAGCCATGTTGATTTATTGTGATTTTCATCAAAATGAGTGACGAAAAAAATTTACAAATTATTAAAAAAATTCAAAAAATCCAAATAGGTCCAACAAATAATTAGCCACAGAATTAAATTTCTGATGTTATTAAACAATGTCAGGGGAATTTGACCATTGATAGGAAACGTGGTTCCTAAAGAAAAAAAGAATCACATGATATTGGGAAGGCCAGAAAATTGAAAGCATATTGAAAGGAACTCCAAACACATCTGGTAGAAAAGCAGCTCAGTTATCTTAGTGCTTCGACTATTTAGTACTAAAATGTAAAGCTAATGTAGAGTTGATAACATACAAAGTCCAAAAAGTTCCAAACAGGAATGCTGCAAAAAATTTAGAAGCCAAGAACAGGACACGGAAATTAAAACCAAATTTCATACAAGAATACTCAAGTTGTATAATTGACGAAGAATCATATGTGCTGGCAGAATTTTCGCAGCTTCTGTGTCAAAACTTTTTATTGTTAATACTCGAGGCTATGTTAAAAATAAGTTTAGGTCACAAAAGCAGAAAAAAATTCTTGCAAAATTCCTGGTATAACAAGCTTTTTGCAGTTTCAGCAAAACAGGAAAGTCATTTGTTACATTCGGATCTATAAATACCAAAATATGCATAAAAAAATTCTTCCTTTCGTAAGAGAGCACAACGTGTCCACATATTTTTTTACCCATTGGGTATCATGCCACTATAGTAAGAAAGCTCTGGAGTGGTACCAAAACAATAATATAGTTTTTGTACCAAGAGAGGTCAATTTTCAAAATTGTCAATAGCTTAGACCAGTGGAGAGATATTGAGCTCTTGTGAAAAGTGAATTGAAGAGCACAAAAAAGGTGTCCCGAAATACCGAAGATTTCAAAAGAATATGTGCACACTGTTCCAAAAAATGTGACTGAAGCAACTATCAAATCTCTAACGAAGGGTTATCAAAAATGGCCCACAAGTTCATAAGTAGTGAATAGAACTATAAAGGTTATATTTTTCTGTGATCTGTAATAAACTATCAATTAAATGAAAAAAGACTCTAAGATCAACCATTTCAAAGTTATTGAATATTATATATATTAAGATTTTTTCGAACGCACTCTTTATTGCAATTTATTTCATTGGAAATTTACAGGATTTGAATAAATTCAACAAGTGAGGATAATTTTTTTATTGATTTAAACTTTTAAATTTAAAGTAAATACAATCATTTTTTCTTATACATATACTATAAATGAAATAATAAATAAATATAAACCATAACTTAAAGAATTAATCACTTAAATATTTAATAAACACTTAAATTTAAAACATATCTTCAACAACAAACTAATTACATACTAACAAAACTTTAATACACTCAAAAAACCATGCCAATATAAAATATTTTGAAACTAAAACTATTTTAAACTCTATCTCACCGAAATATAAAGAGCCGATTATTTATTTTATTTACACAAAAAAATAATATAAAAATGGAAACTAACCCGACCAAAAAACCAAAGAATAAAATATAATAAAAAAATACTTAAAATATTTATAAAAAATTACACAACAACTAATTTAAAACTAATAATCTATGATCTTCTTTTATTATCTCTTACTTCCTATGAGAATTAGATAAACATTTTTATTAAACTAATTAAAAAATATATTGTTTTGATACAAGTTTTTGTTTAAAAGACAATAAATTAATTGCTGCTTGTTGTATATTCTAAATAATACATAATAAATATTTAAAAATATATTTTTTTTTTTTTAAACAAATTTATTTTATAAATATATTAAATATTTTTTTTTTTTTGATATTAATAAATGAATTCATTTTAATAAAATCTTATAAAATTTGGGTTACTTATATTTTCATAAATCTGAAATATGATTAACTTACTGGGAATGTATATTGTAAGCAGAAGAACTAACATAATTCATTACCAAAGCTTTAACATTTTAATTATCTGCACAGTTCTGAAAGCTTTAAATTCAAAAGCTTTTTATTTTTGAAAAGAAAAATAATAAATAATATATATACATTTTAAAATAATTTTATTTAAATTATCTTTATTTTATAAACTATTTACATTTTTTATAATGAAACTATTCCTATTTTTTCTAACTTATCTCCTAAACCCCCGCCTATATAATCAAAAAAGTCTTTAGTAAAAATAAAACAAACATGTTTTGGACCAATAATATTTAAAAAGCATTTGTTAAATTCCTAAAGAATTACTATCAAATCTTAATATTGTATTCTTAATTAATCACTCGTACATACCAGAAGAAACAAAAAAACTATGTATTTTTTATAAAACAATTTCTTATTCAAGTAAAATAAACTCTATTTTAAATCCAAAATATATAAATAAAAGGTTTCTTTCTAAAACAAAATAAAAAATAATAATTTTTATTAATAAATTATATTAAAACAAAAAGAAATTAAAGCTTGCTTTAAAGTTATATTTATTAAAAACATTTTTGACTGAAATTATATTATAAAGAAATAAAATAAAAAACTAATAATATTATTAAAACATAATTAATTATTCAATAAACTTAAACGAGAGTATGTTAAATAAACTTAACATTAAGTAAATTAAATTATGTAAACATTAATAAAATTAAACAATTTTTTTTTTTTAGTTTTATGTACATAAATATTTATTTATTTAAATACGAAATATTTATATAATAAATAAAAACTTATGTTTATAAATTATTAATCAAATACATTGTTAACATTTTTAAATAATAAAAAAGAAAAAAAACAAAAAACGATTAAACATATAAAAAAATTATAAATTTGTTCGTTCTAAGTTCAAATAAATAAAATACAAAAAGTATAAAAAAATTATTAAAATAAAATGTAGGATTTATTACAGATATTTATGGTAAGAGGTAAAGAGGTAAATAATATCAACTTAATTTGAAATTCATACTCTTAATTTTTTGCAAGTATCAAAAAGTAATTATAGTCCAAAATATTAAACATACACCCTGAGTAAATATGACCACACACGTGTTGAAAACTATACTATTCACCAGTGTTGCCAGGACTTGAGAAAAAAAGAAGCTAAATTAGTCTTTAAAAAAGGTCAGATAAGGCTAAATGCCCCAAAAAATAAAGACAGAAAAAGGCTAATATATTGCTTTAATTAAAAACGCATTTATTTTTAGGTTCTCATAAGATTTTAGTATTTTTTAAAGATATTTTAGTGAATTTGTAACTATAACATAAAAAGTTTCTATGGGTAATAGTTTGTTAAAAAATAACTAAAATATTTTTATAGAAAAAAAAAAAAAATTTCGTCAAATATAAATACTTTTGATTTTTTTGTGCGAAATAATACACAAAAATGCTTAAATTGATGATTCTGTAAAAATAAAATGAGTAAATTTTTAGCTTTTTTAAGGCAATGCTAAGAATAAAAAAGGCTAAAAAAAAAGCTAGAAGCTAAAACGAAAAATTTGAGGCTAAAAGCAAAATAAAAAGGCTAGATTTAGCCTTAAAAAGGCTAAACTGGCAACACTGCTATTCACTGTCAATAATTAATCTGCCCCTCATGTGTTCAAAAGCATAACTGCACTTCAAATCTTAATGAAAATCTATACCTAATTGGCTTCAAATTGAAACCATTATGATATCAAATTATTAAATTACATTATGTTTTCTATTAATTTTGTTATCGAACGCTATCAAAAAGCCTTGATGGATTTTGAATCGAATTTTTTCCTTTAGTGTATATTAACAGCTTTTAAGTCATCATTTCCAATTGATTGACGTTTAAAAGTTTTGCATATAACATTCGTATTTGTTCAAAATTCTTACATAAATAAAAATAAAAGCTTCTCTACATATCTAGTTCATAAACCATTATGTTAAAATAGCATAAGGTTTTTGTAACTGAAACCTGTAGCAGACAACTTTTTAAGCTAACAGTATTGCCACTGTCGATTTTTTAACACGAAATTTTTCTTGAGGCAGAGTGTAAAATAAACAATAATGTATATTTTTTTATAAAATGAACCATTTTCATGATAAAATCAATTGGTTACAATTAAAATTTGTTAGAGGTATTTATCACATTATTAAAATTGTTGAAAATAAATATCAAGAGTTTTTCATTACCAACCATTAATTTTTCCAATTTTGTATAATTGTACATTGGTAGCACTGGGAAATATCCATTTAAACCACAAAATATAACAGTTTATGTATCTTTTTTGGATATCCATATAAAAAAAGCTTTTATTATACGAATGCATAATATTAACAGAATAACAGCTTTTAATAATTATAACAGTAATTCAATGTCAATTTAATACAAATTGTTGGAAAAGAGAACTTAAAGCAAAGAATTATAAACAAAATACACTTGATTTTTGTTTATTAAGGGCCGTTATTATAACCTACCTATAAGGTATCAGATAGTAGGATAAACTAAAGTGAACGATAAAGTGAGCTTTATCTACTTTTGGTTATTACAACTTGGTTTTAAGGTAAATTTTATAATTTTGATAATACGGCAATATCAAAGCAAAAACCGATTACTTTTGGCCACGTAGTGGCAACATGTACTATTTTAACGTAACTGCCACTAACGGAAATACAAAACAAAAAAATTAAAATAAATGAGTTTAAGTTAAGTAAAAGACAACGCCAGAGAAAATATAAATATAGATAGAAAAATTACTAAAAACTACAGCGGAATAAATATGATTTTATTTATTTTTTTATAAAGCAGAATATATGACAGTTCTGACTACATAAACCTTCCGATAAGTTAATGGTCAGATGTTCATACCTTTAGCTTATTGGTCACTTTTGGCTTAACTTATACTTATAACAACCAAAAACAGTTAAAGCGAACGATAACATCCTAACTTTAGTTATTGGAAAGATATAATAACGGTCCTAAGTGTTGTTATCTAATTAGCATAATATGTATGGAAGAAGCATACTAATTTTACCAACTTTGCCTACATAAGAAATAAACCAAGGCTCATATATCAGGTTAAGGCATTAGGGCAACAAACACAACAACCCAACTTAAAAAATTTGGGATAAAAGAAAATGTTTAAAATTTTTATTTTTGTTTATATAGTTACACTAAATTTTCTGCATATTTTGCACCACGATTTCAAACATATACTTGATAAAAACACGCGAATTATCTTTCAATAATGGATTTAATACCACAAACGCAACAATAATAATATAAAAAATTAATATTATAATCTTTTTTTCATAAAAATATATTTTTTAATTTGTTTATTTTTATACACGCTCACTAATGAAAAATTTACTTTTGGAAAACCATAAACAAAAATCAGCTGGATTAACAACTTCATCTTTTTAATACGCCTTGAAATAAACCTTCCTATAAAAAACTTTTGAAATAACATTTTTTTTTAGCACAATACTGTTAAAAAGATCTATATTATTGTACAGTGGTTTCCCGGTTTAACGAATGATATATTGTCAAGCCAATTCGTAAAATCGAATTGGCTTGACAAAAAGATGGAGGGTATATTGATTTTGTCATTCCGTGTGTAACATGTCGAAGGAATCATCTAAGACCCCACAAAGTATATATTTTCTGGGTCCTGGTTAGATTCTGAGTCGATCTAGCTATGTCCGTCCGTCTGTTGAAAGCAAGATAGGGCACGAACGGGAATACGTAGGGGGACGAAATTTGGCACAAATGTTTGTCTTATATGTGTGAGATTTTTTTAAATAAATCCCTGCGATTTAAGCTTGATGGCTTTAATCAGTTAAAACACAATTTATTTTGATTAATAAATTATAGTGTACATAGTTTATTTTAAATTATCAAACTTAAAATTAAAATATTCGCTTCACTTTAGTTTTAGTTTTACAATTTATTAGAGTTTGGCTACTGCTGGTTTTAACTCAATTACAACTTTTAACTTCAACTTTAGAGCAACTCACTTCAACTTTTGCACAACTATTCTGCAACTCTTCAGCAACTATTTTCAACTTCAGCTTTAGCTCAACTCTTCCGCAACTAACTTCAACTTTAGCACAACTCAGCAACTATTCTTCAACTTTACTTCAACTATTCTTCAACTAACTAACTACTCTCTTTTCTTCCTGTTTATATCTTATTCACTATCACTCGCTACTTCCCTAAAGCTCCAGAAACTTCCTGGCTAGCGGATCCTATATTTGTCTCTTTCCTGTTCGTTTACCAAATTAAAAAACGTCATCTAGAATATTCGTCTTTCGTTATAAGATGTCTCGTTCATATCTTGTCTGTTGCGTACGTGACTCGTCACTAGCTCTGTCCAGAATGTTCTGTCCGTTAACTATCTTAACCATTTTCTTGCTAACGTCTGCCAGATATGGTGACGCGACCAGGCTCCAATCTCACATATATGGTTTGCTTGGGATTGAAAATGGGCAAAATCGGTTGATAAACAAAAAAGTTATGGGCTAAAAACTAGAAACACAGGGTGTCCGTTTTATACTTTTTTGTTGATATTTCTTCAACAAAAGCATGTACGACAACGAAATTTTGTACGTATAGTTCAATATAAACTTGGAAACCAAAAATGGGCGTGGTCCGCCCGCTTTACCGCCCACCTCCCATATAAGGTGAAAATTAACGAAATTGTGTTCAAATAGTTCAAGGACCAATGTAAACTCAGAAACAAAAAATGGGCGTAGTCCGCCCACTTTACCGCCCCTCCCATATAATGTAAAGTTTTAAAAGTTGATGGTGGGTATATAGATTCAGCCGGGCCGAATATAACATTCGCGCTTGTTTTTTACTGTTTTTTATTTAGAAAATAGTTTTCAAATGAAAAATTATTGTCCAAACGAAAATCTTTAATTATCTTCCTTTTGCACAACAGAGAAGAGTAGTTCTCATTCAAAAATAATTATTCTTTCTGAAATATGTTACACGTTGCACAGTGGGGTCAAAGGCAAATTTTTTGGTAATAAATCTATATCCCCTAAAATACTGGTCGGATTAAATTCAAATGTGTGGTAGAGTTGTAAGCTAAGCTTTCAGAAAAGTCATCTTGTAGTCACCCTGTGATAACACAAGATAAGCTACAGGGTGTCAAATTTGACTACCTCGAGTATGTAAAAGTTTCAAAAAATCGTAACTTCTACAAGTGAAATCCGATTTTGCAGATTTTTATGTTTTTGTAAAGGTGAAAATTAACGAAATTGTGTTCAAATAGTTCAAGGACCAATGTAAACTCAGAAACAAAAAATGGGCGTAGTCCGCCCACTTTACCGCCCCTCCCATATAATGTAAAGTTTTAAAAGTTGATGGTGGGTATATAGATTCAGCCGGGCCGAATATAACATTCGCGCTTGTTTTTTACTGTTTTTTATTTAGAAAATAGTTTTCAAATGAAAAATTATTGTCCAAACGAAAATCTTTAATTATCTTCCTTTTGCACAACAGAGAAGAGTAGTTCTCATTCAAAAATAATTATTCTTTCTGAAATATGTTACACGTTGCACAGTGGGGTCAAAGGCAAATTTTTTGGTAATAAATCTATATCCCCTAAAATACTGGTCGGATTAAATTCAAATGTGTGGTAGAGTTGTAAGCTAAGCTTTCAGAAAAGTCATCTTGTAGTCACCCTGTGATAACACAAGATAAGCTACAGGGTGTCAAATTTGACTACCTCGAGTATGTAAAAGTTTCAAAAAATCGTAACTTCTACAAGTGAAATCCGATTTTGCAGATTTTTATGTTTTTGTAAAGTGCTTGGCGAGATAAAGAAAAAAAACTTACTCACCTAAGTTATCTCTTACAGTTAAAAGGATATTTACACCTGAATTTTTGATTTTTTGCCTCGACTTTCTTTCGTTTTTCAGGAATAAGTAAAATTTTTTTTTTTTTTTTAATATTTTGTGATTTGTTTTATATATTTCAAAATAATGTGCTGAAAGAATTTTTGGATTATCTCAATTCGTCTAGACGTGAAATTAATATGAAAAATTGCTATTTTATAACAAAAATTTAGTTCAATTCTTTCACTTTTTACTCAAAGTTCCGTTAATGAAAAAATTCTTTATATATTTCAAAAGATAAGGCTTCATAAATGGTTAATAAAGAAATTTTGAACTGATTTAAATTTGCACCCTACATCTTTGATCGAAAGTTATGAATTTTAGATAAAAGTTAAATTTTTATCGATTAACAAAAAAAAAAGCCTCATTATAACTTTCCATTTTATTTAAAAAAAAAAAAAAAAAAACTTTATTTGATAATGGTATTTTTAAATAGTAATTGTTTTTTCGAGTTTATATATACTGTTATCTTAGTACTTTTGGTTTTTAGGCATTGTCAAAACATTGATTGGCAACATTGATTTTGCTTCACGAGATTTCTCTGTCAATTTTAATATGAAGTTCAAAGCATACAAATCACGTCTATAGTGATAGCCAGTGTTACCGTTGAGGATTTTTAAAAAGTGTCCAAAAAAGGGGATTTCAAAATAAAAAGTCGCCAAAAAAGGGGATTTTTTGAAAAAAAGGGGCCAACTGCTTAAAAACCTAAAAAACTTCTTAAATTTTGTTCATTTGATAACAACAAAAGCAAAGAATGTTTTGTTTTAAGAAAAAGTACTAAATCCAATTCTGTTAGCAACAAAATAATTTATATACAGCAATTTTTGTTATTAAAAATTAAAGATAAATTCACAAAAATAGCTGACATACAATTCTTTTTTTTTTTTTTTATTAATTACTCTTCTGTATTTTTGTACAAGGTTTTACTCGTACTCAAATCTTTCAAATCCTCTTCGAACCAATTTAGAACTGAACGTATGGATCTAAAAATATTATTATTTTTGATAACTTAGTAAAAACACGTTCCCCCTAGGAACTGCCATGAAGAATGTAAAAATATAAATTTGAATAAAAGCATTCATCGTACCTGTTTTTTATTTTCTCAAACCAGTCCAAAAAGATTCGGCACATGATGATTTAAATAGCTATTGATAAACTTTATTAATTGTAGTTACTACCAGTTTCAGTCCATATATAAATATTCCGTGGTTCTTTATATTACTCTACTGTGAAAAAATATTAAAATAGTTCATTTATTTGTTTAAATTAATTAATTTTTGTCATTTAACTCATAGTCTTAAAAAGACGCCATTTAGTCGCCATTTCAAAAAGGGGCCAAAAAAGTGTCCAGTTGGTTGAAAAAGGGGCATTTGGCGACTAAAGTCGCCAAACGGTAACGCTGGTGATAGCAAGTCTAAAGGTTGCATTACAGAATATCACGAGTACTATGTAATTGTTTGGTAAGGTTTAATACCAAAAAAAAAAAAAATAGCATCACATACAAATTGCATCGGATATAATCAACATTTTTTAAATTTTTTTATTTATCATAAAAAAAAAAATACATGTGAGTAAAAAAAAAAAAACGAGCTTGAAATAAAATGTTTCATTAAAATCAATAATTAATTATAATTTGGCAATTTACTTTTCCTTTCATCATAATTCGAATTTGAACTGATTTGATTAGGCTAGAAAGTACAGAACAAAAGCTCTGCAACAAATGAAAAAAAGCTGCAAAGAATTTACCTAAATTAAGTTCAAAACGAAAAAAAAAAATCATTTAAACTTTAGAGAGCTTTCCGTTATATTTTATATTTCTACTAGTAAAAAAGTACAGTCTTACTAACTTATGACAAAATGTTTACGCTAGATGGCTCTGAAGCTTTTCACATTTGTTTTCAAACTTAAAATTGTAGCTTGTGTGCTTTCTATCTAATTATAAAATGTTTTTGAATTTGAACACGTAGTGTAGCTAGCAACAGCTTTTGGGGGAGGGGTGAAGAAAAGAAAAAAGGGCCCGATTTTGTAAAATGAAACGCAAATTCGTTTCGACAATTTGTATTGAAAACATAAAATAAATTTGAATTTTATTTTTAATATAAAATTTTGAAACGAATTTTGGTTTCGTTTTACAAAATTAGTCCCTAAATATGAATATTTGAAACGGGTGACCATTAGCATGTATGTTGTTTGTAATTTATACACGCATGTATGTATGAAATATGTATGTGTGTGTAAAATATATTTTCCCGAGAAAGTGCTATAGGAAAGCCACTCAAAATAAACAAAATTTCTGAAAAAAAGAAAACATTTTCAAATCTTAAGGAAAATACTTAAATACAATTTTTTTATGAAATTCTGAAAAGACTTCTTGTGCGCGGAAATTTCAGGAAAAGAATTATATTATGCTAAATATACGTTTTCAAACAAAATGGTACACAAAATTGGGCAAGTTAAATCTCCGAAAATTGTATTTAATTAAATTACTCACAGGTTAGGTTGCAAAGATGAAATAGCCTATTGGATAGGGCAGGGCATTCACATAAGAACCCAGCAGTTCAAAAGGTGCCAATTTGCCCATTATCACTAGATATATAACTACTTAGACGATTCACTAGTTACCTTTGGTAGTGCAAGTGGTTGATAAACGATCACATTCTGCATTACATTTCACTAGTAAAATAACTACTAAATAATGTTTATTGTTTTAACTAGAAAATATAATATCTAAAAGTAAACTGCCACTTCTATGTTTACATGTAATGCATAGAGTTGCCGTTGAGAGCTTTAAAAGGTTAAATTGAGAAATTTATTCTCGTGTTATATATGAATATGCTGCAAAATTTCTTTTAGTGAATTCACTATTGAAATGTAGTGCAGTTAGTGGCCAATCGGCAAAAAATCTTAAATTTGTCTCTAGAATTAAATTTGATTATATAGGAATTCCTTATAACTATTACATTAGTGAATACACTATTGAGTTGTAGTGAAATTGTTGGCTCTTCGTTTTCAGATATTCACAAAGTGTACGATTTCGTTACAACTATTAATTTATTAAATTCACTATTGAAATATAATGTAATAAGTGACCAAGTAGCCAAAAAGTATTGCATTTTCTCTAGAAATTCCCTACATTGTAAACAAATTCGATACAACTATTTTGTTAGTGAATACACAATTCATTTTTACAATTATTGATTTATTTTACTACTCAAATGTAAATATATTTAAGGAATGGTAGTCTGTTTTTATCATATTTTTAAAACTATTTTCCTATAAGTGCCTCTATATACAATATAAGTTCTCAAATACTTTGGTCGGTATATACATTTATTTTGCAAAACTTATAAGAGATATACACAGAAAAATCAAAAAATAAAATCAATCAACAAATATGTTAGTAAATAATTCATTCAATCATTCATTCAATTCCCAATTAATAAATTAATTAAGTCAATTAAGTGGGTGATTGAATAAATTAATAATTTAAATGAGTAAAAAAATATTACTAAAATTTGATTCTTATTTGAACATATTTATAAAGTTTTGAAGCAAAATTAAACAACTTTGTTAATTAAAAAATATATGGTAATAATTTTTTCTAAACTAAAAAAGTCAATAAATTATAAAACTTTTTTATGTATGTAATTTATTAACAAAAATATTTATTTTTACTTTTTCCAGTGCGCTTCGCTACCCCATTTAACGCCACAACTAATATTTACTTTATATGTGGGCTACTACTCCCCTCGCACGTATTCGATTTTTAATATGAAAATTACAACAAAAATTTTTAAGACTTTCACTATAATACTCATTTAGATATGCGAAAATTAATATTATTTTTTTATATCCATTTTCATTTTATCAAAGCGATATAATAAGAAGATTGATGGTTTTCACCATAATAGTTCTTCAGATTATCACTTCCCTGCTACGATAAAAAAAAGATATATCATATTTGAAGTTAGTGACAATTTATTTATATGAAACTATTTTTTATTTAATTATTAAATAAATTATAACAAAAATAGTAAAAAAAAATTGTTCCGTTGAATATTGAGATTAGGACCCTAATAAATTTAAAGTAAAAAATAAAAAACATATAATCGGCCTAACCCGATAATACCCCAATCACCTATGGTAGTGTAGAGTTTAATTATCGAGACAAAAGTTGCAGGAACAACATAATAAAATACCTAATCATTAGCTTTTATTATAAATATAAATTTTTTTTCTTTAAAAACTGTTAAAAAAAAGTAAAAAAAATCTTTCATAGGACATACATTATTATATATAATATCTTATATTAGTTACTTTTAATAATTTAACTGTTTGTTAAATGTTCAAATTTTGTCTAAATAAATAATACAAAAATAAAAAAGTAGTAATTAAATTACCAATTCACTAACTACATGTAATGCCTAAAATCGCCATTAGTATATTGTTAAATAAGAAATTTTATGTAAATTCATAATCAGACCTATATATAAATTGCCAATTCACTAACTACATGTAATGCACAAATTCCCCATTATTGTTTTCATAATACGTTTTCTCTTAATTCATAAACAAAACCATATATAAATAGCCAATTCACTAACTACATGTAATGCAGAAATTCGCCGTTAGTATTTTAGTATAATTTTCTTGGCACAGATGATGCATACATTACAACAAATATTCTCTTGAAATTGAAAAACAGCACTTAGCAGAATGTTAAATAAAGAGATCAATAGCCCAGTGGTTAATATGCGTGCCTACAAACCAGAAGGTTAGAAGTTCAAGCCCAGCTGAAGACATCGATGAATAAAAATATAAAATAAAAACATCAGAAAATTCTTAAAAAAACTAAATTAATAAAATAAAAAAACAATAATTACTTATCAGGGAAATTAAAACTTTAAAAATACAAAATAAATGTACAATTTTATTTTTTCAACTTTTTCGTCCCAAATACTAGTTTTTGTACTACTGAAAATACTAGTGACTTGTTATGCTGATAGTGCTAGTTTCTTACGAACAGTTCAATGTGTAGTACTATGTTTCATTCGAAATAACTAGAAAAATTGTACCATCGAAACTACTAGTGAATAGTAATGCAAAGGGTGGCCAATTGGTTACCTCCAATGACATCCCCATGTTAAATTCACCAGTTAAAAGCATTGTGAGTGGGTTGAAAAGTAACTAGTGGTAGTTCTTAGTGGCTAACGAATTCGACGTAACGGAACTAGTTCGGCGAACTGCTGGGAAGCGATAGCCGTCTTCAACAGCTTCACTACACCACCTACATGTATCATCCTCTATAATTCCTAATCTTACCATATGCATACCAATAGTATTGTGACCACTAATTAGATTAATTACCATTCTCAATTTCGTTTTATTCATTTCCAGAAGAATATTACTATATTTTATTTTCTGTATAAAGATGTCAGATTCTTGCCATCAACTTGACCATTCAATTTTAGCTTAATTTTTTGAACGACCGTGGATAGGGGTGGAAAAACTTCCCTTACTGCGTTCTTCTATGGTAGGTGCGCTCCTCTTTTTGCCAATTCGTCCGCTTTATCATTCCCTAGAATATTCTTATGGCACCCAGCAAAGATTAATGTTATGCTGTTCCTGAAGAGCTAGGAGCTCTTTGTGACAGCTGCTGACTACCTTAGACCTAATATTACCCGTCTTTAATGCCTTTATAGCAGCATGACTATCAATGAAAAAGCTTATATTACACTAGATATTCGTAACATTGATATTTGTCTTGCTGCCATGACTATCGCATAAATTTCGGCTTGGAAGATACTACAATCGGTTTTTAAACAATAAAAAGTTTCCGATTTCAGTTTATTGAAAAAAAAAAAAAAAAACCACAACCAGTTCCATCAGTGATCTTAGAACCATCAGTGTTTGGATCTTTTAACCAATCATCCAGAGATGGAAAAGGGGTATATATAACCTCTTCCATTATATTGTAGGATATTAAATAGTCCGTTATACAGTTTCCAGTCACATCCCTCATCCATATCTTCGAGTGATGCAGCAATTCAGTTTTTAATGAATCAGTTTGCGTTAGTCTGTTAAGGATTATCCTTGCTGATTGCTTAACATGTAAATCCAAAGGTATAATATTCAATGAGACCTCTAAGGCTGCTGTCGGCATGGTTTTCATCGCTTCCGTGATACTCAGCAGTGCTAACCTATTTAGTTTGTTCTGTGCATCAGCATAAACCTTTTTGTTAATAATAGGCCACCACACGTGGCAGGCATATGTGGCTGCAGGCCGTACCACCGCAGTATAAATCCAATGAAATTATTTTGGTTTTATCCCTCCTTTCCTGCCAATTAGTTTTTGGCATAAATGAAGTGCAGCATAAGCTTTATTAATGCATACATTCAGGTTGTCCCTCCAATTTAATTTACTATCTAGGTAAATCCCCAGAAATTTCACAGAACTAGACAACGAAAGGGTAACTCCATTCAATTTAGGGAGATTAAAGCAGGGTATTTTCCTTTTTCTCGTGAAAGGTACAAATTCGGTTTTGGAAGGATTCACTTTAAGACCACCTTTTGTAGCCCACACTGAGAGCGTCTTTAATGAATTCCCCAAAATATCAGATATAGTATCAAGAAATCTTCCCGACGATAGTATTACTAAGTCATCAGCATCACTTTTATGCCTGTAGCATCCAAAGAGCTTAGAATCTCATCTACAAAAAGTAATCAAAATAGTGGCGTTATAACACCACCCTGAGACGTTCCTCTTGTTACAGTCGCATGTAAAGTAGATCCGCCTAATTCAGCAGTGACTTGCCTCTGTTTCAAAATTGACATGATTCAATTAGTTACACAGAGAAAAAAGATTGGTTAGAAAATTCAACAATACAACACATCAAAATTTTATTGTAACTATTAAAAATTTATAAAAATAATAATAAATTGATCTTTCTTGTATTGAAGTCATAATTGTAATTAAATTAGAGTTCCAACTATTAATTGATCAATTAGCACAATCAATATATGTACTGAAAAAAGAAATTTAAAAGTTTTGGCGGGCACAACCAACTTGTATTCACATTTTAGTTATAAATATTGATGAATGCAATCGAAATTTTTTTGATGGGAAAAATAATATAAATTTAAAAATATATTCTGTGACAGTAATCAACAATTGGTTACATTATTAATAAAATAAACTAAATTCGGCGTTCCCAACCAATAAAAGAAGAAATTTTCTTTTTGACATTTTCTAAAAATTAAATAAAAATTATTTTAAATTATTTGAAAAAGTTCCATAAAACAAATGCTTGTTTTTTCTAATTAAATAAAAAATGACAGACTAACTTTATGTTATTATTGAAGGGTGGTAAGTGTTTCATTGTCCATTAAATTGTGAAGTTATAATTTTACATGTTCTTTTCCACAGAATAATAGAGCAGACATGGCATAAGTTTCAATGTTCCAGACAAAATTTCCAATTGCAGCAAATCCTTAGCAATTTTTGTACGTTACATTACTTGAAGGAGAAATAAGAATACTTAAAGAATTCCTTTTAGGTTGGGATCAGTAATGGTAAACCATTTAAATATTATACTCAACATAAGTGGGTCTACACTAGTGACTTTGCGGAAGAAATATTTCATCGTTTAAACAGACCCAAAATATATTACAAGGTTGATGAAAAAGTTTCCATTTTAGTTCAATAAAAAATTTTTAATTACATATATATTTTCTTTTCAGTTTTTCCCGAAGTTAATCCAGCAAACCTGACAAAACATAGTTCCGAAACAGCCTAAAAATTTACTAAATGTTACGTGTTCTTATAGGATAAAATTTGATACAAATAGCATAATCTTTTGAATATTCATTACTTTGAAAAATCAAGATGTAATCAAGTTAATAATTTCACCATGGCCACCGATACATTGGAGCTAGTCACGAGTTTGAAGATATCTAATACTAATCTGTTTTCTCTGTGTACCTTAATATCAATGCCATTCCGAATAAGAGTACGTTGAATAGCTGAAGATTCAACATTGTTAAACGCTTCTTCAATATCCAGAAATGCTGCCAGTGTAAATTCATTGATTGAAAAAGATTTTTCAATGACATGAACTACAGAATATAATGCAGAATCTACTGATTTCCCTTTAAAATTACTCATACGTACAGTGAAACGAATTGAGTCTAAACATTTCTATATTGTCGAAATGATAGCTAATGCTGCCTTAAAACAAAATTTGTAAATTATTTTTAAAATTAATGAACTTGAATGTTTTCATTCTTCGTATTTGGCATTGCTGTTGGGTTTTTATTATATTTATTGAGAATAAAAATTCAGCTTTTTATTTTCCTAGATTTTCTTTATGTTTTAATATTCAATTATTATTTTGCTTTAATTTAATTAATTCTTTCCATTTATTTTAAATCAGTTTTCTTGAATTAATTTTATTTTTTTGTTGTTTTTGTTTGTTTTTATTTATTATAATTATTGCCTTAGGACTAGAATTGTTGCTTAACAAATAATCTGAGTATTACCACCTAATGATGCATGATGACTTACAATTTCAATTTATTTTAAATTTAATCTTAAGTTCTTCTTATTTCAATAATTTTTCTTTTTCGGGTTTCCTTAAAATTGTTTTAAAAATATAAAAAAAAAGAAATTATTAATAAACAAATTATGATTTAAAGATTTGTGGCTTTTGGGCTTTTTAATTTTTCTTTTTTTTTTTTTGTTAAATGCAAGATTAGTTGGTAGTTTTGTATTTTTTTTTTTTTTTTTTTGTTTTTAACCATAATTTATTTATAAGAATTGAGTAGTTTAAAGGTGTTGGTTTGTTTTGTATATTTAAATATTATTGGTAGTTTTATTTAAGATCTAAACTATGGCTAATAGTAGTTGTATTAGTGTAAATGTTTATGTATAGAGTTCATTTTATTAGGAAGGATTTTTGAGTTTAGATATGTGTGTTTTTGTATATGTGAGAGAGTGGATTTACGAGTATGTAGGTTAATTTAATTTAATTTTTCTTTTTTTAATTAAATGAAAGAATTTAATTTCTTGTTGTTTTATTACACTATGATTGTTTGAATGTGTATGTGAGTATGCATGTTTTTTATATTAATTTGGAAGTCTATTTAAATGAGATTTTTTTTGGGTGGCTTAATTAAACATAATTTTTTTTATATTTTATTTGTTTTTGTTTGGTTTGGGATTTTTTATAAAATTATTTTATTATGTAATTATAAATATGTAGAATACTTGCATTTCCATTTTAGTTTTGTTTTATTATGTTTATTTTATAGAATACATATTTTTCGTATAAAAAAAAACTAAAAAGAATATTAAACAATTTAATAATAAAAACTTATTAAATCATAGTATGATTGTGGGTGTTTAAATGTGTCGTTATCAGTGTATATTTCTTTGTTGTTTTAATTACAAAAATGTGATTTTTTTTTGGTTAAACTTTACATTTTTTAAACGCATTGATATTACAATTGTTTGAATTTTTCTTTGAAATATTTTAATCATTAATTTAGTTTTGCTAGTTAATCATTTTCACAGCAGGATATATTGAGATAATTTTATAAGATTTGAAAATGTAGCCTTGATCACCACATGGTTTGAAATTGTTTGTTTTCGTATGAATTTTTCAAATGTCATTTGAAATAGGGTTATTAATTGGGTGGAATAATATTTTCTATTAATTTTAATTAGAAATTAGTATAAAATAGCACCAAGATAGAACCAATTGGTATAAATTTATTAATAGATATCAGTTATGTTAATTAAGCATTAACTGTTCAGCAAGCTATCGGCAGTTCAATTGGGAAATATTATACAGATGTGTTGGAAAAGTTGTTTCTTTTTGCATCAAAATTTAATAAATATATTCAAATAAAAATTAAATTTAAGTAAAATATTATTACTTAATTAAATTTGTAATTCATTTAATCATCTACTTAATTGATTTAATTAAATCTTTAATTTGGAAAACATTTTTCTATTTTTAATTTTTTTTTACAGTTTTTAGTAATATAATCATTTTGGTGAGAGGTGCAAATTTAACAAAGTTTTTAATTGAATGATATATTTGGTGATTGGTGACTTTTTTCTCTGCGACAAATTAAGATATCAAACATTTAAGCATATAACCTGTTTATATCAGCAAATTTTTTGTATATAAAATAAACTCCGATTTAATAATCCGACGTTTGAAATTTTATGAATTTAATGAAACAATATTGAAATATCCGACAAATTAAGTCATCCGCACGGAAAAAAGTAAAAATGAACTTCAATTACGAAATTTGTAATATTAATTAATTTTTAATTGATTTTGCTCCAATCATCAAAATGATAATATTAATAACTAGAATAATTGATATTATTATTACTTATTTTCCTTAAATAGATGCAATGAGCTGAAAATTTTTGAAAATTTACTTAAATTTATTTTATTTTTGTACTTTTATAGACAAATATTTAATTATTCTTTATATTTTATTAACAGCTGTCAATTTATTAAAAAACAAAACTGAAAACCAATTAGAAAATTAATTATATTAATAAATCGTATAATTAAATTCCAGTATAAAATTAATTAATAATTTTATTAAAAAATTATTTGAAATATTTTTTTCTGTGCGACATTTTACTTTTCAGTGTCTCAAAAAAATAGACAAAATCTTCAATTCCTCCGGTTAAAAAAAGTACAAACAGTGGTTCCAAAATGTTTTTTTAGAAATGATTTTGTAACTTGTGAACAGTTGGAAATATAACAATAAAATATCACCTGGCTAGAGACAAAGTGTTTTTGAGTTGACTTGGAGAAACACGGATTCTTATCGCCAAAAACGCATTTATATTTATGACAGAAAAAAAATTTCCATATAAATAGTCCTTGTTAAATCCTTTTTTCGGTAAAAAGATATTTACGTTTAAATAAAATTTTCTCTAATTTTTAGTATGCTTAAGGCTTTTTTTCTTTTTTTTATTGACCATATTTTTTTAAATATTCATCGGATTCCATTTTTTTAAGGTGGCAAAATTTTTTTACTTATCAAATTTGGTTTTTGTTTTGGCATATACACTAGGAAGCATAAATTTGCGTACGAACTATTAAACAATAATTTTTTTCATAATTTCTCTATTATATCTTTAAAGATTTTGATTTTTTATAGCTCTATATAATAGCTTAAATCCTTGACAATATTATAGTAAAATATTAAGTTTAGAAATATGAATAGATTCGCGGTTTGCCAAGAATATTTAAATTAATGTTCTATAAATATGTATCAAAAGTCTGCGTACACTATTAAAAAATGTATGTTTTCGCGGAGTCTTTAATTTTACATGATGGAATTTGTTGGGTTTTAAATTTCTATTAATTACTTAATTATTATTAAAAATTTTGCAATATAATTCAAGATGTTTTTCGTAATAAATCAAAGAAGAAATTAATTTATCCTTACCCTAATTTTTGAAGGGTAGTGAACGAAAGTTCCGGAAATAATTATGAAGATCTATTTAAATTGGAGTGTATTTTTGTTGAGATTGTAAAAAAGATATCATTAAATATTAAGCTTTATGCAATAAGCTTTATTAAAAAATAAAACAAAAAAATGAGCATGCATAAAAGCAAAAAAAAAAAAAAAAAAACAATAGTATTTCTTAAAAAAGGTGTATTATAAGATGATGCTAAATGTTGTTCTCTCTAAATAAGGCCATAACACAACATAGTAAGAAAATCGGATCATGCTATTAATGAAATAGTCCCATTATAAGAAAACCTGGTTATTTTCTATTCATTTATAATATATAAAAATGTTTTCTAGGTACAACTATACCGCGAGAATCAAAAATGGAAACAATATTTTTTATTAGTTTTATCTGGAATATTCGTACTTTATTTGAATTTAATATTTTTGTCAATTTTATAGCTGTTTGTCCCGATTTTTTCACGTATAACATGACCGCATTTAAATTTTTTCATTCATCCATGTCGTTAATTTCCCCAAAACTTGATTTAATTGAAAAGGACCCTATTATTTCGATTAATACTAATTTCTCCTTAGACAGACAAATGGTTTTCTATTAATATTTCTGAATGTTTTATTCAGCATCCTTACAAAAATTAAATTCAAACTTTCAGTAAGAATAAAATAATTTGTTACTTGATATATTATGAAAACATCTTTAATTACATTGGAAAATTTGTAACAACAATTAAGTAAAGAACAGCAATTTAAAACGCAACAAATTTAATAACCTAAAACTAAAAACCCCGCGAAAAATTTAGATTTTTCAATAATGTACGCAGACTTTTGCTATATAATTATATCACTTTATTTTAATATTTTTGGATAACAGCGAATCTATTCACTTTTCTAAAGTTTATGTTTTACTTAATTATTGTTAAAGATTTAAGCTATCATATAGAGCTGTAAAAATTCCAAAAATCTTAAAGGATATATAGAAAACTTGCATCAATAATATCTTTCATATGGTCGTTCCCAGACTTCTGCTTCCTAGTGTATATATATATATATTTTTTCAAATTTTTAAAATCGTTTTTTTAACGTTTTCAAATCGCTCACATTGCATCAAATCTTAATGCAGATGAGTGCAAAGTTAACCTGAAGGCTTTTGAGGCAACGGTCTTTCCACAAGCTCTATCCAAACGTTGTTAATTTTCCAAAAAAATAAAAAATTTTTTTAATTTGTTTATAAATTTCTCAAATCGCAAAGCTGGTAATTGTGTTAATTAAATTCCCTTGTATGTTGGGTAAACACATACAAATTTTTCTGACGGATGTCTCTTATAACCACAGAGTGACCATTTGAATGAAAAAAGTCAATTTTTAAAACATGTTTTTTCCGGGTTGGGATTTTGGGTATTTTAGTTCAAAGCAGTTGGTATATTTTTAATTCTCTGATTTTAGGGTAAGTCTTTCTATATTGTGTCAAAATTTCATTGGAAATTTTACTCGTTTAAATTTTATTTAAATCCAAATATCACTTCCTAAAAATTAAAAAAAAATTAAATATTAATTTTTCAAGGTTATGGTTTAAAGAAATTTTATCATTTTGGAACCATTGTGGAACATGCGATGGAAAAAATTTTTTGGTAGAACACTAAAATGATACATATTATTGAATAGAATATAGAAAAAAAAATATTAAAATAAATTTAAATGTCCGATAAAAGTCAAATTTTGTGTAGAAATAAGTTAAAAAAAAAAAAATGTGTAATTTTGATCTTGTTATGAAAAAAATATTAAATAAAATTGTTTGCAAATATTTTGATCAATATCTTATTAATTTTTAAATCATGGAAACAAATTTCAATATATTTTTTTTCCAAAAATTAAACAAATTTTCAAAAGGAATTTTATCTTTTTTTTTTAGTAAAATATTTTTTTTTTCTTTTAGTTCTTATGATCCATAATTAAAAAAAAAAATGATTTACCAGAATGCAGTCAAAAGTCCTCAGGTAGAAAATAATTCCTTGGGGAAAATTTGGAGAATTCATCCCAGCAAAAAAAGAACATCCAAAGAAATCAATAAGAATCTGAACTTGTGATCCAGAAGTAGTGCAAATTCGAATAATTTCCAATGAATTTAACGCCTATTTACTTAGAAGGAAGTCATGTTCTCGATGTCAAGAAAAATGTATTTTCAAGTTGTTGTTTTAAATCAGTGCAAGGAATGTAATTTAAATTGCTTCTAAGAAGTTATTTCCTTCGAATAGAAACAAATGTCGTTTTAAAAGTAATTTCTATTGAAAATAGACATATTTTTTTTTATGGTCAACAAGGTAAAAATTTGCGATAACAGAAACAGTTCATCAATGTTTGGCCACAGTAAACTTCATTTGAATCGCTTTTTAATAACACCCGCGGATGCTGTTTAAATAACTTTTTAAGAAGAAGAATACATACACAATTTGATACTTTGGAAGTAATGAAATAGTATTTCCTCAAAAATGACTTCCATATATTTTTGCTGGTATTGCTCGTAATAAACTGAAAATGAAGAATTTTTGACTTTGGTAAAAAATGAGTTCCCCGGGATACTTTAATGTTATACATGCCACAGATTCACTTTTTCAAAGGCTAAAATTCTAAAAACATATTCTTCATTCCATCATACTTCTTATTTTACAAAATCTAAACTATTTAAATATTTTTTGACTGTTTAGCGATATTATTTTAATTAATTTTATATTAAATATTGTTTTAAAAAATCATTAAACGTTTTTTTCAAAACCATGTGTTTGACTCTTTTAATTTGAAAATTAATCCCTGCTGTGATTTAGCTTTTGTTAATTTTATTTTAAATTATAATTTGCTATTATATTTCCAATTTTTTTTGCATTTTATTTATTTTGTTATTTTTGTTTTTTTTTTTTAATTTTTTTTCTATAAATTATACTTATTTTTACAAAATATTTCATTAAATTTACTATTAAAAATGTTTAATGTTTTCATTAAACATGAAAAATGTTTTTGTTTTCAGTTGAGTTTATTTTTTTTGTTTTATTTTAATTACATAATGACCATGATGTTTATGTTTAATTTTTTTATAATAATTATTTTTATTGTTAATAATTATTTTTTTTGTTTTTAATTATTTGCTTTGTTTTCTTTTTTAAGTAATAATATTTATGTATGTATGTGTATGTATTTATAAATATAAATAGTAGTTAATATTATTTTTTGTTTGTTTTTATTTTTAATAAAATATTACAATATATACAAAAATTTTATTTACTTATTTTCTTCGTTATTATTATTTATATTAAAAATATTATTATTATTTTTTTTAAATTTATATTTTCAATTTCAATTATTGTTATAATTTCCTTAAATGTTTAGCCTATTTAAATAAAAAATAATTAATTTTATTTATTTATTTTTCTCTTTTATATATAAAAAAAAACCCATAATCAATTTTTAATTAAATTTATGTCAAAAATCTTTTTGGGGAAAAATAATTTCTATACTTTTCTTTTTTTTTAATTTTGTTAATAATCAAAAATTTAATTCGTATTTTTTTTTTTCTATATTAAATTAATTAGTTTATGTAAAAATAAGTTTCTGTTTATTTATTTGTTTTAATTTATTTTGGCAATGCCTGTTTTTGTTTCTTGTTTTTGAATTTAATTAGTTTTTTTTTTTTTTTTCTAGGTTTTAATTTGATGGCAATGTTTAAAAATCTCTTTCGTCGTAGTTGGTTTTTGTTATTTTGGTAAATCTAGTAGAAATTAATGATTTTAATTTGATGTTAGAAAACAATTCACATCGTGTGATTTTTTTTATTTATTTTTTTTCGGTGTGATACTCTAAGTATTTGATAATGATGATATTGGAAGTTCAAAATTAAATGTTATTTAATGATGATTTATATTTCAAGTCAGTACTCTTTTTAAATGCTGTTCATATTCCTCAGCCGTATGGAACTCTAATTCACTGTAAAGAGAAAAATTAAGAGACATTGTTGTATTATTAAGGTTATAATTAAAAAATTAAGAATATACATAATTTTAAACTATTTAAGTTTAAATTTATGTATGTAAAGAACTTATACTATAGTTGGTCAAGCTTTATTATAGAGAATCTCAAAAGGATTTTATACAAAAGTTGTTGTCAATAGAGCACATTTTGAAAATATGTTTATTATGAGCATCAAGATCTATTCCGGAGTGATATATGTATGCACCCAGAGAAAAAACATGGTTACAGCATGATCACCACAACTATTCAATGACTATATAGCCGTTTTTCATTGATTTAAATATACTGTGTTCATGATAGCAACGTTTATGATTCTGTTTAATAATTTAATGATTACCCACAATCAAAATTTTAATATGGTTCACTGAATTATAATATGTATTTAAATATGTTTATATGAAATCATATTTATGAATAAATACAATCATTTAGTCAATTCTACAACAATTTAGTTAATTACATAACCATTCATTTCATTTTACAAATTTGGTTAATTCTACAACCGTTAAGCCATTAACTTTTAATGCCTTTAATTACACATTTTTGTGTATCAGTCCAGTAGTTATAATTCTCATTTAGTTTATATATGAACAAATATAAATTGACAAGTTTTGTTTTTATTCAGTATGATGAACAGGGCAAGTTTTTATATGCACAAAAGAAATTGAAATATGCGCTTGAAAAAGCACGAAAAAATGGTATAATATGCACAGAAATATGCAAAAATAGCATGAATATGTATATAAAAACCAACAAATTTATGCATTCTTATATATATTAATGTGTAGAAAATATGCACAAATATGCATTTTTTAACTTTCAATCTCTAATAGATTTCGATGTTTATAAAAATATAACTATTTTAATTTTAAGTATCATATTTGACGCTTCTGATTTTTTTCCTTACTATATTTACAATGTACTCAAAATACTCACAAAAAAATTTTTAGAAATCATTTGATTGAACTCCAAAAAATCACAAAAAAGTGTGTTTTTGTTAAGAAAACTAACTTTTGTATCCATTATATGCAAATTTATGCAAAGATTTAAAAATAAGCATTTTTTGTGAAATTCTTTTGAAATATGCAAATGCTTACTTTCCAAGCGGAAAGCTTGAAAAACTTGCCCTGATGATGAATGTACAACATATCGTTAGCAAATGAATATAAATATAAAAATATGGGATCATATATATGATAAAATGGTATTATATATATGATGAAATTAGTTCATATATATGATAAAATGGAATGATATATATGATAAAATGTAATTATTAAATAATAAAAACATGATGAAATTGAAAGCAGTACTTAAGAAAAGATTATAAAACTTACTAAAAGTTATTAATAAGATTATGAACCTTACTAATATATTAAAAACTGGAATCAAAGTAATGATTACGTACAAATATACTTATTGTAACTTGGAATCATATATTACAATCATAGTATGTTGCTCTTAGTTTATGGTCACAGGAACCATATTTTTTCTTTGCGTGTGGAGAGTAAATTAACAGATTTATACAAAGTTTTGACACATAAGTTAATCGAGGTATCTTTAAAAGGAAAAAAAAAAAAAAAATATAGTTAGTCAAAACCGACCATATTATACTCTAGACCATTATGTATGAGCATAATTTGGGAAAGGGACTTATATTAGACCTGTGGCAAATTTTAGACTATTTGGCATAAAGATTAACACTTATACAAAATTCCTTCGCTCCAAATTTGATTAAAATATTGTTATATGTAAGAAATTTATGGCCACCAAACCCTTATTCTGGGAGGAAATTTGTATGGGGGATGGGTGAAATAATGAATTTCACTAGGTTTCATCCTTGTGTTAAAATAACTAAGTATTTCATTAAGATATCTTTAAAATTGCGACCTGTACTTTGTTCACAAGGTTTACATGGACAGACAGCCAGCCAGACGGACGTACATCGTTAAATCGACTCAGAAAGTGTTTCTTAGTCGTACGGTATACATTAAGGTAGGGGGGTTCGATGAGTTTTTCTGTACGTTACAAACATCAGCACAAACTCATAATACCCTAACCACCTATGGTGGTGTAGGTTATAATTATAACATTCATATGGACGGATATATAGAAAGGAAGACGGATGGACAGACATACTTAAATCGAATAAGGTAGTGATTATAATCCGTGGACTTTAGACCAATGTATTTGGGCTTTAAAAGCACGAACACATGATATATCAACATCTAATAGTGATATAAAAGTAAACATTTTATAGTTCTAGAGAAAAATTGTGCTTTTTTAATTTTTTTTTATTACTACACTGGTCGGGGAAAAAAATGTTCGTGAAAATATCCATTTGTACCTAAAATTAATTGTATACCATCATATAAAGTGAAATTAAAAAAATTAAAGTTGTAGATGAGGGGTATAATAATATAACATTCTCATTGGTTTATGATTACAAAATAACGAAAATTTGTGTTAAATTTTATTTTAATGTTTTTAAAAACTCCAATTATAAAACTAATACTACACCATTTCCAGTTGTATTAAGAATTTTCTATTTATATTTTAACATTTTCTAATTGTATTTCCGAAACTTCCATTTTTATTTCAGAATTTTCTAATTGTTTTTACTACAGAAAATATGTGTTGAATGTTCTAAAATGCGGTTGGAAATTTCGGAAGTACAATTAGAAAATGTTGAAATTCAAATGGAAATTAAAAAAAAAAAAAAAAAAAAAAAAAAATTGAAGTGCAAATGAAAATTTCTAAACTACATTTAGAATTTTCTAAACTACAAATATAAATTTCTGAAGTATAATTAAAAATTTCTGAAATAAAATTAGAAACATCTAAAGCAAAATTATAAATTTCTGAAATATAATTAGAAATTTCTGAAACATAATTAGAAATTTCTAAAATATGAATGGAAACTTCTAAAATATAAATAGAAATTTCTAAAATATAATTATAAACTTCTGAAATACAACTGGAAATGTTGTGGTACTAACAGTAACCTTATTTTTTTTTGTGAAATTGACTTTTTGTGAAATTTCGGATTTTTAGTACAAGTTGAAATTTTTGGTGAAATATATTTTAAATACGCAGGGGCGTTTCATGGGATCTAAAAAGTTAATAATAATTTTTTTTTTTTATTTACTTTTAATACAACAAAACAGAGATCAAAACATAAAAGCCAACTTTAAAGTACACCGTTCGAATTAAAATTAATTTTTGATCTATCGATGTCCGTCCGTCTGACTCGCTGGACAGCTGGCTTTCTGTTATATTGAGTCTGTCATTCATTTTCGAATCATAAAACAAAGTTATGCGCCAAATATTAAAAATACAGAGTCCGGCTTAACTCCAGTTCATACTTTTCATACTTCCAAGAAAAGAAAGAAGCTCGGAAACCCAAAATAATCGTGATCTTGCCACTTTAACGGCTGACACGAAAAGTTGCAGATGATGGGTAAATAGATTCCAACTTTTTATTTTTATATAACTGCTGTTTACGAATCCTTAGGTATTATTCATGGAAATAGATTATAATCTAATTACAATTGAAAAAATAAACCTTTTTTTTTTATCATAACTGAAATATAAATTGATTTTCATAACTAACAATAGCAGAATTTTAAGGTCTATTTCTGATTATTGAAGAACCATTTTAATAAAATAACGGACGGTCTAACATATGAAAAAAAAAAAAAAAAATTAATAAAACTAAATATTTAAAACTAACTTTACTCTTACCACCTCTTTATTACTTTTAAAATTGTCACATCTGACAATAAAGTTTGAATTAAAAAAAAAACTTTTTTATTACTATAAAGAATAATTTTATAAAACATATGTGCTTCTATTGTATTTAGGAAAAACCCCAAGAGCATAGATTAACAACTAGATATTTATGTGAGAGAAAAAAACCTAATTCAATTGTCAGAAACCTAATTCAAACAAAAACAAAATACATGTAGTCACATATATTTTGTTTTTGTATTTTCAAAAAAATTAGTAAATTTTTTGAAAATTTAGTATAGGGTTGCTCTCACATAAACTTCTAGTTCTATTCTATGCCCAAGAGGCTTTCCAGCAAAAAATTAGACTAAAACGAGAAAAAAAGGTGTAGTCGGTCAAGACCGACCATATAATACCCTACACCATTATGTATGACCATAAAAATTAGGGTAGGAGACCTATATTAGATAAACACTTTTACTAAATGTAAAATAAAATATACAAATACAGAATAATACGTTGATACTAACATATACTTGATTTTATGCACTTTAGGGGGATTCTCGGAAGTGGGTTTATATGGGAGCTGTGGTAAATTATGGACCGATTTTAATTAAAATTTGGCAATGTTGTTTTTACTTATATAAAACTTATTTGTGTCGAATATTAACTTGATACTAACATTAGTATGGGATTTATGCACGTTAAAGTGATTTTCGGAACAGGGGTTTATATGGGAGCTATAGTTAATCGTGGACCGATCTTCATAAAAATCGGTAGGAAGATTGGTACTTATACAACACTTTTTTGTACCGAGTTTCATTAAAATATTCTTATTTCTAAGGCATTTTTTAGTGTTGAAACTGAATTCCGGGGGGACATTTGTATGGGGGGTAGGTGAAATAATGGATAACCAATTTCAATGTCATAAAAGTCCCACCTTCCAAATTTTATTCAATTATCTTCAAAATTGCGACCTGTACTTTGTGCACAAGATTTACATGGACAGTCAGCCGTCCAGACAGTTAACCAGCCAGCCAACCAGCCAGCCGTCCAGCCAGACGGAGGGACGGACGGACATCGTTAGATCGATTTAAAAACAACCACCTATGGTGGTGTAGGGTATAAAGAAACTTATGATAATGGGAATAAGCTTAAAGCTTTGGTGAAAAACTGTAATGACTTTTACAAGTTGTGCAAAATACTATTATTGCGTTTATACGAAACTCTTACTCGCAATTAAAAATATTGCGACGTTATAATTTTGATGTATAAACGGTGAATTATATTTTATTTACGATTTAGCAACTCACAAAAACTAATCGATAATAATAGTTATATTTTTCCTATCCAGCACGACAAATAAGAAAATATATTTTTTTATGTAATTTACGTATAAACATTCAGTTATTTATTTGTAAATTATTTTTATTTACAATAATCGTGCGTATAAACATAATATATATTGTGTAAGGTGTATTTTGGCTTGATTTCATAACATACCTTAGACCATTTTTTTATTTATAAAATTCTGTACACTCGGATACCCTCAAAAAAAAAAAAATATTTTTATTAAAGAGAAAGTTATAAAAAGTATATTTTCCATAAAAATGGTGGTCTTTTCTATGTCTACTTGTATAAAGGGTATTACAACATTTTGACAATTCTGCAATAAATATGAAGCAAATTTTCAAAGACGTCTAGAAGGTGTCATTAATGTTGTATGTAAACAGTTTCAATAAATGGGGATTTTATAAATTTGGCATAAATATTAAGACACCCTTTATTTCATAGTGTGTATACACATGAGCTATTTGTTAACACTATTTATGTAGTTATTGGGTATGGCGTAGAAGAATTTATATTTCATATCCTGTTACGGAAACTGATTTATTTTATTATTTGTTAGAGTGTTACAAATACTATAGCAACTATCTACACACATATATATAAAACCATAGACAACTAAATATGTTATACTGCCTGACTATTCCAAAATATATGTTAGCAGAAAAAAATATATATATTTTCTTTGTGAATTGTAAAATATACCATGTGTGTGCATATGTATCTGTATATCAATACAGATGATTGAGTAAAAGTAATAACAATTTTCCGGTAAAACGAACATGTTAAACATACTTGTTGGCAATATTTTCAATAATAGAACGCAAAGGGATTTCTGGACTTTCGAACAAATACAATAACTTATTAATTTTCAGGATTTCAGGATACAAGTAGCAAAAAATTAAAACCCGATAGCAAAACAAATATTGTGGTAAGCTGTGTTAAGGGAAAAGATAGAAAAAAATTTATAGAGAATTACAAGAATGAAAATGAAAATATAATAGTAGAAGAAGATTTTAATAGTGAAAGTTTTGACAGGGAATTTGAACAGTTGTTGGCTGGAGTTGGCAACAAGGATATAGAATTATAATGCAGGCATTGATTTCATTCAGATTCAATTAATTACAATTGATTTCCATTAAATTTGATTTGTGGGAATAAAGTTTATATTAAGTTGTTAGATGCAGAGAATTTAGAAGATAAATTAATGAAATCATAATAATGGATCCCCTTAATTTGGGTAAATGTAAATTTTGTATAATTAAAAATATTATTCTTTCTCTACAGTAAAATACTTATATTAAAATATTTATTTATATAAAACTTTGACCCTCATTATATCAGTTAACAAATTGGAAGGTATATATGTGTTATTAATATTTTTTTCACTTTTTCGTATGACATTTCATTATTTGAAATGTAAATTGATATTTCTGCTCAAATTTTTAAATCACTGTATTTCCTTTCTTTTAATTTCTATTCCCTAATTACCTAAAAATCTCTAACACATAATTTTTTACTGCAAATTGAAAATTCAAAAATACTACCACTACTACTGCTACTCTATTTTAAACATCATCCAGCAGTTTGTATCTTTCAACTATTATTTACTAAATTTTTAAGTGAACCCAATGTATTCATGCCATACACAAAACACACTTTTCTTCTTTATCTCTCTTTTGAACAAATGCGTTGATTTCATTATGGCGTGTTAATTTAAGCCCTTTGGTCTGCTATTCGCAATATTCGCTTATAATCATTAGTTGCTGTTGTTTTTTCCCCCAAATGTTATTTTGCAGTAATTGATAGCAACAATTCTAAATTAAGTTTCAAATCAACTTCACTTTCTACCAATTCGTAATTTTATGCGGATTTTATTTTGTATTTTGCGTTTCAAATAACAATCATTAAATGACCTATATTTTACGGTGATAAGTGAGGGATATCTATTAAAGTGTGTTTGAGGGTTGATGAGAAACACTGAGAAAATGAATCATAAATTATAGATATTTTTCTGTTGGGTTTAAAAGGTTCTTTTGAACTAAATGAAATGTAATGGGTATCAGTGTTAAATGAAATAAAGATTTAACTTGTTATATTTATAAAAATAAAGATATCTGTTATATCATATTTAGGTTATGCATTCGGACTACAGTTGGCTCGGATAATTTTAGAACTTCTCTAAATGTCAATTAAGAATTATAAAGTAAAATTTCTATTACCAGGTATTACAGATTATACCGAATATTATTACTAGGTAGTAAAAGCAATCCAGCTAAAAATACAGCTTTTTGGGAAGTAATTTTTTAAGGTAAAAAAAAATTATTGAATTACTTACTGATGAGTATTAATAAAGTAATACTTTTTGGTTCGAATAAGTTGTTTAAAAGTAAAAGACTGTGATTTTAATGCTGCTACGAAGCACTAATGTAAGAAAATTGATTTTTCTGACAAAATCATTCCCTATTGCATATTTGGACTATTTTTGAACTAAGTAAGAATATTGCTTTCAAACAAGGGCGATTTTTGTGCAGATATTAATTTTAAAATTGCAATTTGAAAATGTAAAAGCATAAAATTTTTAAAAGGTTATCAGTGAATACGATCTTCACGAAAGATACTATGGGTTTTCATAATTTTTTCATTCAGTTTTTAATATATATAAAACTAGCTTAGTCCGGTTTACATCACTACCCATATTAATGCGATAACTACTTATTATTTTAAAATTTGAAGACTTTCACTACGGATATGTGTTAATAAATATGTACTTTGTGTGGGGTCTTATCATCCCATTTTATTCTCAGTTACGTCATTTAATAAGAAAATTATTACAGTAGCTAATAAAAATTGCTGAGCTTACAGGCTTAGATGCCTTCTTTATTGTAAGGTACAAAAAAATTGATGCGTCCTTCCATCTGAGTAGTATATTTGTGTAGGTTCTGAAACAGGTTTTTTTATATAAATTGATGTTAATGTTATTTATACAACAAAACCGCAAAAAAGTCCATAACTGAACATATCTTTTATAAAGGATCCACTTCTGGAAATCACTTTTAAAGGACATACATAAAATATCCTGTTTATAATTTGCGCATAGGGTTAACATGAACTATCGCCCGTTATCCAGACGGAAGGACGGACATCGGACGACACAAAAATGTATAAAATATCGTACTGTAAACCTCTAATCTGTATTTTGCAAACTTCAGAATAATTTGTTATACTTTCTCTAAAATATTTTAAAAGTTTTTTGGCAAAAAACATAGTTGAAATGACAGGTGCAGTGGGTTAAGAAAATTTATTTGTAAAGTTTTTTTAATGATTTTTGCAGGAGAAAAAGATCGATATGTATTTTATATATTACATGAGTAATAAATGTTTAGTTTAGTGTCAAATCGTTCTAAATCTATTTTTCGATGAAATATCGTCAATAAATTTAAAAAAGCTTGCGTGACATTTTTTTTATTAATCGATAAAAATTTAACTTTTTCCAAAATTCACCATTTTCGACCAATGTAGGGTGCAGGCCTAAATCAGTTCAAAATTTCTACATTAGCCATTTATGAAGCCTTATTTTTGAAATATATAAAGAAGTTATTTTTTTCCTTAACGGAACTTTGAGAAAAAAGTGAAAGAATTATACTATATTTTTGTAGAAAATAGCCATTTTTCATAGTAATTTCAGAGTGCTGACTTTGAATATTTTTCACGTCTAGATGCATTGAGATAATCTAAAAATTCTTTCAGCATGTTATTTTGATATATAAAGCAAATTACAAAATAATTTTAGAAAATTTTTACCTCATATACATCAGCACTTATTCCCGAAAAACGAAAGAAAGTCGTGCCAAAAAAACAAAAATTCAAAATTCAAGTGTAAATATATTTTTAATTGTAAGAGATAATTCGGGTGCATATATCTTGCCAAGCACTTTACAGAAACATAAAAATCTTTAAAATCGGACTTCATTTGTATAAGTTACGACTTTTTTAAATTTTACATACTCGAGGTAGTCAATTTTGACAGATTTTCTTATGTTATTACATGGTGATTGCAAGATACTTTTTCTCAAAGCTTAGGTCCTCCTCTGCAACTTTTCCATACATTTCAATTTAGTCCAACCAGTAGTTTAGGAGATACAGATTTATTACCAAAAAATTTTCGTTTGACCCCACTGTGCAGAATATGTTTGCATATTTTGTATCTAACAGCATATTTTGTAATATTTTTATGGAGAATTCTTTTTTAAGCATATCTTAGAAATTTAAATGTTATATTTTATACTTAAGAGGAAAATTTAGCATATTTTATACTAAGGAGCATAATATTGGATATTTTATGCTTAAGAGCATAATTTTTAATATTTTTTACTCGAGAAAAATTTCAAATTATTTGCTGTTAAATCTTTTTTTTTATTGTGAAATATATTTTTCATATAAAATTCCACAATTGTTTTTGTCTTGTTCGTTGGTATTTTAAATATTTTTTTTAGTAATTGTGGGTTAAAAATAGGGTCCTAATGCCTATGTTTAACCACTAGGGAATTTTTGTTCCTTATCTGATTTCCGAGATTTTTGTATCATCTTAAAGTCCTTCATAAATCCCTTAGAAAACATATTTGCAGATACTATTTCTCTCACATTATTAAAGTATTGTTATAGCCTTTCCCTTTAAGTACCATTTTCGACCCATTTAACCCTAATGTATAGACGGATGGACGGACATTGCGATTTTGGAAAAAAATATTTTAGAATTATAAAAATGCATATTTTTTTACTAACTAATAAATAGAAAAAATAAAACGTGATTGTCATATTTCGGATATCACATTTTTCTGAACTAAGCGCCATTTTCGACCCATTTAATCCAAATGTATAGACTGACGGACGGACATTGCCATTCAGCCAAAGAAACATCTTTTAATTCTAAGAATGCATTTCTTTCTTACTAATAAATAGGAAAATTAAACGTGATTATTAAAGTGTTGATATCACCTTTCCCTGAATTATGAATAATTTTCACCCATTTAACTCTAATGTATAGACGGACGGACATTACCATTCTGCCAAAAAAAAAAAAAAAAAAAAAATTAAAATTCTAAAACTGAATTGTTTTCACCTAATAATCAACAAAAAAAATATAACGTGATCATTAATATATTGATATCACCTTTCTCTGAATTAATCGCCATTTTCGACACTTTTACTCCCAATGTCAATGTATGTAAACATCTCTCTAAAATGAATGCGTATGTATAAGTATTAGGATAGTTCTACTTATTGTAATAAATCAAATAAATTTGAACATACCTTCAACTAGAATGAAAGTTTTGTATATTTTAAGCTTAAATAAGTGACTAAGATTTGGCTTCTAGTTGAATTTTGTTTTAAATATTTCTTACAAAGTAATATGGATTGACTTTTGAACAATAAAAGTTATTTAGAAACATCTATATATGATATAGCATATTTAAATTATGTCAACTGCATATAAACTAAACCAGCTTTTAAATATAAAAACAAATTGATGATCAAGGAGATCTTGAATATATCCTATAAAAAAAATATAATCCATTGCTTACAAATTTAAATATAAAAGGAATCTGGAGATATTTTTCACTTGTTGTAAAAATATAATTTCCTATACCCTACCAAATTCTTTTTATATGTAGTATAAAAAACAACACAAAAATAGAGCTCAATGAATTTTTTTTATCATATTGGCAATTTTTTTTGAGGATACCCCTAATATAGTTCAAATAAGTTTATCACATTTTTTTTCTTTTTCTACATATGCCTTTTATCTAGAGTATTCATTTTACTCGACTTTTTCATTGTTCGAATAATCAAATAACTCGAAAATGCAGTTTTTAAATTACTCGAATAATCGAGTAAATCTTTTAAGTTACTCGAGCTATTCGATTAATTTATACCTTAAAATTTTACTCGATTTTTCAATGCTTATCAAAAAAGGATACAAAAATATAGCTTAAAATAAGAAATAGTCTTTCCAAAATAATATATAATTAAAATTTGCGTAAATATTTATGAATATTTATGAATATTTCTGTTTTTTTCTTTGATAATGTCGTTGTTTCTCTATATTTAATATATTCATTGACAGTTAAATAAATAGGTCTAACAAATTTGGCCTATCTATTTGAACCAAATTTTATATTAAGGGTAGTCCGAAGTGCGATTTTGTCTCATAACCTCACTTTTTTAATTTGGACACATACTAACCTATGTACAACAGAGGTTTTCAGTTATATTCAAAATGTTTGTACAATATTTTTAAGTATCGGTGATCTACTAAGCTCAGATTTATTTTTAGAATGTTTTCTAATTCATCGTTCATTTCTTATTATTTTTGTTATAATCTAGTAAAACCGACTTAATATAATATTTTGCACAAATATTATATGGATTTTTGTCCGTTAGGCTGTGAAAGAATTGTGAAAATATATTTATTAGTTTCTGAGTTATTGCATTTTGAAAATGACAAAAAACACTTTGAACTATCCTTTTTTTAGATAAAGTAGTTCAGCGATTCTTAACATAAAGAACAAGTTTACATGCTAAACTTTTTTAAGTCCAAATTCCTTCTACATAACAAATTTCATTCAAACCATCACCATCATATCCTCTACACCAGACTGAGCATTTATTGGTATATAAACTATGTACTTTCATTCGTAGAACCAATATGTTTTCCAAATCTAGTTTAAATTCCTTCAATTTATTTCTTGTTATTTATTATGTTTATATTAAAATTATTTGAATTCTACTTTATAATTTTTTAAAGTGACGTTTATATTTCTATTAATTTTTGTAATTAAAAAAAGACCTTTAACTATGTATTGTAATTTAAGCATATATTCGGTTCTTTTTACTAAATAAATTTTTTTAATAAAATTACAATTTGTGGTACAACTTTTAGATTCGAAACATTCTATAAAAATTTTGAAACATTGTTTTTAAGCTAAATTTTTTAGAAAACTAAAATTAAAACATCCTAAAAACTAGTTAAGAAAGTTATATTTAAAATATTTTTTACTCGAATTATTCGATTAATCGGCATAATTTGCTCGAATAAATTGTTACTTGAAATTCTTGATTTTAATTTAATCGAACAGTTGTTTGATTTTAATTTGTCGATTAATCGAACAACCAATATTCGAGTGAATACCCTACTTTTATCCCTTGATATTTAAAGTAGACATTTATATTAAACTATGTTATATAGCACAAATACATATGTATGTCAAATGCTATGCAAAAAGTGAAAAGTATATAAATAGTATTTTTCTTACCTGTCACTCAAATCACGTTTTTTTCGTCGATCCTGTGAGAGAGCCTCAACACACAACACTATTAATTTACTATCACATGTTAGACGCTCTTGATCTAATAGCTTGTTCCCCAGCAAATTGCTGGCATAACCAAATTTATCTCTTGCACCAGAATGCCAGGCATCACAGTATGTGTCAATTGAACGTTCACCGTTGGGTAAAGCACCATGCCAGACATGTTTTTGAGGCCTGAAAAAAATTAAAACAAAAATTGTAAAAAATATTAATTTGCATACAATTTACAGATGAAATGAGAATAATATTATTTACTTATTTAAATTTCATTTGTATGGGTTTATAAATATTTGATTAAATGTTTAAATTTTAAGGAAAATAAGAAAAAAAAAAAAAAGTTCCAATTTGAAATTAAATATTTAGGAATTATTTGTTTACACATGGAACTAAAGTAAAGATTGTGTATTGTATAGACATACATGTATAATCGTTTTCACTTGTACGTAAGCAAGAATAATTTATATTCATTGCAGAGCTGGAAAATTTAAGATAGACTTACAAAAAATTTCTTTAAAAATAAATTTTTGGTTACAAATATTTAAATATTTTTCAACGAAAGGATGAAAAAATTTTTGATTTAGATGTTAGTAACAAACAATATCCAACATTTCATATAAATAAAAATTACTTCCAAGATCTTATAAATAAACTGTTACCTCAATTGAAATTCAAATATATATATTTTTTTTTTTTAGTTTAGTTTATTAAATATATTATTTTCTCTGGGGAAATTAAGGTGTCATTTTAAAAATCACACTTTACCATACCTGTTTCATATGCCTAGGTGTAGTAAGTGTGTTGGCATTACACATGCATATGCAAATTATTTTATAAATAAAATTGTAAATTCATTTCTATTTACTTTTGTGTAGAAAGTTTCAAATACATACACACAAACTTATTAATAGAATCATATACATAAGTATACATACAGATGTGAATTATATTGGTTTTTCACAAGTCAATAAAAAAATGTTTTCATTTTCTTACATTCCTGAGGTTTTAACAATTTTCTCCTAAGATTTCTTATTGTACTATAGACCTAAAGATATATTTATGTTGAACTATAAATCTATATATTTCTTATAGTATTTATACATTGCATATTTATAAAGTATATACATATGTATATGTATATATATAATATATTATTTTCAATAATTTATTATTGTATGCATATAGGTAAATAAGGTTTGTTGGTGGTTGTATGTGTGTTTAAATTTAAATAAATATATTTTGTATGTATATTTACCTAAACGATGTCAACCGCATACAAACCACACAGGGTTTATAATATAAATACAAATCAATGCTCATTGGGAGCTTTAGAAATCTTTGAAGAAGAAATGTATTATATTACAGATGACGAGGTCAAATTTAAAATGTTCTTTGAAAGGAGTATGAGTTTATAAAGTAATAAAGTCAAGGGTGATTGTATAGTTTTGATAAGGAAATGTGCATTTTTAACCTGGTAACATATGTTCTTTAAAAAATTTAATAATTTTACAATAAAAAATGTAGAAATCTTATGATCATTATCATGATAGGGTTTTTAAAAAGATTTGATGATTCGTCGTTCTGATTGAAATTTTTGTAATATTTATTTAAGATCCCGCATAGTCCTACGCACTGTGGAAAAATGCTAGAAAATAAGATGATCATAAATATTCTTTTTAAATTTTATATAAGTTTTATTTTACTTTAAAGCTATATTTAGCCATCTGCCAAAAAAAAAGTACTTTTTCATTTTCAAGCTATGAATGTCGAATGATTTTTAAAGTCAGGGGGGGGCTAAAGTCAGCTACCTTAATATCTAATTAGGGTGTCCCTCACTTGTCCTAAAACGGAAATATAGGGTGGCTTTTAAAACTTGCCTGTTTTTACTTTTCATGAATTTAACGCATTATTTATGTTAACAGCTACAAATTCAATATTTTTATTAGTTGGATAGTTAGTCTGGGTAGTAGTCTTTCATTTTCGGATATTGTTGTAATAATACACTGAGAAAAACAAAATGGCAACAACAAAACATGGAAGTAAGAAAATACTACTACTAACATTTAACGCGGCACAAATTGGACTGAATGTTATGCCTTGAAAGTCAATTTAGTTATTGATGACAATAATATCTAAAATTCTGAGGTGGTGTGTGACGATCGCATTTTTCGTTTACGAGAAAATTTGAAAAATGTTAAAAAAAATCGAAAAATTGAAAAAAATCCGTTTTTTCACCTTCATTCATATATAACTTTTGAATTAGGAATGTAATCTTCAAGCACCACCGCAGAATTTTAGATATTATTGTCATCATCAACTATGTTGACTTTCAAGGCATAACATTCAGTCCAATTTGTGCTGTATAAAAAACAGTAAAGCCTATTTTCGGAAAATTTTACTCATTCATTTACAAAATATAGTGCATATTTAAAAAAACGGGAGTTTATGTTACTGAAATGAATTATACATTAGTTATTATGACCATACACACTATTTTTAATTTAAAACCCCATAAAGTATATGTTTTCTGGGTCCTGGTTGGATTCTGAGTTGATCTAGCCATGCCCGTCTGTTGAAAGCAGGATAGGAATCGAACGGCACATCGAAGGGGGACAAAATTTGGCCCAAATATTTATCTTATATAAGGTTTGTTTGATATTGAAAATGAAAGGTCAAAGAAATTTTGTACAAATACTTCATGGACATATGTAAACACGGAAGCAAAAATAGGCGTGGTTCGCCCACTTTACCGCCCACCTCTTATACAACATTCGCGCTTGTTTACATTTGTAATGTTATTGTTTTTTGTTGTTTTTCTTTGTATCACTGTTTTTGTTTAGAAATTTCTTTTTACTGATTTTAGGTTATTTTTCAACCGATTTTCAAAAAAAAAAAAGTTTTTTTTGGAAAGGTATTCAAATTACCTTTCTAATTGCTGAATATAGTTAGTACAAACTATTGCCGCTAGATGGCGCAAAATTAATTTTTCATTAAAAATTAATCAAAACACCCTGTATTTCCAAATATTATGAGTTCATATGTTCAGCAGAAATACTCGCCAAAGGATTTTGTACAAAGTTGCCAAACATCATTTGGTCGAATTCTGGAAATTTGAAGGTAAAAATTTTGATTTTCTTCAATAACCTAAAAATAACGGTAATTTTGTAAATAACGAAATTATAAAAAAGTCGCAGAACAAAAGTTGCTGCTGTATTCCTAGAGAACCATTTTCAACAATAAAAAAGTTCTTTTTCGCAATGCTAATACATTTTAAAGAGTATTATTTTCATATCTTAAAGTTTGTGGAATATAATTTGCACCATTTTAGAAAGAGAACTTTGCGTGGATTTTAATTTCAGTCATTAATTTTAAAATCGATAGAAACGTGGTTAAAACTTTTATACAAAATACACTCAAATATTTTATTCAAAAAAATATTTTTTAATGTAATACGTTTTTGCTGCTTCTTTTAAATGTACGCTCAAATTAATATAAAACGAATTGAATTTTTAAATTATTTTTTTGGCGGATATCTGCGGAGATAACAAAGATAACAAACCTTGTCAATGTACCTGACCTACGGACGGATATAATTATATCGTCAAAATTGTTGAAAGTTCACTATTAAATTTGACAGATAATCAGTGTTTCTATAATGATTTCTAAGTAAGTAAAGTATCAACACATTTCTTGTACTAAATATTTTATTTTAAATATAATTATTACTTCAAAAGATCATTGTATTATTAATATTTCATTATATTATATTATATTATCCTAACTTTAAGGAACTTAATATTGCTTTATTTCTTCTTTTAAATATTTAACATAATTTGAACTTATGTAGCCAAATAATAATAAAATTTAAAATTCAAAAAGATTTTGTCAAATAATTTACAAATGGATTTTGCTAAATAAATTAAATAATATTATAGAAATATTCTCAAGATTATAGGTGACAACTATTGTTGTCAGGGTTTGTCTGTTAAAACCAGATTTCCGAATTTTTAAATCGGTTCATATGTAACTGAGAAATTAAAAAAAAAACAAAGAATAAGTCCACTATAAATGTAGTTATTTAAAAATAATATTATCGTTTAAAAATAAATTCATAATGCAAATCCAATTTTTGAATGCATTTTTTTAAAATGTCTACCCTTTCAATTTTTTTCTTCTTTCGATATAAAAAACATTATTTTTTGCTAAAAATTGCAATATAAATTATTCTGGGACAAAATGGTTCACTATTTTAAAAAATTTTTTCAAAATATTTCTTAAAATTTTTTCAAAGAAATTTTTTATTTTTTTGTTAATTTTTGTATTTTTTAATTTTTGTGAGCATATTTTTAAATAAATTTTAACCACAATAATTCTAATTTGTTATTTGCGGTAGAAACCCTATTTATCCCAGATTAAGTGCTGATGTTTTATATAACGAACATATTTGTCTTCAATATTTAGCAAAAATATTTAAAATCAAAAGGGTAAAAATTTCTTAAAAATGCATCCGAAAATTGCATTCTTTTTGTGAGTGCATCTTTTGCAAAACAAATTATTTTTGATTTATACAATATAATTTACAATATTTATTTTAATAAACTTTACACTAGTTTTTAAATCAATAAAATCCCTCGTATAGTTAAGGAGTTATAAACATTTAAAGTCACATATTACTAAATAAGTATAACCAAAAAAGTTAAAAATCAAAATTTATAAAAAAAATTTTAATTTTTGTATGAAAAAAATTATGGAAATTTTTTGAAAAAAATATTTAGACTTTATTGTCCCAGAACAGTTCTTTTTGTATTTTATAGTAAAGATATTGCTTTTTAACATATTAAAAGAAAATTAAAATCGGAAGGGTAGAAATTTTTCAAAAATGCATCCGAAAATTGCATTTGCATTATGAATGCATTTTTAAACGATAATATTATTTTTAAATTACTAAATTTATAGTGGACTTATTTTTCTTAAATATTCAATTTAAGTCATTAAAATCCGTTAACAACTTTTTGAGATATTGATGTTTAAAGTTAGACACTTTTGTAATTTTTTTCACTTTTTGAAAAAATTAAATCGCGAATAAATTCGCGAATTTTTCAAAATTCAAAAAAATAAAAACGGAGATATAAATGGCTCCATAGGTTATATGTGTACCAAATATAAACAAAATCGGATGACCTTCCGTAAAAAAATTGACATTTTTTATAAATCTTTCGTGGAATTGACGATATATATATATATATTTTTTTTTTACAAAAAAGAAGAAGGTCCTCATGGGAGTTTATGAAATTAATAATGATCGTTGAAGCCCAATTCCCATTTTTATGTGGGTAAAAAAATAATAATATCAAGCCGGACGAACGAACATAGTTATGTCGACTCATGAAGTATTTTTAAGTCGATTAACACACTTTTACTATCTAGTAGTAAGGTAATCACTTATTTCTATGGCATGATGAACCTTCATAATTATCTAATTGTCCTTATTATGACTAAACTTATACTTTAATTATTTAATTTGGATCTAAAATCTTAAGTTTTCTATTTTATTAAGAGTATTTGAGAACCTTGCCACAAATTTCTTATCCCTGACCTAACCCATATTTAAAACCCCTGATGATACCTTTACACTTTCTCCTTATACTCAAGAATATCGTAATAAATTTTATAAAATGAATAATATTATTTTTAATTTTTCCAAATTTCTATTATTTACAAAACTAAACAATCAACCACACACAATCACCTCACAATCACATTCAAATATAAATAATATTTCAAATAAATACATGATAACATTGGTTTATATTATATTTCTAGTCTCTAGAGTGTGATTTGTTGGATTTTAGTAATTTTGTGAAAAGTAATTTAATGTTTGTTAATGAAACAATATAAAATACAATTCAATGGTATGAATGAATATTTTCAATAAGGCTTTAGAAAATTTATATATTTTAAAATACAAACAAAACAGAAGAATATGAAGGTGAATTTAAATGAATATTAACATGAAAGTATGAAATCGGTGCAGTTCAATGAAGAAAACAATTAAAGAAAATGGAAAGTTGTCACAAATAATCAAGGGAATTTTAAAAGATTAAGAAATGATTATGAATTTCTTTATTGAATAAAAAATATCGAATTTTTTCAATGATTTTAAGTGTAAGGTTTTCAAATTTTAATACTCTTTATAGATTTCATTTTAACAATATTTATTTTGACTGAGAAATTAAATTCTTGTTTTTCATTCTGTATAAGAATTTAGTTCATTTATTTATTTTTAATTAAATGTACTGTATATAGTATATATGATATGTGAAATATTTATTTAATATAATTCATAAGGCTAGTGTTGAACTTAATGACTTTACTACATAATATTTTCTGTTTTGTGAACAAGGGCAAGGACTTTAAAATGTGACAGTCAGTTTGTGGTATTGTTACTGGCATTAGAGTAATTAATTTATGCAAGAAGTGGAATGACCTCATCTAAATAATAGAATTTCTAATACTATTTACTACGTAATATTTTAAACAGAAGCAGATGGTAAATTATTTTATTGTTTTTTGGAGCACAAATATTTAAGGTATGGAGAAATATCAACAAAATAGTCATTCGAGTTAATTTAGGAAAATTAAGTTAGTATTGAGAAACCGCTTCATATGGTTAACATTTATTTATGCTGTGACAATTTTTTTAATCAAGTTTTTTATATCCTACACCACCATAGGTGCTGCGGTATTATGCATTTCTGCTGATGTTTGTAACACAAAGAAAAAGTTATCCAATACACACCTTAAAGTATATAATCACATAATCACTTTTGAACGATGTCCGTCCGTCTGGCTGGCTGGCTGGCTGGCAGGCGAAATTTGAAAGATAATTCAATGAAAATTGTCACGTGGGACTTTTATGACACAAGGACGAATCCTATTGAAATTGGTTGTGATCGGTCCATTAGAATCACTTTCTGAGTTGATTTAACGATGTCCGTTCGTCTGTCTGGCTGGTTGTCTGTCCATGTAAACCTTGTGCACAAAGTACAGGTCGCAATTTTGAAGATAATTTGATGAAATTTGGACATATATAATTATTTTGGCATCACGACGAATGCTATAGAAATTGGTCATGACCGGTCCACTATTTCACCTCTCCCCCATACAATTACTCCCCTGAATAGCGTTCTAACGCTAACAAATGCCTCATTTATGTCACTATTAGGCATTGCTTCTGTAAAAGGCCCATCTTCGAAAATCACTTTAACTTGTAAAAATCGAACATAAACGTCAGTATCATTCTAATATTTGACACAAATAAGTTTATTATAGGCATAAATCATATTAACTAATTTCATAAGGATCGGTCCATAAATTGCCATAAGTCCGATATAAGTTCCATTTCCGAAAATTTCAGAAATTATTTTAGTGGACAAACGCAATGGTGCAGGGTATCAAATTGTCGGGCTTGACCGACAATATCTTTCTCATTTTATATTTAAAGTTTTCGTAGCTTTAAAAAAATCTAAGGTACAAAATAAATGAAGCTTTAGACTTAAAACAGAAGTTAATAAAAATTTAATTCCTTTAACATTAACTTCATTACATAGAAAACTCTAAAGCACCAACAATTTTATACAAACGAAATAACTTTTTCAACCATCCAATATATTTAAAATTGACTGCCAACATTATTTCCTCTGCAACTAAATATAAAATGAAAATCTTAGATGGTGGTGTTACAAGTTTGACCTGGACCCTATTAAGTAAATGCTAATGTCATGCAGGATGCAACTGGAAGAAACATTACTGATAGTTGTTATTATTGAAGCATACACAGGGACATATTAAATTTTATACTTAAAATATAATTGTCAAAGCACAAGTACACACAAGTATAGATGGTATAAAAGTTACTGCTGCAACAAAATACAACTTGTACTGTTGTTGAATGTTGAATTATTTAAACAACATTCAAATAGGTACAATCAGCCACATACATACAATACAAACAAATGTTTGTAACATTGAATTTCCGTTTTAACATAAACTTGGCAATATACATATGTATGTATTTACTTATACGTATGTATATTTATCAATATTCACATACATATATATGTATGCATGTATAAGAATGTTAAAATATTCGAACGACTAAACATTATAATGTTTACAAATCTACTAATTGCATTATGAAATTTATAGCTTGTGCATTCGTAAAGTCACAACACATACACTAATGTATGAGTTCTAGGAATAAAAGGGGTAAGTATATGCTTGAGTATGAGTCAAAAACTAACATGAAAGTTGAAAATTTTCAAATCATTATTCAATTTCGTTAAGTTTAGAATATTTGAGTATAATATATACATATAAGTATGTATGTATTTGTGTTTTATGTATTTGCATGTTTATGTTATGTGTTTGTTTGTGTAAATAATAATGTTATTTTATAAATAAAAAATACACTAAATACACTAAGAAAAATAATTTATAAATAAAGAAAATTTCTCCAGCAAAATTCTCACTGCAAAGGGAGGTAATATTCTATAGATCATTTCTTATCACCAGGGAAACCACAAATATGCAATAACATGTTTTTTCCTGGACGTTAAATAAAGCCATCGATAAAATATTTATCCGTTTCAGAACAAATAAATCATTTTGGCATCGATTTGTTAGTGTATATTTTTGCATATTTTACCCTTAACGGTATATTTTTGCATTTGGCGATTTTTAGTGCATATTTTTATCATATTTAGTTATTTTTAGGGCATATTTAACACTTTAGAGCATATTTCGCCATTATAAAATGTTTTTCAAATTTGATTTTATAAAAAAAAAAAAGAAAAAAATATATATAAATTTAAAAATTTATTTTAATGAATACCATTTTTTCGTTGAGAATCCTGTCTTGTATCAACAAGATTATGATTGAAGTTAATGTTGTAAAAACAATATTTTTTTAATGAAAGCATATCGAGCCCTAACCGCGAAAATGTCGTTAGTGCAGTAAATATTTTTGTGATTGTTTACACATTGTTATATGTATGAAAAATTGAAATTACGTTGATAAAATTTTGACAGATGATCTAAATTCTCATCAAAACACGAATTTCGAAAATGTTGTCGGTTACGATATTTTGGCGGTCAGTGTTCCATATGAACTTTTGATAATTTCTCAACTAATAATAGTGTCTAAAATTAGATGGGTAAGAAAATAGAAGATCAATAACGTTTTTATGAGATACAATAAAAAATGGGGAATCAAATTTCGATACGGTTGGTCAATTCCAGTTTTGCCTTATTTCATAACGTTGAAATATTAATAAAATTTAATGAAAGACATATCTTTCTATGTTTTTTCAAGTGCATATTTTCTCGTTTTTAGAGTGTATTTTAGTTTTTACTGCATATCTAATGCGCATAAAACGCGTTTTTTAGGGCATATTGTGGTTTCTCTGCTTATCACTGATATAGATTTTTATGTAGATAATTCCTCATCACTGAACAAGTCATTGTTCATAGAAAATAGAGAAACTTTTCCATAGCAAATAGGGAACATTTTCCGATAGAAAAAATAAAAAAAAAAATTTCTAAAGAAATATAGAGAAAATTTTCTATAGAAAAACAATAGGGATTAAAATTTTGTATAAACAATATGTTAATTTTCTATACAAAATATGAAAAATTTTCTACAAAAAATATGAGCAACTTTCCAAGTAAAATGGAAAAAATGTTCAGAGAAAATACAGAAAAATTTCCATAGAAAATGGAGAAAATTCCTAATGAAAAAGAGACAATTTTGTATAGATTAGATCACAGTAAAGAGAGATACAATTGTTCATAAAAAATAGAGACAATTGTTCGTGGAAAACAAAAAAAAAAATCTCTATATAAAAATAAGCACAATTTCCTATAACAAAATAGGCAATTTCCTATTGAAAATAGAAACAATTTTTTATAGAAAAAATAGAAAATCTTTTATAGAAAAAAGAGACAATTTTCTATAGAAAACTGACAATCTTTCAATAGAAAAGAGAGAATATTTTCAATAGAAAACTGAGAATATTTTCATTAGAAAATATAGAATATTTTGAATAGAAAATATAAAATATTTTCAATAGAAAATATAAAATATTTTCAATAGAAAATATAAAATATTTTCAATAGAAAATAAAAAATATTTTCAATAGAAAATATATTCAATACTGAGGAAATTTTTTAAAGAAAATGAAGAAAATTTAAAACAAACAGATAAATTTTTAAAGAAAATAGAGAAAACTTTTTAAAGAAACTACAGAAAAATTTTTATAGAAAATAGAAAAATTTGTTTGTAAAAAATGGTTAACATTTAAAAAAAAAAAAAGAAGTTTCTTATGGAAAATGGCGATGATTTCCTACAGAAAAAAAAGATTTTCTATAGAAAATAGGGAGAATTCTCTATAGAAAGTAGGGAAAATTTCTTATAGCAAATGGGGTTTGCTATAGATAATGGGTTTTCTTGTGGAAAATGGGGTTTCCAATAGAAAATGGGGACATTTTCCTATAGAAAATAGGGAAAATTTTCTTTGAAAATTAGGGAAAATTTCCTTTTAAAATTAGGGAAAACTTCCTTTGAAAATTAGGGAAAGTTTCCTATGAAAATTAGGGACAATTTCTTATGAAAAATATGTAAAATTTTGTATGGAAAATAGGTAGAAAATTAGAGATGATTTCTTATAGAAAATAGAGACAAATTTCGGTAGGAAATAGCTAACATTTTGTACAGGAATTGAGAAAAGTTTATCTAGTTAATATAGAAAATTTTGCATAAAATTAGAGACAATTTTCTGTAGGAAATATAGACAATTATTTATAGATATTTTCTCATCACTGCTCGAAATAATTATCTATAGAAATTTTTCTTATCACTGAACGAGACAAATTCCTAAGAGAAAAATTTTTCATCACTTATAGACGTAATTTTTTAAAAGAAAATTTTCTCATTATAAACAGAGAAAATTTAGTTTTTCCTCCCTTGTGCAGAGAATTCTCTTTAGAATCTCTTCTCTGATAAAGAGAATGAGACATATTCAGAGTCAATTTCTTATAGAAAATTTTCTCTTTCCTTTTAAAGGCAATTTTGTCAAGTTAAATTTATCCACACCTGATAGAAGCTATTTAAATTTTCTTACAACTGATTGAGAGTTTTTTTTTTCGGTCTGGAAAATTATTAAAAAAGTCTCATCTAGACAATTTTCTAGAAATTTGGCTCATTACTGACCAAAATCATTTTTCTTAATGCAGTTATAGACAATTTTTTCATAAAAAGTTTTGTAATCATTTCTGTTAGAGACATTTTTTGATACAAAATTTTATAACTACCCTAGAGTAAAGAGAACCGGTTCAAAATTAGTCACGTGACAGGTTCTCAGGGCTAGTGACCGGTCCCAATTCCGGAACTTTATATGAGAAGAACCTGCCACTTTTACACGGGGTTGTTATTGGAGGTGGCTAGCCCCTTGGGACAGGTCACAGGACTGTTCCAAGAGGACAGGTTCAATGTCGATTAATATAATAAAAAATAAAATTAATAAAAATTCAGTAATTAACTTTTTAAATATTTTTTTATTATTATTTTTATTAAATTATGTTTATTTTTATTTTATAATTTTTCGTTAATGTCGATGGCGGCACCCTGAATCAAACCCATGTTCATTTAACGTTTGTTATGTTTTAAAGTCTTCAACGCAAACAACTCAGCCACTGATTGTTATTGCGCGCGAGTTGCTAATTGCGCACTTGACAAGCACGTTATAAATTAACTCTCAACTGTTAAATAGTGAGTGTGTTTGTGTCAACTGGTTCTCAGTTGGAAATTTGGTGAAGAGTTAGGTGTCAAATGGTACTCAACTGGTACTGAGGGACCGGTTTCATTACTGATCGAAACAATTTTCTCTTTAAATATTTTCTCATCTTCTCATATAATATTTCGCATCGCTGATAGTCACCATTACCTAAGAGAAATTTTATCCACTGATAGAGACAATTTTTTCTTAGAAAATTTCTTATCAAAGATCGAAACCATTTTCCAAGAGAAAATTTCTCATGTCTAGCAAGTTATTTAATAATTTAATTATTATTATTATTTTTTTTCAGTGTACAATAATTTAGAGTATTAAATTTTATAATACTGTACGGTTTCCTTTCCTTTAAATACTAATACAAATATGCAATATATAAATACACATACACTCATACGACCAGAAATATCCTGTGCAGATTTGTAAATTTGCTTTGACTTTTCTCTCGACTCAGAGGTCTCAACACAAGTTAAAAATTTATTTACATGACTGCATTCTAAATGATTATTTTCACCAAAGAAAGGACAAGGAGAAAGAGAAAACCAACAACTGCAACTACAGTAAGCCAAACCAAATTGGGCAAAACCCAAAATATTCAATATGTTATGAATCTTTTATATTTTATAGGTTTTAAGACACTTGAAGTAGGTAGTCAAATGTATAACATTTAGCCTTTATAGTATAAATTTTTAATTTATGAAATAATTATGGATTTAAATCGAAATGTATAATGGTCACAGACATATGAAAATAGAGTTTATAACATAAATGAACTTTGAAAAGGAATTTGTCATAATTATTGAAAATATTTAATGAATGTATTGGATAATAAATATTATAAAGAAGTTGAAACATATAAAAGAAGAGAGGAAATAAAATATTAGAAATCAAATTTCTTAATTTAAGTCAGGGTTCACACACAGCAATTTTTCTTGCAGCAATTCTGACTTCGTTGGCGAGAGAGGTAAAGAGAATATAAAGTTTAAGTATTCCCTTTTCCTTTCTCTCCTATGAACTCAAAATTGCGGCAAGAAAAATTGCTGTGTGTGAACCCCGACTAAAATATGAAGAGATGACTTTTTTGTAATTTTTACATGATTTTTATCAATATTTACTATAATATAAAGAATATTAATCAAAATTTGAACCCGAAATTGAATCGAATTTTAGCTGGATAAGCTACTTGTTAACTTCCCCCTCTGTTTCGATTTCATTTTCTCTTTTCTTTTGATTTAATTATTTTATTACATTTTTCCAATTACTCTGTTTTGTTATCTTTAACAAAATCTTTAATACTTTTTTTTCCATTTAAATTAAATCATTTTACACATATGTCTGTATGTATGTAAATTTGATTAAAATGATTTAATAAAGATGCATAAAATCTAGACATAAAAAGAGAAAGCAACAAAATTGTTTTATGTTTTTTTATAAATCTTTTCAAGTCATTATAGATACGGAAAGGGATTTCATGCATTTAGACCATAAATCTTTTGTGCAAAATATAAGAAAATTTAATTTAATTGTTTTTGTTTGTATTTTATTTATATACATTTTTTTATTATTTGTCTTGTCTTGTATGGCTTTTTATTGTACTTTTGTTGTTTTGTATGCATAGAAAGTAAATTATATCATGTAATAATTCAAATGTATGCTCAAAGGTATAATATGTTTCATATCAGTGTTATAAATCTTATGGTTCTAAGTTTATGTATATATGTAAACAAATACATACATATGAATATACATATGTACAAATTTATATGTATTTGTTTGTAGGTGTTTTATTTTTGGACGTGCGTCTAAAAGTTTTTTAAGAATTTTTATGAAAAGATTTCTTTTACAAAGTGAAAAATAATATTTAGGGTAGATGGTGATAATGACAGTTGTAATGGGAAGTTTCAAAGTTTGAGGAAATATAATTATGTCTTAAGAAGTTTTGTATTTATTTAAAAATTTTCCTTTTTCTTTCATTTTGCTTTGATACGTTGTTTATTTCAATTTAAATATTTTAAATTTTGTACAGTAAATTTAATTAGTTATTTTATTATTTATTTTTAATCAGATATTGTTTCATTTAAGATTTTAGATAATTTGTTTAAAAAACATATTACTTTAAATTTTGTTTAAAATATTTAATAAATTTAAAGATGAAAGTAAATATTTATTTTATTAATTACAAAAATTTGCGGTTTTTGTTTATTTTTGTTGAATAAAGTAAATTTTATCTATTTTAAAACCACAGATTTGTTTAGGAAATAATATCATTCATAAAATTAAAAAAAAACCTATCAATTAAGGAGAGGACGGGGTAAGAAATTGATTTGTCTCAAAAAGGAGGAAAACTATCATTTATTTAAAAAAGTCTAAATTTTTTGTATTCTAAAATATTTCGATTAGGAAAATAATAAAAACCTCCCATAGAATTATATTTGCTGATTCGAACATTTGCTACCACACAAGTTAACTCATGTGGAAACTCCTTCTAACTAAATTGAAACTCATCTATTAGAAACTAACTCATCTCATCAGTGATCAGTATAATTCTTAATTTTATCATCTCTCATTGAGATTATTTTTTGTAGATTTACATTAGATCTGTCATCAAGAAACCCAATAAAAAAATTTTTTTTAATCCGCTTAAAATTAAATTATTTTGTGGGAATTATTTCCGTTCACTGATCGACATAATTTATCATAGAAAGTATCTTATGATCAAAATAATTTTCTACAAAAATAAAAGTGATAAAATAGTCTTTTATATGAAGGTTTTCTTCAGAAATCGAACATAATTTTCTACAAAAATTATTCATCAGTGATCGTAACAATTTTCTATAGAAAATTTTTCATCAGTGATCGTAAAAATTTTCTACTGAAAATTTTCCATCAATGATTGTAACAATTTTCTATAGAAAAATGTTAGTCAGAGATCGAAAACAATTTTCTATAGAAAATTTTTCATCAGTGATCGAAAATAATTTTCTATAGAAATCGTAACAATTTTCTATAGAAAAAATTTCATCAGTGATCGTAACAATTTTCTATAGAAAAAATTTCATCAGTGATCGTAACAATTTTCTATAGAAAATTTTACATCTCTGATAGTTACAATTTTCTATAGAACATTTTCCATTAGTGATCGTGACAATTTTCTACAGAAAATTTTTCATCATTGATCGTAACAATTTTCTAAAGAAAATTTTTCATCATTGATCGTAACAATTTTCTAAAGAAAATTTTTCATCAGTGATCGTAACAATTTTCTATTGAAAATTTTTCATCAGTGATCGTAACAATTTACTATACAAAAATTTTCACCAGTGATCGTAATAATGTTCTTTAGAAATTGTTTCACCAGTGATCGTAACAATTTTCTATAGAAAATTTTGCCTCAGTGATCGTAACAATTTTCTATAGAAAAATTTTCATCGATAATCGTAACAATTTTCTATAGAAAATTTTTTTATTAGTGATCCTAATAATTTTCTGTAGAAAAATTTTCATCCGTGATCGTAATAATTATTACGAAATTATAATTTTCTTTAGAAAAATTTTCATCTGTATTCGTAACAATTTTCTAAAGAAAATTTTTCAGTGATCGGAAATAATTTCCATGAAAATTTTTTTATCAGTGATAGGTATAATTTAATTTAAATAATTCATCAGATTTTTCATCAGTGATCTTAACAATTCGTGATCGTAACAAGTCGGAATAATTTAATTTAAATAATAAAAAAGTTCATCAGTGTTCGGAAAATAGAAATAGAATAGAAATAGAAAATTTTTCATCAGAAATCGAAATAATTAAAATAATAGAGAAATATTGTATAATAGTGTTCGGAAATAATTTTCGAAAGAAAATTTTCATCAGTGATCGGAAATAATAGTTTTCTATGAAACATTTTTCATCAGAGATCAGAAATAATTTTCTGTAGAAAATTTTTCATTTGTGATGGGAAACAATTTTGTAAAGCAAATTTTTCATGTGATCGAAAATAATTTTCTTAATCGAAATAATTTTTGATAGAAAATTTGTCATCAGAGAACGGAAATAACTTTCTACAGTTTTAATTTTTTAATGAATTAGTGTATTTTCCATTATTGTTATTAATAATAATTAAGGTGGTTTTACACTATAATACTTGGTATTAATATCAGAGTTTCATTTTCTTTAATACATATCAAAAAATGTTTTATGAAAAGTATTATCAAATGTCATATTTTTTATGTTCTTTATTAAAATATTTTTTAAAAAATTAAAAACGAAAAATTGAACTAAACTGAAAACAAATCAAACTACAAATAAAAAGGTGTACGGAAATTTGCTTTCAGAGATGCAATATCGTTTCACAAATTTGAAGATTTCAATATACAAATATTGAAGGTATTTATACCATAATACGTTTGAAAATATTTTCGGTATTAATGCAAAATATTATAGTGTAAAACCCCCTTTATTTTTATTTATATACTAAATATTGAATTACATACATATTAGTCATAAGTAATTGTATACTAATGTTTTTAGTATAAACATTAGGTTTATGAAACCATTGTACGTATTGTAGAAAAACTATACGATCTTCGTTCCCCGAAGCTACCACCTGAACCAGAAGCCGATTTCGCCGTAACCCCAAACCTGTCTGACAGCCGAAAGTGTAGAAGATGAACGTACAACGCTAACTCTAATTCTACTACTGAACCGAGCCTGTTATAAGCCGAATAACCGAATCGATCGTAATATAAGTCGAATAATAAGCCCAAGAACCGTAATAAGCCTAGTTGAAGAAGAATTGATTAAAGCCGATAGAATCCGATTCAACATTATCGTAGTTATTCTCTCGTACTAAAAATTTGTTTTTGAAATAAATAAATATTCAATAAAAATAATAATTATTTTAACCCCCAGAAAGGGTAAATCAAATGTCTTATTACTTAAGGTTTGTGGATCCGTAAGATAAGTTACCTCAGCTGACCATAAAATCACCTTATAAAAATGTCAAAAAATAACATTTTTAAATTTTAGTAAAATCAAGAGTTAATAATACAAAATTTTTGCTTCTATGTAAGCCCTAGAGTAAAGAGAACCGGTTCAAAACCAGTCACGTAACAGATTCTCAGGATAGGTCACAGGACTGGTCTAAGAGGACAGGTTCAGTAACGATTAATATGATACAAATTTTATAAAAATTGGGTAATTGTTTACTTTGTAAACATTTTTTTATTATTTTTTATTAAATTATGTTTATTTTTATTTTATAGTTTTTCGTTAATGTCGATGGCGGCACCCCGAATCGAACCCATGTTCATCTAATTTATGTTATGTTTTACAACGCTAACCACTCAGCCACTGATTGTTATTGCGCGCGAGTTGCTAATTGCGCACTTAACAAGCATGTTATAAATTGACTATCAATTGTTAAGTAGAGAGTGTGTTTGTGTAAACTGGTTCCCAATTGGAACTTTGGTGACGAGTTAGATGTCAATTGGTACTCAACTGGTACTGAGGGACCGGTCCATTATTGCAATTGCCACAAATTTTCCGCAGGGAGGCCACATAAATACTTACAAATATTTTGATTATTTGTAAATAAACTATGTACTATATATAAGGACACTATTACATACATATATAACTCTATATATAGGTACTTTCTATTGTATAACTAAATATAACAGTTACCATGTTATCATTCAACATTTGCTCAACTACTATATTGTTTCCAGAAGAAAATGACATGTAAAACTTCTTGAAAACTATCTCAAGCGTATATGGTTGCATCGATGGTTAACAATCATTCCACCCCTCTATTTATTTCAAGGAAAGAAAGAACTGGTGCTCTGGTAACATATCGTAGTTTTAAACAACATATTGTTCTAAGAAATTTCAATATTTTCATTTACCATATACATGCATGTATGTATGCTTGAGTTTATAGTTTAGTTTTTTGTGGTTTATTTTGCCAACATATTTAGACAAAATATTTGCTTCTTTACAAGTAAAGTTATTTTTCTCAATAGTTTCTATGGCAATGTTTAACCATAAATATTTCATTTTTATTTTTTATTTATAGAAAACTGTCAAACTGATTCACTGCACTTTAAATATTATATTTAAATAAATTGCGACTAAATCAAAAACATTCAATAAATGTCATTGGTATCTATATAGTTGTCAGCACTTATGTGATTCATGGTTGAAGTTTCTTCTTAACGCTTGCATAATTTAAATTTATGCCTGTTTAAGTTTATCATGTAGAGAGTATCGATATTTAATGATGATTTTTAGAATATAAATTATGTGAAATTTTGTAGAGTTGTAAGTAAAGTACTTAAATAGTGTTTTAATTGTTTATGGGAGAATTTTGTTAGTTTTATATTGGAAATAGTATAATGAAAATATTTGTTAACATTGCAACTTCATACTCAAAATGTGATGTAAATATGTGGACTTTAACAAGTAGAGAACTTTAAGTATACTTTTTTTAAATCAGTGAAACAAATATAAGTATTTATATCTATTATTTGTTCAAATTAAAAAAAAATCTTTTTCTGAGAAACTGATTTTTCATTGTACAGAGATAATGACATATCGTGATAAAATATATATAAGATTCCACAAAGCCGAATATAGCCCATTAAATTATTTTATATGAACTCTATGTACTCTTGTGTGTTTTTCCTGGCTTGGCGCATATGCATGTATTTATGCTTTTTTTTTATCATGTTTGCTTAAGTTTACAGTAATGAGTGCGTAGTTGTCTTCAATGTTGTCAAACGTACTTTACCCGTATGCTCTTTCACAACCCAGCAAACAAAAAAATTTAACTGCTACACAATGGGACCAAATGCAAAATTCTGAAAAGTATTCGGTATCTCTTAAACTACTGTTGTAGAAGAGGACCTAAGCTTTCAGAAAAATTATTAATACAAGCTACAGGGTGTCAAAATTTACCTCCTCTATTATGTACAAATTTTTAAAAATCAAGTCCTATATCAAAGGTTTTTATAATTCTGTAAAGTGCTAGACAAAGAAAAGCAAAAATAATTTGTTTTTTTTTTGCTTCGACTTTATTGTGTTTTTCGTGTATAAGTCCTGAGTTATATGAGGGAACATTTTTTAAAATATTCTGTAATTTAAAATTTATTCCAAAATAATATGCTGAGAAAAATTTTCGTTTATATCAATTCGTCTAAACGTGAAAAAATTTCAAAGCACTATTAAATTAGTATAAAAAATTGCTATAAAAAATGTAGCATTTTTTTTTACTTTTTTCCTAGTTTTTTTTTTTTTTTTTTTTTTTTTTTTTAAAAACATTTTTTCTTTACACATTAATCGAATATGGTGATTTTCAGAAAATTTTCTGTATTTTATCGATTAATAAACAAATATCACACGATTTTTTTTAAAACTTATTGAAAATATTTAATTATAAAATAGGTTTAGATCATTTTGCCACTAAATTGCTTCCAGCCCAGCCCAAAATTAATGCATGAGTGCTGGTTTTATGAAAAATTAAAATTTTTTAAACGACTTTTTTTTAAATTGCACGGAAAATCACATTAGCATAATATTTTCACTATTATTTTTTAAGTAATGCATACAATAAAATCAGTATTCTATTTCTGATAAAAGTGATCAAAAGCGCTGTACAAACCAATTTTTGGCAACTTTTCAAAAATAAACATTATAAAAAAAAATAACAAGAATAAAAAAAAAATAATAAAAAAAAAACAAGCGCTAATGTTATATTCGGCTCAGCCGAATCTATATACACACCATCAACTTTTAATTTATTTTACGTTATATGGGAGGTAGGCGATAAAGTGGTTTCCAAGTTTAAATCGACCCTCAAACTATTTATACAAAATTTCGTTGTCGTACATACTTTTGTTTAAGAGATATCAGCAGAAAAGTATGAAATGGACACCCTGTGTTTCTAGTTTTTAGCTCACAACATTTTTATTAATTAGCCCATTTTCAATACCAAACAAATCTTATATAAGACAAACATTTGTGCCAAATTTCGTCACCCTACGTTGTCCCGTTCGAGCCCTATCCTGCTTTCAACAGACGGACGGACATAGCTAGATCGACTCAGAATCTAATCAGGACCCAGAAAGTATATACTTTGTGAGGTCTTAAATGAATCCTTCGACATGTTACACACGGAATGACAAAATCAATATACCCCCCATCTTTTTGATGATGAGTATAAAAAATGATTCGATGATTTTTGTGTAACTGAAGTTTTCGATATTCTGAAAATTCTTATATGTCAAGAGTAAGCATTTTGAGTCCTTTAAGCGGAAACTTATTTGAATAAAATAATAAATACTGTAACAAATTTTAAAATAATTTTTAATAAAATAGAAAAATCTACTAACAATAAAAAATTAATTTATTTCATTTACACTATCGGACAAAATAAAGTGCGGCTTTTTACTCTTGCTATTTAGTTCATAATTATTGTTTACTAGGTTCATAATAGTCTACATTTTTGATGTCCAGGTATTTGTCGTATTATATTCTTTAAATTAATATGCAAAAGAAGTTTCTGAAATATATAAGTTTCAAATATGGGGCAAAAGTGTTGTGTTGGTCATGCATTTTGTGCGACATATAATCATTAAATTCCCAGAACCATTCTAAAAAGCAGTTATTTGGATGAGTAAACATAAATCTTATTAAAACTTTAAAAAAAAATGAGAAAATTTTGGAAACTGCCATGGAAAAATCTAAAGTTTTAAATTTTCGTATTAGAAGATCGTATAAAAAATGTTTTCTTAAATTTGGTACATATGAAACCCATTTGTTTGAACCTTGTCTGGACAGTTAGGCTATAATAATTAAAATTACTTCTCTCCGCTTAGAAATATGATATTCTTTTTGGCGAGAATTGCGATATAGCTACGACTTTACTTCGCAGTGTTAGGGTTTCTGGTCCTCAATTTCTTATTATTTTCATTCTAAATTGTAATTTTGTATAATGAAATGGTTTTTTTTTATCTCAGATTCTAAAATATTGCACTTTAAAGACAATTATGTTTATCTTAATTTTCTCTATCAGGAAGCAAGAAATCTTACTGGATAGTGGTCAAAGACTTATTGATAATATGGCCGAATTTATCCTTATTTTTCAAATGCAATAATAATTTTAATAGAATTTATGAATAGAATAGTAAAATTTAGCACTTCTTAAGAATATGCCTTCCATTCTGTATCAAAAAATTTAAAAAAATTTAGGAAAAAATATAAAGTGTCACTTTATTATGTCGCACAAAATCCATGACCAACATAACACTTTTGCCCCAAACTCGAAATACACATATTTCAAAAACTTCTTTTACATATTAATTTAAAGAATATAATACGACAATTACCTGGACACCAAAAATGTAGACCATTATGAACCTAGAAGACAATTATAACTAAATAGCAAGAGTAAAAAACCGCACTTTATTTTGTCCGATAGTGTATATGACAACACTGATATATATTTTAGTTTAATTGTTAACAGGAAAACCAAAAAAAATTTTTTAGGTCTTCAAATGAACCAAGCTGTTAGTTATTTATACATTTTAGATAGATTTTAAGAATTTTTGCCAAGATTTTCTAAAATATATTTTTTTCATAACTACAGCTTTAAGCCTAGCGGTATGTTTTTTATATTTTAAGAGAAAATTTTTAGTTTAAAGCATATTTAAGCACAAAGTGATAAGAAGGAATCCTTTATATAAAGACTATATTAAAGCATTACATTTTCAAAAAGACATTTTCTAAGCTTAATGTACTGCATTATTTAAATAAAAAATAGAATTAACGACTGTGCACAAAAAATTTAATGCATGTAATTCAGATTATAAAAACAAAACTAGTGGGTTAATCGTTTCGCAATTTTGACTTGTTAAGGAAAGTTATATTTAAGTTTTAAATTTAAAAGGAAAAACTATTTTTTATTAGTGAAACTAAAACATTTCACATCTTCTGGTATAACCTAAATATAAACTTTATTGTTTTTTCGGTTACTTTTTTCTCCAAATGAGTCTATTTTTTTATACTCTATTTTACTTTGCCCTTTCTATTCATTCTTATTTAAAAAAGAAGAATCCCAATAACCTTCGTCCTCCCGTTTGCCTTCATATTTATTCTACCGTTTCTATTAGCAATTTTTTTTACTTTGTGGGTCTTCAGTCTATCTTTCTGAAACTATTTTGCAAAAACATGTTGAGCAGTTTAATAATTGAGTTGCATTTCATCCAAAGTTTTCTCTTAAAATACGTATTATTTTGTTTATGATTTTACAGTCTGTAAATCAAATTTTTTTCGGTAATCAGGGTTCCTTTCCAAGTTCGTTGACTATGACTCAAAAAACTTCAACTCACCTACACCCCTAGAAATTGTTTTATGTGGTCAACACGTATTTTGACCATAAATTTGGATTATGTGTTTGCATGAATTTTGTTAAATATTAATTTCAAGAAAAACTAACTATGCTATTACAACAAAATTTAGCACACAGTTACTGAGAGTAATAACAAATGTAAAGCAGTTCCTTGTTTTTAAACCAGGCACGCCTTTAAGCGTGTCTTCAGCAGGGATTCGTAGTCTTCATTTGACATCCATATTGGGTTAATATAGTCTTTGTAAATATTTTATATTATTCTTAAAAGTTGCGCGTTTTTGAAATTTGACATCCTGGAGAAAATTCGGTACACAGTTTTACCATAGATGGTCTCTAGTTTTATCTTTGTAACGATTTTTTGATGTATGAGAATGATTTTTGCATGCTGTTATATATTTGGAAATAATTAGTAAGAAGACATATTTTCAAGAGAATATTTTCTTAAGTTTTTACGCTACAATATTTAAGCAAAAAATATTAAAATATTGCAGGGATTTGATACCCATAATGAGTTGATATAATATGCATAATATAGGTTGATATAATACGCATAAATATTTTATAATTTTTTTAAAAAAATGCGTAACCTTCGAAACATCCTGGAGAAAAACTGAGTACATATGGTCTCTACTTTGACGTATATATCGATTTTTTCATGTGTGAAAATGACTATCATACGGAGTATTCAAACAAAAGCCTTTGAATGAAGCTGATAGTCTAATAAGACAGTGACCTCGTAATACTGACTGCTCAAAGATGAAATGAGGTATTGGCTCTGGTGTCTTCTCCTATGATCTTGGCAAGTGATGAGGCAAGTGTATTTCAAGTGGAAATACTAGCGATCAGAGAGGCGTGCAAACTAATTCGCAACAGAAATATTCAGAGGAATATTGGTCTATTCGTCGACAGCCAGACGGCAAAACTATCGCTCAAATCAAACAAAACTACATCTATTCTATTCAGACAGTGTAAAGAGGAACTGCTAGGACTAAGTAGACTGTATGACATTACTATAGTTTGGGCCCCTGCGCATAGGGACCACTATGGCAACAGCTCGGGCAGGCTCTGCGATTTCTGTCGCAATACCGCTAGGATCAGTCAAAAGCAAAATCCAGAAACACTATCTCAAAGAGGCGAAAAATATACAACAAATACTACCATATTTGTGGCAATAGCGAGAAGGAGGTGACAGTACATCATCTATGCGAATGCCCAGCCTTGAACGCAATCAGACATACATTTGTGGGAAAATACCAATTAGACAAGCTTTGTGAAATATCTGACAGCAGACTCAGTGACATTATTAAATATTATGGTATGAAAAACTAGTGTTTCTTAACTCAGAACTATCGGACAAATCTAGATATACTTAATAAATTGCATGAATATACAGTTGACTCGCGGAAACGTGAACTAATTTTTACCAAAGATGTTCACATTTTCGAGACTGTTCACGTTTTCGATTGGTAAACATAAATATAAAACTTTTTTGTTTTAACGAACAAAAACAGGTATTATATGCTTCTAGGATTAGAAATAAAGACATTTTATTCTTATTCGGAGATTTCCCAATTTATAAACAACAAAAATTAAAAAAAATTGTTCACGTTTTTGAGCTTTCATGTTTTGTTCACGTTTTAGAATAGTCTGTGTAAAAAAATTTGTTCACATTTCTTAGTCGTTCACGCTTTTGAGTGTTCACGTTTTCGCGAGTGCACTGTAATCATCCGTATCTGACTCTGATTCAGAGCTTATGGTGTCCACATGCAATTTGCTTCCAGACTGCCCTCCATCATCAGCTTTTTGTTCTTCAAATACTTCTGATTTGGACGATTCGGACGACGATTTGGATCCACAACCTAAGAGATTGCGATTTGCAAGTCCAGGGCCATCAACATTATAAACATAACACTTTAACACTTTAGCGCTATCTAAACGGTGTTAAGAATAATTCCTAGGAAGTTCATATCTTCTAGAAAGTTGTTTATTGAGATCTTAGGTACGTTTTTGTAGTTGATTGTTTTCTTGAATTTTGAACGGTTTGCTACCTATGGACCTATACAGGGGAAAAAAACTAAAAAAATATAATCTAGTTTTTTGCGATTTTGATCTTGAAGATGAAGCTCTTTTTTGATTTTATATGTTCACAATTTTTGTTCTTTATGACAAGAGCTACAACTTTGCCTCAGATTGAAATCAGAATTCAGAATGGTTTGCAAGATATGAGCCTAAAAAAATGATCACTTTTTTGCAAAAATGACAGTGAGGTCCCAAGTCTTTGGGGACAAATAAAAAAAGTGCATGACTTTGTGCAAAACTGGGAGACAGGGATCTTTTTTTTTTTTTTGGTGTCCTTATATGGTTATATTTTTTCTTGTTGCACAGTGTTATACATTTTCTTCTATTTTGCTATGGGTTCAATTCACTATGAGCAATTTTAAAGCCACGTATTTGAAACAAATTTTAACTTAAAAACAATTTTGAAATTTGAAATAAAACTATTTTGTATCCTGGGATATACCATTTTTTAAATGCGTAAGGTATAGCTATACTTGTGTAAGTTGTATTAAATGAAAATGTGTTTGTATGTTAAACATACACACACATACATAATACACTATATGCAAACATACAATTTGGTGCAATCTTCTTTTTCCTCTTTGTTAGTTATACTAATACCCCAGATATTTTCATATTGTGATCTTTAGAATTTTACTGTTACTGACATTATAGTTATAAAATCTGTTATATATACATATGCAAGATATCATATTAAGAGAATTTTTATATACATATTTATATTTTAGTTATCAGGTTAAAATCTAAAACTAAACAAGTTTAAGGTATGAATACCTGATATTCTTTTTTTTCTTTCTTTATTTTCAGGTTATTAGAATGTGTAAATATAAAAGAGCTTGTATGATGTTTAACCATGTTAGCGTTCAACATAATACTTTAGAGTAATGTATGTTACACTTTGCGGGTGTGTATGAGAATAAATTTATTTGCTTTTTGTATGTGAATAAAAACCTCAAGATGTGTAGTTATTTTCTTTAAACTTGTACCTTGATGTGACTGTTTTTGTTGTTTATGAGTTTGCAAAATTTACATCTTTATGTTATTACTACACGCTTATGTATATAGTGAAAAATAATTGTTATTCACATACTTTATTCTCTTTATGAGTTTTAAAAAGTATGTAAATATAAAAATATTTCATTTATTTAGCAGCAAGTTTGAAAAATATTTTTATTAAATTTGAAATTTAATTATGATTAAAGAATTGCAAGTTTTTACATATTGAAATTAAACAATAGCAGCAATTTAACGGAATACAAAACTACTTAAAAGCAAAGGTCCTTGCTGCCACCGTTACCGTTGAGAATTTTTAAAAACTGTCCAAAAAAGGGGATTTCAAAATAAAAAGTCGCCCGAAAAGGGGATTTTTGGAAAAAAAAAAAGGGGCCAACTGCTTTAAAACCTAAAAAACTCATTAAAATTGGTTTCTATGATAACAACAAAAAAAAACAAAAAAAAAATGTTGTATTTTAAGAAAACTTCTAAATCCAATTCTGTTACTAAGAAAATAATTTATTTATAATTATTTTACAACCATTTTTATTATTGGAAAAATAAAGATTTATTCACAAAAATAGTTGCCTTACGATCCTCTTTTTATTAATTATTTTTGTGATCCTTTGTGCGAGGTCTTCACTCGTTACAGTCTTACAAACCCCCGTCCAACCAAATTAGGACTGAACGTATGGATCCACAAGTATTGGCTTAAGTCTGTCAGACAAACTATTTTTTATTATTGATAATTTAGTAAAAAGTTCCTCAGAGGGATTGCTATTAGGAAAGTAAATATATATACATATTAGGATATAAGTTTTCACCGTGTCTGCTTTTTATTTTCTCAGTTCAGTCCAAAAAAGATTCTGCATATGATAACTTAAATTTATTATTTTTAATTACTAACAGTTTCAGTTCATTTGTAAATACTCCGCGGCTTTTTATATCACTATACAGTGAAACAATTTCGAAATAATTAATTTATTTGTTTAAATTAATATATTTCAAACAGCTTAGTTTCTGGTCATTTAGCACATAGTCTTAAAAAGTCGCCATTTAGTCTCCATTTAAAAAAGGGGCCAAAAAAGTGGCCAGGTGGTTAAAAATGGAAAATTAGCGACTAAAGTCGCCAAACGGTAACACTATTTGCTGCTATTAAAATTTTATAATTTTAGTAATTTTGAAAATAATATTTCCATTAATTTGCCTGAAATTCAAGGTATGATTAATATTATTTATATTAATATTACTCAAACACTAATGTACCTCTTACACCATAAAGTAGGAATAAAACAACAATTTAAAATATATAAAACGAAATCTCTTCTTAATCCACTGACCTAATTTATTATTTTAACAACTAAACTTCATTTCATTTTTAACCTACAACCAACAAAAGTTACAACATTAATACATCATTAATCATACGCCATAGTGGATTTAAATTATGCCAAAAATATATTCCATTAAAAATCATTCTAGATGGCCTTGTAATAAAAATCATTTAAAACATTTTGTCATATTCTACCAAATAACTTTACGCAAAATTAAATCTGTAAAAGAAACAATAAAAATGTAAAGCAACAATTTACAAACTCCTAAAAAGTAAATTTCATTTCATTTCATTTGCTTCATACTACAGCCTTTTCTGTTTGCCTTAAATAATGTTATAATGTTTAATTATGACAAAAGGTTATATAACAACATTCTTTAAAAATTTCTCAAGCACACAAACACACACTCCATGCAATATACACTCTTGTATTGTAATGAACGACAAAATAATAAAAACATGAAAATTAAACTGAAACTTCAACATGAACAAATTGTTTACAAGAAAAATGAAAAAGAATTTAAATAATAAAACAAAAAAATAAAATAATAATAAAAGACGAACGATACAAATGTAAAACTATTTGATATGACAACTTGTATTTAATTTTACTAATGACCGTGAGAGACAGTATAAGATAGACATTGTTATAATTTAAAGGGATGCAGGAAAGGGAATGAGGGTTAGAGCAGGAGAAAGTTGTACAAAAAAAAAAAAGGATAAAACAAGGCAAGGCAAACAAAACTGTTACGTCAAGCAAACAAAAGCTTAAAGACATAAAACAAATGAAACAGACAAAGTCCATAGTGATGGTCTGTGCAAAAGAGAGTATGAGTGAATGTCTGTTTATATCTGCATGTTTTTGAATTTTCAGTACTTTGGTAGTCAGCAGAGATTTACACAGAATGATTAAGAGTGCGGGTGTATGTGTATGTTTAAAAGTCTTTTTATGTATTTGTAAGTTCATAAAGAACATGAACATTTGCATGAACAAAAAGGACAAAGTGATATTTTTCTCTTAGTTAAATTACCACTGCCATCACTTTTTTATTTATTTATTTTTTTTTTTTTTCGATTTGGTCTGCTTCTTTTTTTGTTTTGCATATAGTTGAAAAAGTTCAACCAATTCAAATTCTGGAAAAAGTAACAAAAAATGTAAGGAAAGAGATTCGTGACCTTTGTCAGAGTCTTGAAGGTATTATAGGAAAGTTTGATATTTATATTTTGGACTTCATTGTAAAATATACTATACATTAGACTAACGAACACACCCCATACTTAACTATAGACTAGACTATAGTCCAGACTACAAACTAGTCTATAGACCAGACTAAAGATTAGGCTATAGTACGGACTATAGTGCAGACAATATACTAAAATATAGTCCAAACTAAACTAAAATATAGCCTAGACTATAGAATAGAATATATGTTTTAATTTAGTCCTGACTCTAGTCTATAGTTTACACTAGAGGTCTGCAACGAATAAGTTTTTGCTGCATAAGTGAAGACCGACATCGAATATAATTAGTAATCGTACTCTCTCACTCAGAGCATAAGTACTGAAGTGTAGTTAACCATTGTTTGTCGAATAACTACGAGTAAGTAGCAACAGAAAAACATGTTCCAAAAAAAGTGAACACAAACAAATATTATGAACAAACAAAAAGTACAACATGGGCAAAATACTAGAAACACAGGGTGTCCGTTGTAGCTTTATTTCGTACTTTTCTGCTGATAACTCTTAAACAAAAGTATGTATGATAACGAAATTTTGTACAGATAGTTCGGGGGTCGACATAAACTTGCAAATAAAAAATGGGCGTGATCCTCCTACTTTAACGCCCATCTTCTATATAAGGTGAAACGTCAACGAAATTTTGTACAAATAGCTTAAGGACCAATGTAAACTCGGAAACAAAAAATGAGCGTGGTCCTCCCACTTTACCGCCCACCTCACATATAACGTAAAATTTGAAAAACTTGAAGGTGGGTATATAGATCCGGCCGAGCCGAATATAACATTCGCGCTTGTTAAATTTAAGAAAGCAGAAACAAAAATAGAACCAAAGTATATAAACTATAGGTATAAAATCAGAATTTATTTTTTTATTTATAAAATTATAGAAATAACTAAAGTTTAAATATTTTTTTTTTTTTTTTTAATTTGCAATTTTAAGTTGCATCTTTTGCATGCCTATTCCGTTTTTATTTAAAATTCATGCATATAACTCCCATATATTTTCTATCTTATTATATTGTTGTTTATTAAGCATAAAAAATAAAAAATATGTTTTAAACTAATCTTTTTTATTTAAAAAAAATGTATAACTTAAGTACAGGATTATAAATTTTTCGTTGAAAACCAAATGCCAATAATACAAATGAAACTTTTTTTTCCTACCAAACTGAACATTGTACATGTAGTACTACGTTCAGTTTTACTTTCGCATCATACTCGACATGATCTATTTTGGTATGTTCGAATAAAATTGATCATGTCGGCAGTGTTCGTTATTAGCAAACACAGTCAAATAACCAGCGTTACCGTTAAGAATTTGTAAAAAGTGTCCAAAAAAGGGAATTTCAAAATAAAAAGTCGCCAAAAAAGGGGATTTTTTGAAAAAAAAGGGGCCAATTGCTTTAAAACCTAAAAACCTCTTTAAAATTTGTTTGTTTGATAACAACAAAAACAAAAAAATTTAAGAAAAACTACAAAAATCAGTTTTATTAATAACAACATAATTTATTACTATTTTGCAACAATTTTTATTATTGTAAAAATAAAGATTTATTCACAAAAATAGTTAACATACAATCCTTTTTTAATTAATTAAACTTCTGTACTTTTGTACGAGTTCTTCACTTATACTCCAGTCTTCAAATCCAAAAATTTAAGACGGAGCACATGGATTTACAAGTATTTGTTTAAGTCTGTAAGATAAACTACTTTTTAATATTGATAATTTAGTAAAAATACGTTCCCCGAAGGAGGTAGAAATATAAATTAGGATTCATCGAATCTTTTTTTTTTTTTATTTGTTCAATCCAGTGCAAAAAGATTTGGCATATGATGTAAATAGCTGTTTATAAACTTTATTATTATTTTTGTTACTAACAATTTCAGTTCATTTATAAATACTCCGCGGTATTTTATATCACTATACTGTGAAACAATCTCAAAATGATTAATTTATTTGTTGAATGGGTCGATATATTTCAAACAACTTAGTTTTTAGTCATTTAGCGCATAATCGTAAAAAGTCGCCATTTAGTCGCCATTTAAAAAAGGGGCCAAAAAAGTGGCCAGGTGGTTGAAAAAGGGGCAAATGGCGACTAAAGTCGCCAAACGGTAACACTGCAAATAGCAACAAATAGTTATTCGAAAGTATTGTTGTTCACAAATATGTGTACATCTTTTGTTTGCGACGCTTCGAGTAAGTGTACATGCTTCGCCAGTACACGTGTACTCTACATATACAAGTATATTTATGCTGATCTCTAGTTTACACTTTAGTCCAGACTATAGAATATAGTATAGTCCAGACTATAGAATAGACTATAGTCCAGAATATAGAATACACTACAGTCCAGACTAGACTATAGTCCAGACTATAGACTAGACTATGGTCCAGACTATAGACTAAACTATAGTCCAGACTAAACTATAGTCCAGACTATAGACTAAGCTATAGTCCAGACTAAACTATAGTCCAGACTATAGACTATAGTCCAGATTATAGACTAAACTACAGTCCAGACTAAAGATTGGACTATAGTCCAGACTATAGACTAGACTAGAGTCCAGGAATTTAGACCAGGCTATAGACTAGACTATAGTCTAGACTATAGACTATACTATAGTCCAGACTATAGACTATACTATAGTCTAGACTATAGACTATACTATAGTCTAGACTACAGACTATACTATAGTCTAGACTATAGACTATGCTATAGTCTAGACTATAGACTAAACTATAGTGTAGACTATAGACTACACTATAGTCTAGACTATAGACTATACTATAATCTAGACTATAGACTATACTATAGTCTAGATTATAGACTATACTATAGTCTAGATTATAGACTATACTATAGTCTAGACTATAGACTATACTATAGTCTAGACTATAGACTATACTATAGTCTAGACTATAGACTATACTATAGTCTAGACTATAGACTATACTATAGTCTAGACTATAGACTATACTATAGTCTAGACTATAGACTATACTATAGTCTAGACTATAGACTATACTATAGTCTAGACTATAGACTATACTATAGTCTAGACTATAGACTATACTATAGTCTAGACTATAGACTATACTATAGTCTAGACTATAGACTATACTATAGTCTAGACTATAGACTATACTACAGTGTAGAATATATACTATACTATAGTGCAGACTATAGACTATAATATAGCCCAGACTATTAACTATAATATAGTCCAGACTATAGACTATAATACATATAGTGCAGACTATAGTCTAGATTATAGACTATACTATAGTCTAGACTATAGACTATACTATAGTCTAGACTATAGACTATACTATAGTCTAGACTATAGACTATACTATAGTCTTGACTATAGACTATACTATAGTGTAGAATATATACTATACTATAGTGCAGACTATAGACTATAATATAGCCCAGACTATTAACTATAATATAGTCCAGACTATAGACTATAATACATATAGTGCAGACTATAGTCTAGATTATAGACTATACTATAGTCTAGACTATATACTATACTATAGTGCAGACTATAGACTATAATATAGCTAAGACTATAAACTATAATATAGTCAAGACTATGGACTATAATACATATAGTTCAGATTATGGACTATACTATAGTCCAGCTTATAGACTAAAATATAGTCCAGACTATACACTATAATATAGCCCAGACTTTAGGCTATACTATTGCCCAGACTAAAGTCTTGACTGTAGACTACACTATAGTCCAGACTTTGGACTAGACTAACTAGATTATAAACTAGATAATAGTCCAGACTATAGACTAGACTATAGTTCAGACCAAACTATAGACTATACTATAGACTAGACTAGACTATGCTCCATACAATAGACTAACCTATACACTGAACTATAGACTAAGCTATCGAATTAATCAATCCACTCTTTTAGATTATTTTCCCTTTAACTACAAACAACACATTGCTTCATACACATACAAAAACTATTACAAGTTTAAGCAAAAATTGTGAGAAAGAGAGGAAGAGAAAAAACAGAAATGTTGACATAAAAAGTTTATACGTTAATTACTTTTGAAATTAATTTTGACATTTAAAGTTTTAAGAATATTTAATTTTATTCTTTTATTTTAATTTTTTGTATGTATGTGTATGTATGTCTTTCGAAATAAAATAAAAAAGGGGCAAGAATACATATAGAATCTGTTGCAATAAAATGATTTAAAATAAAATTCTAATTGCTGGCTATAAAACCGTACAGATTGTCAAATATTGTAATTTATGTCTCTTTTAATTTAAGTTTTTATAACTCTTTTAAATTTCAGTTAGGGAATATAGAATTTTTATATTATTTTGTTGAGATTTCAAGGGATTAACATACATATACGAGTTTGGGAATTTTGCAGATTAAGTGAAAGAAAATTTATTAAAATTATTTTAAAATATTGAATAAAATTTATATTTGCTTGATCAGGTTTTTTTGACCTTTTTAATTTCTTATTGAGGAAATTATATTATTATATTATCATGTCTATTAGTAAATAAAATTCATGCGGCATTTTTCTTTTACGTATTTAAAATTATGAAATATAAAGTACATCTTAGTTATTATTCAGATTTTTTCTTTCTTTCCTTTGCATATTTTAAGTTAAATTTGTTTTAAGAACTAATAGCATAAAATAGCTTTTATTTTCATTTCCTTTATACCTGTTTTCGTGCTAAAGTCCTACATATATTTTCACTTTTTTTCTGCTGAGCTTTTATTAATGTAATGGTTTTAAATTTCTCTTCTTTTTTTTTTTCTTTTTATTTTCATTAAATATGTCTATTTTTAAAAACATCATACATACACTACTTCATTTATTCATACACACATGTATTTATACCTGTACTACTAAACCAGTTCATTTAGTTTTTTATTTTTTTCACAGATTATATTTTTTCTTTTATAAAAAAACTCTATGCTGCAATTTTCTCTCACTCTGCCTAAATATCTTGCATTTTAGTATTCTTTATAGTCTTCATTACTTTGGCTGCTGCACTTAATTTACAACCTGAGGCTGTTACGAATTAAAATTTAAATAAAAGCAAAACTTTTTATTCACTTTATTCTTTATTCATTCATTCATACTTTTTTTTACAGTTAAAAACTACTTTCTCTTTGGTTTCATTTAAAACAAAATTGTTTTCATAGAAATGTGAGTTGGTGAGGAGGAAAAAATAAAAAAAGTCTTATTTGTCGTATTTTGTTTAGAAATGTTTTTGCAGGAAAAATGAAATTTTTGACTTTTATCTTGCTATTTTGTATTTTGTTTGTAAATTTCTTTTTTCTATTTTAAAGACAAATGGATGAGGCTTTTAATAAAAGTAAAAAAAATTACTCATATGTAGTCAGGGTCGTATTATACAAAGGACTAAATTTATATGTATTTGTGTAAAACATATATAAAAATGGTGATGGTAATTTGCTAAAAATTGTAGCAGAATTATCAAAATTTCTGCGAAGAACTAAAGAATTGTTTATTTACTTTTATTTTTTACGTGTGGATTCCTATTTTTTTTGAGCTATTGATTGAATCCTAGTTTTGAAAGTATGGAAATTGAGGGAGTGTAGATTACCCAGAAGATTTTGTAGAATATATAATTTTTAAATAAATTAATAATAGAGGGACCCATCTGCTTCTAGGTCAAGTAATTTTAAAATCAATGAAATATTCTAATCTTCAGCTCCTACCAGCGATAGTAATTCACAAATCTAAAACATTTTGTCGGTATGCCTCATAATAAGTTATTTTCAGAAAAAAATTTTTTTTTATATCAAGGTTCAAATCACACCAGTCTGGCGCATATACAAAGTATGGATGAAGCTGATATTATTCTCAGATAGATCAGATAATATATGAAATTACGGACTGCCGAAGCTTATAGTAATATTATTTGCAAAAGCGGGACAGTGACATAGAAAGTGCTCCTCTATATCTTCCACTTTTTCATTTTGGCAACTTCTACGGAAGTCGTTTAAAGGAAGACCTAACCCTCTAGCATGCGCACTGGCGACCGAGTAATAGTGGTAGCAAGAATTTGCAAGTGAAGTTCGTTTGCGATTCATTATAGTGTAGCCTAATCTGTCTCATGATAGAGCATGTGAATTTATTTATCCATCTTTGTCGAGCTATCCTCGATAAATAAAGCAGAATCCTAGATTTGCAAGATACCAGCGGTAAACCAACCAGTTGGTACGAAGATCAGATCAGCTTTACGTTTGAATGTCTCTCCATCTCGTTTAGAGATGCCAGATAGACACCAGATAGAGATTTAATTGCAGCTTAATAAATTTTGATATCCAATCTGAATACCCTATAGGACGTAAGCCGAGATCTCTGTTTAAGGAACGCTGTAGTGATCTAGCAGTTTGAAGGAATATAATATGCTGAGAATTAGAATGTTTTTGAGACCCATTTTATGAAAAAACAACTCATGTTTTTTTTTTTTTTTTTTGCCTAAAAGTATTACACATAAGATTTTCAATCGCTGGAAGGGAACCGAAGAAGAATTTTAAGATGTTTTTTAATATATATATATATATATATATATATATATATATATATATATATATATATATATATATATATATATATATATATATATATATATATATATATTTTTCTTTTTTTTTCTTTTTTTTCAATATTAATCTCATCCTGATTCCTGGATCAAAAAAGCGATTCCTTGGAACATTCTAATGAACACTCAGATCCCTAATAGAGTTCTGAATTCAGATTTGATAACGTTGAAATTTATGCTCAACTGAACTTAGTTTCAATTCAGGTAGACTAAGTTTTTTTATTCATCTTGTCGAACTAACGTATTTAAATTAAAAGTGGGCACTAAGGGAAAAGACGAGTATATTGTACATTTGATAATATAGTATGGTACATTTGATAATATATATGTATTAATTTCTCTTTAATTATCACTGTGAATGCAATTTAGATAAAGGGGAAGAAAAGTCAATACATCATGTCTTATCTGGCTGTTATTTCAAAAACAATACTTAAGTATTTATCCAATTTTTTTTTTGAGGTAATTCGAAACTATGTAATATTTAGAAGATATCTGTCCGTATGTCCGCCTGACTGACAAAACAGGAATGCAGACTAAGAACTCATGTGAGTCTTCAATTTTAGCAGGCAGCTGTAACCTTTAGCATTCCAAATATGTTTATTTATAGGTGGGGAGGATATTATGCGTTTGTGCTGATGTTTGTAACATTCAAAAATATTGATCTATACCAATCGGCTTAGAATCACTTTCTGAGTCGATTTAACGATGTCCGTCTGTCCGTCTGTCCGTCTGACCGTCTGTCCGTCCATGTAAACCTTGTAATCAAACTACAGGTCGCTATTTTGAACAAAAATTAATAAAATTTGGCACACAGGTTTTTCACAGTCCAGGGACAAAGCCCATTGAAATTGGTTATGATCGGTCCGTTTTTTCACCTAGCCTCCATACAAGCTTCCTCCCGGGAAAGTATTTAACGATCAAAAGTCCCTTAAATATAGCAATATTTTAATGAAATTTAGCACATATAATTTTCATATATTAAGTTCATATTTAATAATATTTCATATTTAATAAGTGTGCCGATTTTTAGAAAGATCGATCCATAATTGACCATAGCTCCCATATAAAACCCTTTACAGGAAATCACTTTAATGGGTATAAATCCAATTAAAATGTTGGTATCAAGTTAATATTCGACACAAGTTTTATATAAACATAAATGATAGTGCCAAATTTTACTAAGATCGGTCCAAATTTACCATAACTCCTATATAAGGCCCTCTTTGGGGAATCACACAAAAGTGAATAAATTTATATAAATGTTAGCATGAACGTAATATTCTGAAATCGTATAATCGTATATATATTACTCTTAATATAACTATCGGTACACATTTGGCTCCAAGTCTAAAAAAAAGACCCTTCCCCGAATTATAATCGACAAAATGGTGTAGGGTATCATATGCTCGGACTTGACCGACTATATCTTTTTCTCTCGTTTTTATTGTGTAATTTACCTATTTACACTTGGACGACTTCAAGTCAAGATATTTCAACAAATATTTAATAAGTTGCTGATAAGATAAAATAAATTTGATAACAATTTTTTTTTTCCAAAAATCAAATATATTTTATTTGAAGTTAAATTATGTTTTATATTCTAAAATTTTGTCAACATTAATGGATCAGAGAAAAAACATAAACCTGAAAGTTATTCCTGAAAGTGTGAAAAATATATATATTTTATTTGCGAATTTTTGAAATAGGTTTCTTTTAAAAAATTAAACTCTTTTTTTAAACTTAAAGTTTCGACTCGTTTTATTTATATTTATTTTATTTTATTTTGGCACAATTTTGATGAAAAGAATTGTAAAAAATTTATAATGAAGTTTATAATGCATAATTAAAATGACGCAGGTATCTTAGGTTAATTTCCTGAAATGATCTGAAAAAATCCGTCCTTCCATCTTTCCAAAAATAATAATTATTAATGTATTTTAAATTGAGTGAATTTTAGCTTAAGTCTTGACCTTGTAGCCTAAAAAATGCCTTTGTTCCTAGTTAGGAAATATATTGCCTGTCTTAAACTCCATTGTTGGGCTTAGATTATTCAGTGCAAATTTCGACTAAGTTATCCTCTAACCCGAGATAATGGTATTAATGTGTAATAAGGAGTGAGATCGAAAAATTCTTAACATACATAATATTCAATAACTTGGAAACGGTTGATCTTAATTTAGCGCAGATCACAGAAATATATAATTTTTATGGTTCTAACCACTAATTATAAAATTTTGGACCATTTTTGAAAACCCTTTCTTTGGAGATTTGATAGTTGCTTCAGTCACTTTTTTGGAACAGTGTGTACATCTTAATCTTAATTAATTAAAATCTTCGGCATTTTGGGACACCTTTTTATGCTCTTAAATACACTTTTCACAAGAGCTCAATATCTCTCCACTGGTCTAAGCTATGGACAATTTTGAAAATTTACTTCTCTTGGTACTGAAACTATGTTATTGATTTGGTACCACTCCAGAGCTTTCTTACCATAGTGACATGATACCAAATGGGTCCAAAAATATGTGGACACGTTGTGCTTTCTTAAGAAATGAAGAAGTCTTTTTTGCAAATATTCCTTTATGCATATTTTGGTATTTATAGATCCGAATGTATCAAATGACTTTCCTGTTTTGCCGCAACTGCAAAAAGCTTGTCATACCATGAATTTTGTAAAAAATGTTTGCTGCTTTTGGGTCTTAAACTTATCTCCAATATTGCTTCGATCATTAGCAAAAAAAATTTTTGAGACACAAGCTGCGAAGATTCTGCCAGCACCTACGTTTCTTCGTCAATTATATAGCTTGAGTATTTTTGTATGAAATTTGGTTTTAAATTCCGAGTCCTATTTTTGGATTGTATTTTTTTTTTTTTTTTTTGCAGAATTCCAATTTGGAATTTTTTGAACTTAATATGTTATCAACTTTCCCATTAGTAAATTTTCGCACCAAATAGTCGAAGCACTGAGAAAATTGAAGTGATTTTCTACCAGATGTGTTTGGAGTTACTTTCAATATGCCTTCAATTTTCTGGCCTTCCCAAGATCATGTGGTCCTTTTTTCTTACCGAACTAGGTTTCACATCAATAGTCAAATTCTCCTGATACTGTTTATTATCATTAGAAACGGTTTTACGGACGACAATTAATTCTGTGGCCAATTATTTGTAAGACCTATTTGGATTTTTTTAAATTTTTTAATAAATTGTAGGACGTAAATCTTTTTCGTCACTTATTTTGATGAAAATAAGGACAAATTAACATGGTTGTTATTAAAAATAATAACTGAAGTATTTTTCCATAATAACTAGATCAAAAAAAAAAAAAAAAAAAAAAAAAAAAAATTTGAATATTGATTCCGAGAAAAGTTATGAGGCAAAATGTGTGTTAAGATTTTTTCGATCTCACTCCTTAGTCTTGTAAGAAAATTTTAAAACTTTTATGTAAAAATTTGTATTCAACTTTATACTAAAATAAATGAATGAAGTTTGTGTATTCAACTTTAAAATCACCAGAATTATTAAATAAGCTTATGTATAAATTATTGACTGTTTCCAAATGTTTAAGATATATTTTACCTCCCTGTCAATTTGTTTTAATAAATTTTTTTATTTCTTCAGATTAGCTTCCCAAAATCATTTAAAATATTCCCTGCCTTTAAATCTAAAATAAATAGTAAAAGTAACAATTGAAATTTAACTTCAACAGAACGCTACTGACTTTAATATTTCATATATTTAAATAGTAACAAGAAATACACTTAAGTAAGTATATGTGACTAGTATTTATGTAACAATATGAGAATATAAAATATAAAACTCGTATATTTGAATGAATGCTTCCTTGACTCTCAAGAGACAAGCAGACAAATGGTCATACCGCATTTAAACAAACATACACACTCACTAACACTAAACTTCTACCTCTAACAGTATGTTAAATTATAAAACAAAAAAAAGCTGAGAAAAAAAAAAAAAAAAAGAAAAAATAATAACAACGAATTTAAGTAAAAGTTCAAAACTTACTAAATGGGTGAATACTAACAGGAAACTAATGTAGAAACATTAGTGTACTGCATACCGGATATGCCTTGTAAGCATTTCAACCCACAAGCACAACTAACTTACAAATACATTTAAAACATACACACGCAGACTTACATACATATAACTAAGTATAAGCTTAACACTTAACATACAAATATTTTCATTTCTTTTGGTTTTTTTTTTTTTTTTATCTTTATATAATGTATATTTACATAGAAATATGTAGCTAAAAATGTGTATGTGTTTAAAATATAGTAGTATACTGTAGGTCAAGCCCAAAATGTATGTATGTATGAATACATAAATTGCCAAATTGTACCCTAGAAAATATAAGTTGTTTTTTTAAGCTCTGTTTTTTACTACTACTGCTGCTGCTAATATTTGTTCATTTTCTCCTTCGTGTTCCTTACAAATATATATTTGTCTTTATCTATTTTCATTGTATTTTTCTGTCTACATTGCACGTACATGCTGTGTTTTTGATTGTAAGTATGTATGTATGTATGTAGCATTGTACAAGTATTTTTGTTTAAGAGTAAATTTCATAGCAGTAATGGCAAATTAAGATTTCAAATTGGTACTAAAATCTTACTGTTAAAATAGTACTTTTTAGAACTATTAAAACTATTTCAGAGGTAGTAAAATTCAATATTCAGGCCTGTCACAAAAAACCATTCCGATCGAAAGTGGAATTATTTCCGTACTTTGCTTCTTCAAAAAACATGAAACGAAGAAATTTTTTGGTGTGGAGACCACAAATCAACTCCACTTTGAAAATTTAAAGTGGTTTCATTCCGAAAAATTTCTTCGTTTCATGTTTTTTGAAGAAGAATTAATTCCACTTTCGATCGGAATGGTTTTCTGTGACAGGCCTGATTAAAAAAATCATTTGTTAAAGAACAAGTAAATAATAATTTACTTTTATTATTTGTTATTCAATTTGTTCCCAAAATTTTTTTCTATTAAGAAAAATATTTCAAATTGTATAGGCCATCCCTATTACATACTATGTTAATATAGTGTATACGTAAGTATGGTTGTAAGTATTTGTATGTATGTTTAAATATATCAATGATAACTATAACAATAGAATTGTTGGCAAACTGTTTAAGGACGTTTGAATAAAATCAAGATTTCCTTTTTAGCAAATAACACTTAAGAAATTAAAATTCAACATTTACTATTTAAATTTGTTCATTCTTATAGCCCGCATCCTAGACTGATAAGTATTTATACGAATCTTATCAGTGTGTTTGTAGTTCGCAGGATATTAATTGTTAGAGGAAATTAAATTAATATGTTTTCTTTTGAAAATAATGTTAAGGTTAATTTAAAATGTGATAGTTTAAAGGTTTATAAAAATTTAAAATAAATTCATATAAGGTAATTTTAAAAAAAAATATTTATTAAAAAGATGAACCAGTTATATTAGTACAAAAGGTGAAATTTTTAAATATTAGCTCATTAAAACCCTTAAAACTTATTATTATTTTAAAAAATTTAAAAAAAAAACTATCTGCACAAAATTACATGGTCGCACATGCTTTTGTTTAAGAGATATCAGCCCATAACTTTTTATACCCACCATCAAAAAGATGGTTGATTGATGGAAGATTGATTTTTTCATTCCGCGTTACACACAAAGTATACAAAGTATATATTTTCTGGGTCCTGGTTAGATTCTGAGTCGATCTTGCTATATCCGTCCGTCTGTCTGTCTGTCTGTTGAAAGCAGGATAGGGCTCGAACGGAGCAACGTAGGAGGACGAAATTTGGCACAAATATTTACCTTATATAAGGTTTGTTTGGTATTGAAAATGGGCTAAATCTGTTAATAAACAAAAAGTTATGGACTAGAAATTAGAAATACAGGGTGTGCTTTTTATACGTTTCTGCTGATATTTCTTCAACAAAAACATGTACGACAACGAAATTTTGTACGTATAGTTCGGGAATCAATATAAACTCGGAAACTAAAAATGGGCGTGATCCACCCACTTTACCGCCCACCTCCCATATAAGATGAAAATCAACGAAATTGTGTTCAAATAGTTCAAGGACCAATGTTAACTCGGAAACAAAAATGGTCGTGGTCCGAACACTTTACTGCCCACTCTACCACCCCCTTCCATATAATGCAAAATTTGAAAAAGTTGATGGTGGGTATATAGATTCGGCCGGGCCGAATATAACATTCGCACTTGTTAGTATTTAAATCTATTTTGCCCATTTTCAATACCAAAGGAATCTTATATCAGATAAATATTTGTCTATCAATTTATAAAATGCATTATTCTGGAATCGGATTAGAAAAACGTTTGCGGTGATGATACAAATTTATTATATAGGGTGCAAATTTTAATATCTTTTGTGTAAAATATGCAAAATTATGAAAAAAAAAAAATATTTTTTTTTTGACTTAATAAACTTTAAAGTGCATAGTTTCGGTTCTATAAAAGATATTGATTTCTATCTTTCTCTATATAACGAAGACTTATGTCAGCTAAGCAATTTAATTTAAATAAAAAAAAATCGAGTTTATACAATTTCTGTTTTTTTAAATTAAAGTAAAATTTTTGTGAAAAAGTGTTTTTTTGAGAAACTATAAATATTTTATCTGTAATAAAATCTTTGTTATTAAAGATATCTTAAGGAAATTTTTGATGGATATAGACTTTATGGTATGGAATGAGAAAGTGAAGAAAATTTTAAGATTTTTGTAAAAGAAATCCCACAATTCCCAAAAAAACGCCGAAAATCCCAAAAATGTGATTTTTTCCCATTTTCGGCTATAAAATCAACATTTTTTCGAAGTCCCGTAGATTTTGATTGAAAACTTTTAACAACATACTACAGATTCTTAAACTGCATTCCGTTTGCCGATTCGTGCTTTGAAATTTGAGAAAATATAGAATAAAATCAAAACTTTCATATAAAATGGATCAAATTCGGGAGGATCTGTACCTTGACCGATTAAGTTATTGGGCTTGATTTTTATTTTAGAGTCTTCTCTATGAAGATACCTTTCAGAAAAGCATCAAATTATTATATATTGTTAAAGAAAATTTTATTTTAGAGAAAAAAGAGTGTAGATACTTTTTTTGGGAAAAAAAAAATCACAAAAAGTCGTATTTTTTACAATTTTCAAATTCATAATCGTTTATTTTTGGACTCGATAAAGATATCGACTTCAATTTTTTTATTCAATAGATAATTTTGTTTTTTAATTAGTTGAAGAAAAAACAAATGAAATCGGTCAGAAACACTAGGATATGTGTGAATAAAACTGGACCAAGAACATGCAAAATTGAGGTATTTAAAAATTAAAATGCAAATAACTCAAAAAGTATAAGAGATAAGTAGAACACGCAAACATGTTTTTTATAGGTCTTATCAGTGCCTACAATAATGTATACAAATATTTGAAATTGGACGAGAAACAAAAATTTGGCAAGCGATTAAAAAATTTGTATATCAGAGGTACCCAACTTTGAGCCCCTTTAGCTCCGCCCCTGAGGGATCTGTTCAATTCCCTTTCCAAACTTAACATTGTACACTCCTCTGCTACGTACATACCAAATTTTATGAAAATCCAACCAACCGATCAGAAGTTACAGATTTATTTCCAAAAAATTTCGATTCTGCCCCACTGTACATTGGAATGGCGTACCCTGGCACTATTGATGATTACAAGCAATTATCTCTTTAAGAGCAAGTGGGTATAATATAATTTACGATGGAAAATGTCCAAAATATTCAAACTTTAATGAAATACTATTTAAAATAAAATCATTACATATCTTACTAAAATTTTAATTTCGCCAGAATGAAAACAAAATTTAAAATTTTTTTGCTCAATATGAATTAGACCTAATTTTTTTATCATATTTTTTTTTTTTTTGACAGAAAGTTAAAAATTGTGTACACTGTTGATCGAAAACCATATTTTTGGAGGTATTTTAAAAATGGTCCAGCTCATGTAAATGAAATAATTGAACAGAAATATTTTGTTAATTAGCTTAAAACATATTAATCTTTACTTTTAGGGGAGTACATTTGCAAATTTTTTGTCTCCATACAAATCAAGCCATTTTAATATATAGTACACATTTTATATGCATACATATCTGTGGCAAAAAGGAAGAATTACATAACTTAAGATATGCAAATATCTTGATTTTCAATTTTTAAATTCTTTATATCCAGTTCTATGCTGCAAAAATCTAACAAATATTTTAAGTGATATTTACATTTGAGATTAGAATGTTCTATAGTATTGTATGACAATTAAAAATTATAAACTGCTCTCCTGAAAACTTTGAAAAAACTTCTTTTGTAGTTTTTCCTCTTTGCCACAGATATGTATTGTATATGAATTTAGTTCGACCACAATTTTTTACCAGAAAAAATAAAAATATTAATTTTATTATTCTGTAAAAAAAAAAAAAAAAAAAAAACAATTTTGACACTTTGCCAGATATTATACAAAAAAAAAAAAAAAAAAATAGATTAGCATTTGTAAATATGTTGTAAGTAAAAATATTTAAAAATAGGGACATTTAAAATACCAAAATTTATAATATGTATGTAAATATTTTCACATATATGGGCAATTCTCTTTTTATGTTTGCCTTTATGAAACCGACCTTCAACCTCAAATATTTTTTTTAAATTCTGACTTTTTTGATGCAGTTATGTTAACAACATTTGGTGCTGTAACAGAAAAAAAGTTCAAGACCTAAAACGGTTCCATGTGGAGCCGGCAAGCACTCAAAATTAAAAATTCCAAAAAAAGTGTTTGAAACTAACAAGTTTTTTTTATTTTTTTTATTGCTCTTGTCGCGGATTTTATCATAAATGTCCAATTCTTTTAATGTAGACTATAAACACTTGTAGAAAAGGATCAGCATGGATATAATTGTTGCTCAATTAACCAGTGTCTAATTGTGTTGTGCAAAAGTTTTGCAGTTTTTTCACTGGAGATTTTACGCCGTTTTGGTTATTTCAAAATTCAAAACAGAACCTAATAGCTTTTGAAATTATGCATCATTTGACATATATCTCGTTAATGTGCACTCAACAGAAATGCTGTAGGAGGTACCCAAACATGGAGAGAAAAAATGTGAATGTCTCCAAGAGGTGACTTTTTTGCGAGGCACACTCGCAACTTTATTTCAGTGATGCTAGAGTATAGCGTTATCAAAGAAGGTTTCCAAATAACATTTAAAAATCATTGTAGCGTTTTAAAATATTAATTTGCTAAACGTGTATAGGTATTTTAAAGAATTCAGCAATTTTGCATATTTTGTTATAGCGGATGTTGGCGTCAGGGCTGTCAGATGTGGCGATTTTTCGCCAAACGTGGCGATTTTTAATTGCTCTTGGCGACTGAATTTTCCGTTTTGCGACATGGCGAATTTGTTGGCGATTTTTAACAAGGTGGTGATTTATTTGGCTAATTTTTAAAACTTTATTAAATAGATATTCGCATAGTAAAACTATTTTTACTATGCGAATATCTATATCTATTAGCCAACGTCTATTTTTAGTATTTTTCTATCCAAAACGGCGGTTCTCAAATGGGGGTACGTACAAAGATTGTCTGGTGGTCGCTAAGACCTCTAGCTTGAACATAAAATTAAAAGTATGTATTTCTTTAAACAGATAACACACATATGTATATTAATTTATCCATACTTATAAAATAAAGTTGCAAAGTTGCAAAAAATATAGAGTAAAAATTCCAAAACTATTGTTTGTGCATGATTTTTATTATCATTCTGGTAATTTTTGCAAATTGTAAAAAACCTTTAATGATATTTCGTCCTTGGCATAAGACATTTATTAGCAATTTTAAAATCCATTTTTAGATCAAATGAAATTTGGTATCATTAATTTTTATCTTTAAGTATTAATTTATTTTTGGATTAAGAATTATTTAGGAATAACATTTGATACGATATTGAGAAAGTAACACTTTTTTTTCAAATGAATATTCATTTTTAATAAGACTTGGAATTTAACATATGTATTTTCAGAAATACATTTAAATTATCAAAGTTAAAGGCACGAAGCAAAAGTTTGTAAAAACCCCTGATCTAATTCTGAGTTCGTAGGATAGAGAAGAGAATACTAAACATTTACATTCACTTTACCTCTTTCGTCTACGAACTCAAAATTGCAGCAAGAAAAATTGCTGTTTATGAACACCGACTAACAAAATAAAGATCCTTAATTTATAAATATCTTCAATAAATATTTGACAATTTGTTTTTCATCATCTTTCAAATATGAATATTAATATTTTATGGGCCATAGTGAAAGGAAAACGTCTATGAATAAATTAATTCTTTGAAACAATTTATAAGTTTTAATAAGATAATTGTTCATTATATAATTTTAGAATTATTCTGTTAAAAAATATAATAAACTTAAAAAAAAATTTTAAATTGTTGACATAAAATTGAGTTATGGATAGGGTTGACAGTTTCGAATTGTGATCTAATTTAACGTTCCTGAAAAACGAACTTGATTTCTAAAACAAAAACTTGACAATCGACACTCACCAAAAATATTTTATATATGAATTCTATATGGAAGTGCGTATATAAAAATTTCTGAGCAAAAGGGATAGAGTTTTTAAATATTTTCGAAAATAAGAGTTTACATTGCATATCCGGAAATCATGATCGATATATAACATAGTAATCAGTTTGTTCTGAAGATTTTTTTGTTTGTTTTTTAATTTAAAACGATTCGTATATCTCAAATAGACATAATTTCAAAATTTTTTTAAAATTCAATCATTATGCTATGTAATTCAGGGTGTCATAAATCAGATGGGATTGTCATCAAGTTCATTCAAGGCCGTCTGGCAACCCTAGTTATGTATGTCAGAAAAGTGTATTGAAATTAATATTTTTTATTCAATTATTATTAGCTACTGAAATTATCATTGATTTTTTTGAAGCTGAATTTACATTTTAAAATTATATAATATTTGACGCACTAAATATTTTAGTTGTTGTTAATTTTTCATAATAAAATTTAATTTTGGCGATTTTTGGCGATTTCTGATTAACAATTTGGCGACAGAGGCTCAAAAAAATCTGACAACCCTGGTTGGCGTTATAAATAAATTTTAAACTGAAATAAGTTCCTGTGTAAAGTTTTACTTACGCAGAAAATATAATTTCACTAAAAATATTCATCAACGGTGTTCATGGGCTAAGAACGCAATGTTTTTAGTTTATCATTAATCGTCAAGGCACACCCAAGTCGCTAATCAAAATTGGCGATGATATATGTCAATCTGTAGCTGCTTTAATACCATACATCAAAATCAATATGGCGTTCGAAAAAAGTAAGATTTTTCATTAATGTAACTTTAGAGATTTGACTAAGTGCAATTAAAATATGTATATAAATTACATTGTCTCATGACTTATTTAACAAAAAAATGATTAATTTTTCAATAAATGGATGAATATCAAGAAGACTACATCACTAAAAACTGGATTTTGCAAATTTTATAAGAAGGTTTAATAATTATTAAATCGCTAATATATCCACGCTAATATATCCACGTATCGCGATATTTTTAATTTGTATTTTAGATACAGCATCGTAGGGTACATAAATGCAATAATTTTTGATTTAGGACTATAAATAGAATTTTGGCAGTATTTTTTATAAATTTGTATCTTAAACTGCCATAACATTGATGCCGTTCGGTAAAAATCATTCACGCGAACAGATCTGTGTTCCACTAGAGCCAAGGAATATTGGTACTAAATATCGTTGATGTGCCATTTAAAAATTTTCGAAATTTTTCTGAATATCAAAGGTAAACGAGTTTGAAGAATTTCCCATATACAAGTGGGGCTTACGTTTATATAACCATATAAAAAGGAAGATAATTTTAAAAATAAATTAAAAATTCTATGTTCAAAAATATGTATGTAAACACATTTTTTGTCTCACTGAATATAGAAAAATAAGACAAATAAGTGTTCTAAAGGAACTCAGAAACTCTAAAAATATGTATGGAATTAAACTGATCTTAAATTGATTTGAAATATATACTTTTACAAATGCATTCAAATATTTTTAAATATTTAAATAATATTCATGAGAACATCATGTCATCGTTTTGAATATCTTTATATAAAAACTTTCTTTATGTCATTTAGAAATTCTTAAATAATTTGTTTTTAAGTTTGTGTGAGTATATACATTTATGTATATGTAAACACATACCATACAGTTTTATTAATTCGACAATGCTAATCTGATTACTAAGGTAGTTCAAATTAATAGTTATGCTTTGTTATGTAAAAAAAAGTCCTTCAGAAATTTTTGTTTTCCTAAGTAGTCCGGAGAGTAGTCATTAGTTATACATATTGTTTTCATTGTAAGATTGTTATTTCTTATGATTCTTATTTATTAAAATTAATTATAGTTTTGATGTAGTGAAACTGTAAATTTTTGTGAAGCTCTTGCTCATTTTTTAACTGGGGAGATATTTTACTATGATGCCAGTAATCAGATCTACAGGGTATAAATATTTATATGTATAAATGTTTGACATACTCTTGTCTATGTGTAAAAGTTTCTATGAATTCTAAACATTTGCATAATTAAATGCAATTGAATTTTTTTAAAGAGACAAGAAGTCATCAAGCAGCAATAATAGCAAAAATAAAATAAAATTATATAAAGTGAAATAAAAGTAAGACACTTTAAGTAAAGTTAAAAATTCGTATAAAATATTTTCTTTTAAATGAACAACTAACAACAAAATTATTTCGGAAAAAAGTAATTTTATTTCAATTTCTCTGTTTTAAACAATTCTTTATTTAAATGTAAATTTGTTTCTATTTATACATATTTATGCATAAAAAAAAAATGTTATACGTAGGAATTTATTTACACACATAGATGTAAATTTTGTAAACTTTTGAAGGTAAAAGAGGAAAATATATTAAAAATATTAGTCAATAAATTATTTGTTAGGATCTTTTTTTTTTTAATAATCTTAATGGTTAATATAAAAAAAAAACTTTTATAGTTCCATAATAATGTTGAAAATAAATCACCCAGTGTATCTTTGACAACTTAAAATAAAAACGGACTTAATTAGCCAAGTATCTTTTTTTCAATTTTTAATTTTTTTAATTTTTATTTCCTTACAAATTGTTAAAACTTAATTTTATTAGCTTTAAGAGATTAGGAATTTAACAGAATTGTTTAAATTTCTCTTTTTGAAAAGCTCTTGACGCCTCCTATCGCTACTTGAGGGTTAAATGACACTTTTACGGTTATTAAATTTGTGTATGCAAATTTTTTTTTTCCAATTGTTCATATTTTTTTAGTTTTTTATTTATATTTAAATTTTATTTCTTCATTTATTTGTGGCATATAATTGAAATTTGTTTTATGAATGACTTTTAAAGGTAAATGAAATAAAAGTTGACATATATTATAAATGAAGATTTAAAAGCAATTACTATGGATTTATATGGAAAAAACTATTTTATGAAATTCCATTATATATTTTTGAGTCCAAATCACTTTTAGCATAAATTATAACAATAAGAGATAAATTATAAAAAAGATAATAGAAGCTACTAGAGAATAAATAACTTAAACGTGAGAGTTTTATTTTAAGAAATAAAACATAAAAATATCTACGTTCTTTCTCTCATATAAAAATTTAATGAAATAAAAAGGGAAGCAATAGCCATAGGGGCATATTAGTAATATGTTGAAAATAGAGTAATCGTTTTTGTACCAATAACACATATATTCTTTCAGTTTTTTTCCATCAGGTCGGGATTTATTTTATGGGCGTGTCTAATATTGTGCCCTAAATATGCCGATTACTCGAGTATATTTTACTATTACTTGAGAACGGTATACACGATTTATATATAGTTATATACCACAATATGCGGAATAAAATTAGCTTTAAATCGCTTTACCATCAAATTTTTATCCGCTCTATAGTTTAGGAGATATTTCTAAAAAAGTGTTGGAAACAAATTTTTCCATGCAAAATTCAAGATTTCTTTTTTTACTAAAACTTTTTTTTTTTTTAAGTGAAAACATCAAAAATATTTAAGTTTATCACCTTTATCTCAAAGCTGTTAAATCTACGAGTAAACAAAATTGATGCACAAATCTTGGATTCACAGTTAAGTTTGGATACCCATGCATACCTATAACTAAGTGGAAATACACTAGTGGGCAAAAGAACAATTTTTGTTTTCGTCTTAAATAAAAAAAATTAGATGGAATTCAATGTGCTAAATAAGAATCAGCTTTTACTTTTTTTCTATCATGCATTGATTTTTTTTATGGGCATGACTACTATGACCCCGCCTTTAGGCAGTCACACTTGTATATCTCGAGAACAATTTGTCCAATTATGGGCCGTTATTATAACCTATCAATAAGGTATAGGATAGTTAAAGGTAAGATAAACTAAAGTGAACGATAAAGTGAGCTTTATCTACTTTTGGTTACTACAACTTGGTTTTAAGGTTAATTTTATAACCTTTATATCACTTTAAGTATTGGAAACATGTACTTTTTGAACGTAACTGCCACTAACGGAAATATAAACAAATAAAAAACAAAGAAATTTTTAAAATAAATGAGTTTAAGTTAACTAAAAGACAACGCCAGAACAAATATAAATATAGAAATAAAAATTACTAAAAACTACAGCGGAATAAATATGTATGTTTTTATTTATTTCTTTTAAAAGCAGAAAATATGGCAGCTCTGAATACATAAACCTTCCGATAAAAGTTAATGGTTAGATGTTCTTACATTTAGCTTATCGGTCACTTTTGGCTTAACTTATACTTATAATAACCAAAAACTGTTAAAGTGAACTATAACATCCTAACTTTAGTTATTGGAAAGTTATAATAACGGGCCTAAGATAAATTGAATATATAGCGACCTAAATTGTATTTGAGCTGAATTTATATAATTGTTTGTCCAGTTAATATTTCCGTAGTTATTCTGTAATTAGTACCGAAAATTTTAAAATTTATTTTTTTGAAAAGTGATGAAAATTTTGATCCATAACTCTGAAATTCTTGAGCGAACGAAAAATATTGTTGACATACTTTGAAGATAATTTTCGTATGCATCTTTTGATGTATCACTTATAAAAATCGTGTGAATGGTTCTTAAGTTATAGCCTAATTTTGACAAAACATTCTCGAATTTTATAGTGTGACCGCTGAATAAGGTGATGATATTAGTCATGCACATAAAAAAAAATCAGTACCCGATAGAAAAAGGGAATGCAGATTCTTGTTTAACTCGTCAGAATCCACCTAGTCCACCAATTTTTGTTTCAAGAAAAAATAAAAAAAAAAAAAAAATTTGGCCACAACTGTATTTCTAGTCAATTGTATGTAACATAGGTATTTTTACTTAACTGTAGATACATGATAGATACATGCCTTATTTTATACGCATCGTTACCAGCTTTAAGATAAAGATGATAAACTGTAACTGTAGACGTCTTCATTTATTAAAAGAAATTTAAGTAACAAAAAAATCTAAAATTTTGCATGAAAATGATTTTTTTCGGACACTTATTTCAAAATAACTCCAAAACTATTGAGTACATAAAAAAATTAAGTTTGGGGAATTTGAAGATATTTTTAGTCCGCATCTTTTGGTGTATCACTTTGATCAATCGTGCATACCGTTCTTGAGTTATGAGGAGATATACTAGAGTAATGGCCTTACTATGGGCGAAATATTAGACACGCCCATAAAAAAAATCCAGACCTGATGGAAAAAAACTGAAAGCAGAGTCGTATTTAGCACATCAAAATATATCAAGTCCAACTATTCGTCTATGGGGGAGGATTTTTTTGTTGACCAGTGTAATCGGTTTTCCTTTATCGGTGATTACTACAACTATAACATTTTCAATTTACTTATGATCGAGCATATTTATTTAAAGATTATTTATTCATTATTATTTAATTTCATATTTTTCTCATTAAATTTTATCCTACTACATGATAATTTTCCCCCCCACATTATAATTTTATTACAGTCTCTAAATGTTCAAAATTATTTCATAATTTATCTTAACAAATTATCTTGTAATAAAATGTATTTAATATCCATCAACCAACAAATCATTATTATTATTGTTATTTTCAATGTTATTGTTATTACATTTGAGCGCATTAAAATGTGTGTAACTGCTACCACATTTTCAAATAAATTTTCCATTTAACCTTCAATATCAAAATATTAATTGTTAATCTAATAAAAGAAATTTATATACAAAAAAAAAACTTTACAACTCACATACTTATATTTAGCTGAATTTAAAGAAAGCTTAATCTCCTGCCCCCAAAATTCGTTTGCTTTTATCAACAACAATTTCATCATGCCGCGTTTTCTTTTTTCTTTTAAAGGACAAAAGGTCTATTGGGTCTTTGAAGCGGTACAATAATAATAAAATATTCGTGGTATCTACCATTTAAATGTGGACAAATGCACAAATAAAATGTGTATGGGCTTTTACGTATATTTTTACATTTTGGTTACTCTTATAATCTTTAATACCTACAAAATTGATGGCCACTTAAATTTTATGTTTATAAAGCGGTGGAGTACTACAAAGCTTGTAAGGAAAAAAAGTTTATCCAAGTTAAAATATAAAAAAAAAACAAAAAACATTATAAAATAAAAAAAAAAAATACGAAGAAAATAACAATTGAAACAATGAATTTTATCTTGTTTGTGGTTTAAACCAAAAAAAATACAAAAAGGAATATAAAATAAAAAATAATAAAATGAAAAGGAATTTGGAATTCTTATAATTGTGGCATATTCTAAAGAAAAATTTCTAAATAAAGGTCAAAACAGTGGGAAGGAACATGAGAACCGTCTCCTTGGATTTGAAATTTTATTTATCTTAAAATAAATTGATCACAAAAAATTTTTTTTTAAATATAGTATTAAATTTTGCAAATATTTTGCTTAAAAAAGTGAGGGAAAAATCGTTTTATTTTTGGTTTATATCAGTCATTTATGCATCAATATAAATTATTTCCAATAACCGATATGTCTATGTAAACAACATGTCCTATCACTATCGTTGCTGTTTAAAAAGTTAATATCTACAGATTTAAAAAAATCATAAGTCATATGTGGAAGCGCATAGGGGTTAGTTTAGAAAACGATTTTGGACGACTCACAGTGATTCATGTCATAGCCAAAAAAAATGGCATTTATATAATTTTTTTTTTCAAGTTTTAAGTTGTATACTTAGAAAAAAAATCAAAAAAGAGAACAAGAGTTTTCTGAAATCATTACATAATAGTATAAAATGCTTTTTATGAGAAATATTCCATGTATCGTCCATTCCTTGAAAGATTTATAATAAATGCCAATTTTTTTTACGGAGGGTCATCCGATTTTGTTCATATTTGATATGCATATAATCTATGGAGCCATTTAAATATCTCCATTTTTATTTTTTTGAAGTTTAAAAAATTCGCGAATTTATTCATGATTTTAATTTTCCGAAAAGTCAAAAAAATAGTGTGTAACTTTAACATCAATAACTCTAAAAGTTGTGAACGGATTTTAATGATTTAAACTGCATGTAGAAGATGAATATGTTCTCTTTCAATGTAGTAATTTAAAAATAGTATTGCAATTTGAAAATGCATTCACAATGCATATGCAATTTTTGGATGCACTTTTGAAAAATTTCTACCTTTTTTTTAATATGTTAAAATGCAATGTCTTTACTATAAAATGCAAAAATAACTGTTCTGGGACAATAAAATCTACTATTTTTAATATTTTTTTTTTTTTAAATTTTCATAAATTTTTTCATGCAAAAATTAAAATTAAAAAAAAAAAAATTGATTTTTAAGTTTTTTGGTTATACTTTTTTAGTGATATGTAGTTTTAAATGTTTATAACTCCTTTAGTATACGTCGGATTTTATTGATTTAAAAACTAGTATAAAGTTTATTACGATAAATATTATAAATTATATTGTTTGAATCAAAAATATTTTTTTTTTTTTTTTTTGCTAATGATGCACTGACGAAAAGAATGCAATTTTCGGATGCATTTTTAAGAAATTTCTACCCTTTTGATTTTAAATATTTTTGCTTAATATTGAAGACAAATATGTTTATTATATAAAACATTAGCACTTAATCTGGGGAAATAACAAATTATAAAATATTATGATTAAAATTAATTTTAAAATAAGCTCAAAAAAATTAAAAATACAATAATTTAAAAAAAGTTTTTCTTTGTATAAACAAATTTTAAGAAATATTTAAAAAAATTTTTTTAAATAGTGAACCATTTTGTTCCAGAACAATTTATATTTCAATTTTTACCAAACATAATAAAGTTTTTTATATCAGAAGAAGAAAAAAATTTAAAGGGTCAAAAATGCATACTAAAACTGCATTTGCATTATGAATGCATTTTTAAATGACTACATTTTTAGTGAACATATTCTTCTTAAATATGCAATTTGCAACACTTTAGCGATTTTTTTGACTTTTCGAAAAATCAAAATCGCGAATAAATTCGCGAATTTTTTTTAAAAAAAAAAAAAAAAAAAAAAAGGAGATATTTAAATAGCTCCATAGGGTATACGTATGCTAAATATTATTAAAATCGGAAGACATAAAAAATATTCTTGGGCGTTCTTTCATGGAATGGATGATATATAATTTGCTAAGCATTTTTTTCTTTTCAGAGCTTTCTGAAGCTCCAAAAGACGTAGAAAATTGAAATTCGGCTCACTTATAAAACTTTTTGTCCTACAAGGACTAAGGGAGATTTGTATTAGGGGCGAAAATAAGCGGATTCTTGTGTCATTTTCTAAGTACTTTTTCTCTTACCAGAGCTTTCTGAAGCTCCCAGAAGTAGTCGAAAATTGCAAATGTCTATACCTCTTTTCTCTTTTCGGATTATTCTGAAGTTTCCAAGCAATATAGGTAATTAAAATTTCAGTCACTTATACAATTTTTTGTCCTACAAATCCTAACGGAGCTTGGTTTTGAAACCGGATATAATCGGATACATCCTTTTGCTAAGCATTTTTTCTATTTTCAGAGCTTTCTAAAGCTCGCTGACTTGGTAAAAAAATAAAAATCGGCTTACTTATAAATCTGTTCATCCTACAAATCCTAACAGAGCCAGATTTTTCTATCAGGGAGCGGAGATGATCGATTTTGTTTTTCTTATCTTAATTTGTTTATGTATTTTTTTAGGTCTGTTTTGGTTATAAGAAATTTTGATTTGCTATACTCATTGTTTACTCTTCAAATAAGTGTTACCGTTTGGCGACTTTAGTCGCCATTTGCCCCTTTTTCAACCACATGGCCACTTTTTGGGCCCCATTTTAAAATGGCGACTAAATGGCGACTTTTTAAGATTATGTGCTAAATAACGAAAAATAAAGATGTTTGAAATATATCGACCCATTATATATTCATATCAACAAATAAATTAATAATTTTGAGGTTATTTCATAGTATAGTAATATAAAAAGTGGAGGAGTATTTATAAATGAACTGTTAGTAACTAAACAAAATAATAAAGTTTATGAACAGCTATTTATGTATACCATCATATGCCGAATCTTTTTGGACTGAACTAAAAAACAAAAAATAAAATGATTCGATGAATACTTATATCATAATTTATATTTTTACGTTCCTCAAAGCCATTCCTCTGGGAACGTGCTTCTATTTTTTTTTATTTTTATTAAATTATCAATAATAAAAAATAGTATGTCTAATAGACTTAAATCAATACTTGTGGATCTATGCGTTCCGTCCTAAATTTGTTTAACGGAGATTTGCAAGAATGGTGTACGAGTGAAGAACTCGTACTAAAGTACAGAAGTTTTATTAATTAAAAGAGGATTGTATGTTAACAATTTTGTGAATATTTATTTTTGCAATAATGAAAATTGCTGTAAAATGATTTTAAATTATTTTGTTATTGATAATTCTGAATATTGAAGTTTTTCTTAAAATGCAAAATTGATAGTTGTTATCAAATTAACAAAATTTAAGGACTTTTCTTGGTTTTAAAGCAGTTGGCCCCTTTTTTTTTCCAAAAATCCCCTTTTTTGGCGAATTTTTATTTTGAAATCCCCTTTTTTGGACACTTTTTAAAAATTCTCAACGGTAACGCTGCGAAAACTAATTTTAACTTCGATTAGGGAAAGGAAAAGCGTCCAATTAATAAATGCTTTTTTACTCCTGAGGTTAAACAATAAAAAATTATTATTTTTTTTTATTTTTTTAGATTTGATCTGCTACTGTACTTTATTTTAGGAACAGAAGAGTAAATCCGTCAAAATCTAGAACAATTATATATAAATGCAAGTGCGAATGTTATATTCGGCTCGTCTGAATCTATATACGCACCATCAACTTTTTCAAAAGTAAAAGAGGTCGGACCACGCCTATTTTTTTGTTTCTTAGCTTACATTGACCCTTAAAATATTTGTACAAAATTTCGTTGACGTTTACCTTATATGGGAGGCGGTAAAGTAGGAGGACCACGCCCATTTTTGGTTTCCAAGTTTATATCGATCCCCGAACTATCTGTACAGAATTTCGTTATCGTACATGCTTTTGTTTAAGAGTTATCAGCAGAAAAATATGAAGTGAAGCTACAACGGACACCCTGTGTTTTTAATAATTTGTTCATAATTTTTTTTATTTATTAACCGATTTTGCTCAATTTCAATACCAAATAAACCTTATATAAGAGCCAAATTTCATTCCCCTTGGTTGTCCCGTTCGAGCTCTATCTTGCTTTCAACAGAGAGACGGATAGACGGACGGACATAGCTAGATCTACACAGAATCTAACCAGGACCTAGAAAATATATACTTTATGGGGTCTTAAATGATTCCTTCGACATGTTATACACGGTATGACAAAATCAATATACCCCCATCTTTTTAATGGTGGGTATAAAAACACTTTTTTTACATTTTTTATTAAATTTCCATAATAGAAAAATTTTGAGGTAAAGAAAGTGGAATATGTGTAAATATTTATATTCAATGCCACTGCAGGTGATTGGGTATTATATCTTTATGATAATTGTTAGAGAGAAAATGTTTTCTTAGAGTATACCGCTCAATTCAGAATCACTTTCTGGTTCGATTTAACTTGGTCCGCCAGTCTGGCTGTCTGTCTGTCTGTCTATGTAAACTGGACAAAGTATAGGTTACAATTTGAAAGATAACTTTGTTAAAATTTTGCACAAATAGGTACAAGAACAAAGCCATTTGACATTGGTTAAGATCGAAGAATTATTTGCCTAGATCTTATACAAAGATCCTCCCAAAGTAGAGGTTTAAATATTTTAGTATTTGAGAAATGGTATCAAACATTATTTTCAAGAGGAAATATTTGTGTTCGATAAAAATTCAATCATCAATTTACACAGAAAATATATGGATTATTAAAAGATTTGTCAAAAGATTAAAAACTATTCCAATTACTTTTTTAATTATATCACTTATTAAATTGATAAAAACTAAAATTTTCTAGTTTTTATTAAAAATAAAACAGTTTATTATTAAGTGATAATTTGAATTACTGAATAAACATTTTTTTCATAGGTTGAATTTCAATTAATGAAATAATTGAATATGTACTTTTCGTTATAGAAATTGGATTAAAAAATTTTCTATATAAAATTTGAATTTAAATTGTTAGAATACTTTGATTTTGAGTAATTTATTTAATTATAAATTTTTTTTGAAATCTCATATTTTGTTTAATAATTTATTTGAAATGTTTTTAAAAAAATTTTTTTTCAGTGTAGTAAGTTTGATATTTGAGAAAATTTATATATTATATTTTTATTTTGAAATCAATTGAATAAATCCTTGAAACTTTTACTAAATTTCAAGATAAGGACTGCTCACAAATCAAATCCGTGCATGCTCTTGGGCTTATAACTTTTGATGTGGTGAAAAATTTATAGTTCTGTTAACTTGCTTGTATATGCCATTATGCTCACTTGCCATGTGCTAAGTTTCATGGTAATAGCAAAAACACATAAACACATAATTCAAATTTTTCATGAAATCTCGCATTGGTCATTGGTCTCTGTCAGAAAAAGTTAATTGCTTTGAATCTTTATCAAAAAATTTGAAAGGAAGTCTAGGCTGAAGACATATAAAATAAGAAAAAAAATCATATAAGAAACACAAGCAAGAATTTGGAGGTAAAAAATAACATGAAAGTAATGGACGAATTTTTTCAGAATTTTTATTTCTGTATAGTAGACGATGAAACGTTCGTACAGGGTGACTTTTTTCAACTTCCTAGCCAGAAATTTTATATCGCAGATACTAGAAGGATTACGGTAGAAAAACTTCGTGTATCAGAGAAATCAAAATTCCTAAGAAAGTTTTTGATACGCATACGCAGGAATGAAGCACTTCATTCCTAAAAAATGGTTGCATTAACACAGAAATATACGTCAATGAGTGCCTTTGAAAAGACTTCTCCCTTTCCTAATAAAATTCAGTGTATCCACTATTTTCTGACATGTTTCCGCTTCTCCTCATTACAACAAAACAATGGCGTTGCAACAAAGAAATTGAACAAGTTTGTACCGAAAGAGGCTAATCCATCAAATTGTCTGAAACTCCGTGCAATTGAAAGATATTGGACTTTAGTAAAAAATAATTTAAAGGACATTAAACGCTCATCATAAAATGAAACGGAGTTTAAAAATAAGTGGACTTGTTCGAGCAAAAAAGTGACCGAAACACAATAAAACCTTTAATTGGAATAATTCCGGAAAAGATCAGATATTTCCTTAAAAACCAACAGGAACTAATTTATTATTTTATGTTTAGAACTTGAACATAACAGTCATTAATAAAAATATCACTTTCAAAAAATTCGCCCACTGGTTTAGTTTCTATAAGCAGATTTGCATGCACGGATTTTTTCGTGCGCAGTCCTTATTTTATAAGAACATAAAAGTCAATTTGAATTATTGACTTTTAAATGAAAGAAATATATATTTAAGTAAATGTTCCATGCTATCACTTTACAACATAAGTACTCCTTGTGGGTTGCGGACCTCAATTACTCAAAATTAATAAATCTTATTTCATGAATAACTAGGACTTAACCAATTAGAAGTTTAGTATTTTTTTCTCAAGTTGTGTTGCGATATATAGTGCAATCTCATTACTTTTTAACATATCGATTAATTTCAACACTTTGCATTTGCATGAAATTTACACTGGAGAAAAACTTTGAATCAAAGTCCAACAGGTTTGTGCTTACATTGGTAATTTACAATATCGCCTTTTTGATATCTTTTGGTAAAATTTGAACATGCAGTGTTGAATTTGAACACATATATGAGGCAGATTCACTATTGAAACCGAATGGTAACGTTTTTAGCGCGTATATTATCGTTTTTTCTTTGGGTGTAATTAACTGATAAATCCGTATCAAGGAAAAACAATTTTTTCATCACACTGTGTTATTAATATAGTTTTTCCTAAGAAGACATTTGATTGACATTGATCTTTATAGAAAAAATATTACTCAATTGAACTTCTTTACCACTGTTATGTGTGACCCTACCAACAATAATAACATTTCACAAGGCCACCTCTGCCTTATTCATTTTTTTCTGTATTATAGCTTAATGTGTTGTTGTAATTATTCGAAATGTTTTGTTGTTCTATTAATTCTTTTGTATTGTTGCATTGTTTACGGAACGTAATTACATGGCTTAAATGTTAAATTACAACATTCCAAAGAAACAAAAGAGGGAAAGAAAAAACTTAAGTAAAAGAAAATAAAATATTACTATAACAAGTAAAACAAAATTCTTAATATTACTAAGAAAACAAATAAAATTTCTAAATCCCCCTAAAAATATATATTTTTACTAAGGTAAGGGATATTATGGCCAGGCATTGGTTTTCCATTTTTATTTTTATATATATTTTTTTTTCTCATCTATTCCTGTTGGCCATAATAATGATGCTGAATGTGGCTGCTGTTTACGAATACAAATATTATAGAAAACAAATTTATAGATGAACAAGAATTTACCAAAATATTTTTGTAAGTATAAACATAGTAACTAAATACTTAATATAAATTAAAGCAACTGGGGGAAATTGTTCTATTTAGAAACTTAAAATTATTTGAGGGTTTTTATGTTGTTCGTTTATTATTATTTTTTTTTTTAGCAAAATTTATTATACAACTTACCATAATGGATCCGTTAAAACACTTTTACCACTGAAACTATAAATGCGTGGTGCTTGTGAAAAGAAACCACCTTGTCCATTAAATATGCCCTTCCATGAATTGAATAGCACATCACCTCTGGTATTCACAACTGGTAGATCGCGGTCTGCGACACGTACAATTGAATCAAGATTTTGTACTCTGTAAAAGTTAAAATAAGAAGAGAAATTAGAAAATTAACAAATATTTTAATGTATTTTATTTCATGAAAAAGTAAAAGCTGTAATTTATGTTAAGAAAATATGTTGTTTGGTATTTTAATAGAAAAATAAAGACGGCTAAATATCTTTAATTAATAATTAATTATATATATATACTAGAGGTATGGAATTGACCTTCATTTATTATTTGGTAATAAAAATTAAAAGTTTAGGTGTTTTTCATTTTCAATAAATTGTATGAATATTTTATCAAAACATTTTACAAAAATTTTAAAGGCAAAATTAATTATTTGCTAATGCTATATAATAAGTACTAACAGATTGCTTTGGTTTTAATGCAAATCAAGAGGAAAGGAAATGAAAAAATGTATGTATTCCAATCTGATTATTTAATTGTAATTCACAAATTCTGCTTGCCTACCGTCAAGCGGACATCGACTGGAACTTGTTTTGGCCCCTTGAGCTTTGAGGACCGTACGAACAGCAATGCCAGATGAGAAAATTTTTCAAAAATTTGGGACTTAAAAATTTGTGGCACGATAAATTTTGTTTTTTAAACAAGGATTTACAAATTTATTTTTTTTATAAACAATTTTCAATTAATTTGCTATAAACTTTATATGAAAAATTTGTTTCCAATTTTATATTTAAAGAAAAACGTTGGATACATTTTCTCCTATAGAAAATTTTTCTCTTAAATGAAATTTTCAATAAAACTACTCTTACAGAGAACTGAAGTAAATGTTCTCTATTTTTATGAAAAATTAGTATAAAATTTTCTAGTTATGAGAAATTAAGTACAAATTTTCTTTTAATAAGAAATTCGAGATTTTTTATAAATAAATTTGGAATAATTTTAAAAAATTTAGATACATTTTTATACCCTACACCACCTTAGGTGGGGAGGGTATTATGCGTTTGTGCTGATGTTTGTAACACCCAAAAATATTGGTCTAAGACCCACCTTAATTTATACCAATCGGCTTAGAATCACTTTTTGAGTCGATTTAATGATGTCCGTCCGTCCGTCCGTCTGTCCGTCTGACCGTCTGTCCGTCCATGTAAACCTTGTAATCAAACTACAGGTCGCAATTTTGAACCAAAATTTATAAAATTTGGTACACATGTTTCTTTTGATCCGAGGACGAAGCCTATTGAAATTGGTTATGATCGGTCCATTATTTCACCTAGCCCCCATACAAATGTCCTCCCGGAAAAGTGTTTAACGATCATAAATCCTTTAAATATAGAAATATTTTAATGAAATTTGGCACATATAAATTTTTCATAAGTCTTAATAAGTGTGCCGATTTTTAAAAAGGTCGGTCCATAATTACCCATAGCTCCCATATAAACCCCTTTCCGAATATCACTTTAGCGGCCATAAATCACATTAAAATGTTAGTATCAAGTTAATAATCGACACAAATAAGTTTTATATGAACATAAATGATAGTGCCAAATTTTACAAAGATCGGTCCATAATTTGCCATGGCTCGCATATAAGGGGCCCTATCGGGAATCCCCCAAAAGTGTATAAGTTCATATAAATGTCAGCATCAACGTAATATTCTGTATTCGTATGTTTTATTTTACACTTATGAGTATCGGTCCACATTTGACCCTAAGTCTAATAAAGGACCTCTCCCAGAATTATACTGTACACAATGGTGTAGGGTATCATATGGTCGGGCTTGACCGACTATATCTTTTTCTTTCGTTTTTATATGAAATTTTTAATAATTTTTCTTTAATACGAAATTTTGAATAAATGTTATTTTGAAGAAAATGTTTAATAAGTTTTCTCTTGGAAAAGATTTTTGATCAATTTTTTCTTAGAGAACATTTTGATAAATTTTATTTTAGAGAAATTTTATTTGGGATAAAATTTTTGGAATTTTTTCCTTATAGAAAATTTTGGTACATTTTGTTTTACAGAAAACTTCGAATATATTTTTTATTGACAATTTTGGATACATTTTTTCATATAAAAAATTTTGGACAATTTCTCTAATAAAAATTTCTTGAAAATTATTTTCTTTTTAATAATTTTCCTTTTGTAGAAAATTTCAAACTATTTTCTCTTATAGAAAATTTTAAATTAATTTTATCTTATAGAAATTTTTAATTAAATTTTATCTTTTAGAAAATTTTAGATTAATTTACTCATACAGAAAATTTTAAATAATATTTCATGTAGAATATTTTTAATAAATTTTCTTATAGAAAATTTTAAGTAATTTTTTTCTTGTAGAAATTTTTAAATAATTTTTTTCTTGTAGAAAATTTTAAATAAATTTTCTTATAGGAAATTTTAATAAATTTTCTGATAGAAAATTTTAAATAAATTTTCTTATAGAAAATTTTAAATAAATTTTATAAAAAATTTTAAATACATTTTCTCATAGAAAATTTTAAATAAATTTTCTCATAGAAAATTTTAAATAAATTTTCTCATAGAAAATTACAAATAAATGTTCTTATAAAAAATTACAAATAAATTTTCTTATAGATAATTTCAAATAACTTTCTTATAGAAGATTTTAAATAAATTTTCTCTTATAGAAAATTATAAATACATTTTTTCTTATAGAAAATTTTAAATAAATTTTCTTTTATAGAAAATTATAAATACAATTTCTCTTAAGGAATATTTTAAATAAATTTTCTCGTAAGGAAAATTTTAAATAAATTTTCTCTTATAGAAATATTTTAATAAATTTTCTCTTATAGAAATATTTTAATAAATTTTCTCGTATAGAAATATTTTAATCAATTTTCTCTTATGGAAAATTTTATAAAAATTTTCAATTATAAGAAATTTTGAGAAAATTTTTTAATAAATTTCCTGTTATGATTTTTAATAAATTTTCTCTTATAGATAATTCTTGATAATTATTTTTTTAAGAGAATATTTATTCTATAAAAAAATCATTCTCAAAGCCAAAAAAAAAAAAAAAAATCGGATGTAAAATGGTATGCAAAATTTCCTTCTACAAATATGTATTGAGTACAAAATTTGTATTCAATTTTCTCTTACAATAAATTTGTATTAAATTTTCTCTGAAATTTTCTATAAATTTTCTCCCTTTAAACATTTTTTTTATATATTTTCCTTTATAGAAAATTTCTGATATAATTTTCTTTTAGAAAAAAATTTCTGAATAGAAAATTTTTAATAATTTTTCCTTCTTGATAATTTTTGCTGAATTTTCTCTTAAGGAAGTTTTTAGTCAATTTTCTCTTAAAGAAAATTTAAAAAAAATTGTTTTATAGAAAACTTTAAAAAATGTTTTCTTTTAGAAATTTTTGGATAAATTTTCTCTTTTTTGGAGTAATTTTTCTTAATAAAAAATCTTTAATAAATTTTGTTTAATAGATAATGTTAGAAAAACTGTCTTATGAATAATACGGAGAATTTTTGAAAAATTTTTTCATATAGAACATTAAAATTTAGTATAAATAAATTAATTTTTCGACTTTTTATTTTTTTAAACTTTCAATTAATTTTTTCTTATGAAACTTTTTGTGTAAAATTTTTGAAAGTAAATATTTTTGTATGGAAAATTGATAAATTTTAATGTCATACTTAGTAAAAGTATTTTATTCTTTTTAAAGAAATTCCTTATTTTACTTGAATTTCGCCTTCTAATCTTGCAAATCTGCATATTTTTTTTTTTTTTTTTTTTAATTTTATCCAAAACAAATCCCATTGTTTATCTTACGCTCCAGATAAAACTGATGGATATAAAACAGAAAACATAGCCAAAGTATTTTTTAAATAATAAAAAATAAACCAGAAAGTAAACAGAAAAACGAAAACATAAGTTTTATCTTAACTCATTATTACTTTAAGTTTAACGCAATGAAAATAATACCAAACAATGTAGTTTAATTTTTTTCTATAAAATAATCTTCCTTTACTACTCCATTTTTCCTCCTGTTTCTTCTAGTAGACAAAAACCACTTAAAACATGATGATATCGCATTGTAAGGATTTCTGGAAAGGAACGCACACTCTTTCTAACCTCCACTAAAGAACGTACGTTTTTTAATCGAGTGTTCTTATTTTAATGGTGTCTTTTCGAGGTGGTAAAAATAAATTGCTAGAAATTGTTTTAAATTTCTTTGTTTTTCTTTGTGTGTTTTCTTAAGACTTTCATAAATTGTTTGCTGTCCTTTTTAGTCCTGTCAAAGTGGTGGTGGTTGGTATGGGGATGGATGTTAGTTAATGTTGTTGTCATTGTTTTAAATTGTATGGTAAATATTTCTTGTAAAGCATGGTGATTATGGCTGTCATTGTTTTGTTTTTTTTTTTTTTTTTAATTTTTCTTTAAAAATAACAGTTGTCGTGGGTTTTTAATATTTGTTTTTTTTTTTTTTTTTTTTTTTTTTTTTTGTAGAAAAATAAAAATAAAAAACCACACTCAAAATAATGTTAGTCGACCTGAGATTACACATTTTATGATGTGGTTTTTAATTTCAATAATCTTCTATGGTAGTTGCTGACAACCCAAAAAGTTTTTAAGATAAATTGTAGATATTAAATCAGAATATTGTTGTTTTGGAATTTGAAAATTGTGTGACATGTTTTTCTTTTAGTCTATTATATTTGCATTGTGCCTACTAAGTTAGGAACTATTTGGGTTGTTAAAATTATTTGTATATAACAAGGTAAATTAAAATATTTTATTTTGATTTATACACGTTTTATAAAGCAATTTAATACGTTTTAAGTTTTTGTTTGTATAATAAAATGTAGAAACATTTAATTGAAGTTTGTAAATAAAAATCTGTAAACAAATCTTAGTATTTTAATTGGACTTTAAATAAAATTTAAAGATGCGCATTGATAATTAGAATAATTCTAAAAAAAATTAAACAATATTTTTCAGTTCTCTACCAGAAATTTAAAATATTATTTTTTGTTTGATTACTCATACAGGGGATTTATTTACCTAAATTTGTTTCTTCAATCTTTTTAGCTTTTTATGAAAAAAGATATTTTAAACATTTTATTTAAAAAAAAATTTATTTCCAAAATATCATATTACAAATGTACTTCCCCTTGAAGATAATGATTTTATATTCACAAAAAATCATTACCGTATATTTTCCAATTAACACAGTTGTTTCTTTTTGCATCAAAATTTAATAAATATATTCAAGTAAAAATAAAATAAAAATAAGATTTTGTTTCTCATTTAAATTTTTATTTCATTCAAATATCTACTTGATTGATTTAAAAAATCTTTAATTGGAAAAATGTCTCTGTTTTTTATTAAAAAAAAAAAATTGATATTATCATTTTGTGAGAGGTGTAAATTTAAAGAAGTTTTTAATTGAATGAATTATTAACTAATATATTTTGATAATAAACCAGATTGGTGACTTTTTTTCTATGAAGACAACATATTAATCTATAACTATGAAAAGATTTACCATCAACTGCATAATTAATTAACTAATTAATTGTGCGATGTTAAAGTATCTGATGCGAAAACTCAATAGCGCACAGTGTGCGATTCAAAAAATTAAATGGAAATAATTATGGAATTTCGTAACGGTTGTTCCGATTTTCATAAAATTTCCCACTGTAATAGTAGAGGTGTAAGCGAGTTTAAGTTTTGAGCTTAGATCATATAGATTTACAGGGGGCGAGTCTAAAGGGTCCCAAAGTTGGCTACCTCGGGTATACAATTTTTTAAAAACTATCGTGACTCCTTATATCTCAACCGATTTCAAATATTTTTATATGGAAGTATTCTGCTAGTTGAGGTCTACAAAAAACATGTCCTATAAATATCTCATCTCTTTTAGTTTAAGAGATATTAGAGATATATTTGCCTTGTTAAAATTGTTCGCTACAACACACGTTGGGGTAAAATGTATCAAAAGTGGGGCTTAATTGAATTTTAAAATTTAAAGTTTTGTAATAAATTTGGGTACCGAATAAAAAATAGATAAAATAATGTATCTATATCAATTAAAATTTTTAAGCTAGGTTATGCTATTTTCTTATAAGAAGCTGTAAAGTTAAGAATTTTTTTACGTTTTTGAAAAATAATTTTCATCAGCTTTCAGTGTATTTATATTAAATAAAGAGTCTTTTGAGATAAAAATTTTAAATGAAACCATCAACTCCAGATATTTAAGTGTACTTTTCTTTAAGTATTTGTAAATTATATTTTGTCCTAATATTTTTGTTATTTTTTTGAAAATTGTCACAAAATACACTAATTTTCAACTTTCATGGAATGTAACTTAAAATGTTACAGGATGTTTGATCTGAAGATTTTGTAAAAAATATTATATATTATCCACTTTAATATTATGAAAAAAAAAAAATCGCGCGCATATATATTGTCCTATTTGAGAAAATAATTTTTTTTTTTTTTTAAACTCTTGTAGATTTCATACAAAAAAGCTAAATTATCTATGGAACCAAGAAAATTTTGAGTCAAAAGTTAAACGATTTTGAATTGGATAGCTTGTAGAAATTAACACACAGACGGACATATGGACGGACATTAGAATTCTCTCGAAAAAACATCAAAATTCGAAAGCTATTTTTCTTGACATTTCTCGATTTATATGAAAACCAAATGAAAGTATTAAAATTCTGATATCACCTTTCCCTGAATAAAGTGGCATTTTCAACTCATTTAACCCAAATGTATAGACGGACGGACAGACATTGTCATGCTGCCAAAAAATATTTTAGAATTCTAAAAATGCTTTTTTTTTTAGAGGATATCATATTTTCCTGAATTAAGCGTTACTTTCGTCCTATTTAACAAAATGTGTTATTATAATAAAAATACATTGTTTTACTTTCTAATAAATAGGAAAATTAAACGTGATTATTAAAGTATGATAACACCTTTTCTTGAATTAAGCGTAGTTTTCGTTCCATTTAACTCTAATGTATAGACGGACGGTCGGACAGACATTATTGTTTTGCTAAAAAAAAAAATCTTAAAATTCTAAAACAGAATTTGTTTAACTAATAATCAATAAAAAAATAAAACGTGATCATTAAAATATTGGTATCGCCTTTCCCTGAATTAATCGCCATTTGCGACCCCTTTTACCCCAATGTGCAACGGGTCCAATTTTCACCCGATTTTTCGAAAATTTTCTTCATTTCATTAACAACAAATAGCAAAATTAAGTAAATAAAAAATTTTAAAAAATAATTAAAGTTACAGGCATTTTAATTTGAATTTTGAAAAAAGTTGATTTTTTCCCGTTTTCTTCTTTTTCCAAAAAAGTGGTTACATTCTTTTTCTTTTATATAAAAATTTTCTTAAGTAACATATATAATATTTATATTTTTCTGAAAGATAACTAAATACAAAATACTTTAAAGAAAAAAAAATTTTTAAATTTATTTTTCGAGAACCAGGGTTTCTCAAATTTGACCTATTTTTCCAAAAAATTTCGAATTTTCGCCTTAATTTCTAAAATCTCAATGCTGGCATAAAAAAAAGTTATACTTTTTATATGATCTAAAGTGTTTTTAATATTTTTGTAATAAAAATTGTTTGCTCCCCTATATCAGTTGGAGAGATATAGCCAGAAAAGTAAAAAACACATTTTTATACATTTTTTAAAGTTTTTTTTGGAAATGCGGGATTTTCGTCTTAAAATATAAAAAAGTGAAAAGCTCTTGAAATTAAGCGTTAAAAAATCAGCTTACGTGTAAAATTACAAGAATTTTATTGCATAATTTAAAATGACAAATATACAAAAAATCACAAATCCATCCTTTCTCAGTGTTTTTTGCAAAAAGTTTTCAAAAAATTTTCGTATTGTAAAAATTTGTATATATATTTGAAAAGAAGATAAAATTTTCTAAGCTTTTGTTTAAGAGACTCTCTTAAACAATGAAATTTTTTACGTATAGTTGGAGGATCGATATAAACATGAACACCATCATCCACATAAGGTAAAACAACAATTTTGAACCAATGTAAACTCGGAAACAAAAAAATGAGGCTAATCCGCCCACCTCCCATATAAGCCAAATCGAATATAACAATCTCAATTCTTTTAAATTAATTTGTGTATAAAATCATGAATATATGTATGTATTTAGACACATTTTAAATTTTAAAACAAATATGGGGGATTCACAAAGTGTGCTATCATGTCGAATTGTCATAATGTCATAAAATTTTACAAAGGAAAAGCAATAACAATATTTTTTGTATATTGAAATATTTTAGAACATATGACAATACGACATGATAGCACACTTTATGAATCCCTCAATAATTTTTTAAAATTTTTAAAGCATTTAGAAAACAATTTAATTCCACTTTACAATTAGCAAATAAATTAATGAAATTCCACACATTTACACAGAGAAAGTGATAAACAGAGTCTTCCATAAAAATAAATTAAATAAATCTTTTCCATATATAAATAAATTATTTATGGGAGACTTGAGTACATAAAAAATCGTTTGTTTAATAAAACAAAATAATTTTGTTTGTTTTATTTGTTTGCGTTTAAAAAAAATTAGAGTAATTTCAATAAATAAAAATGCCATTCATTAAAAAACATTCATCTTTCAAAGTAATGGCCAATTTAAATGCCACCACATTTATTATTTTCCAAAAAATTTTATAATAATGATAAGCTTAAATATAAATACATAAGTATGTGTGGCATGTTTGAAGAACAGGAGAAGTATACCCATGCTAAAGGTTAATAAGCATTTGTGTAATTTAAAAAAAATTCGAAGCTTATGTTTGGTCTTCTTATAAAACATTTAAACTTAATGACACTTTTTCCCTGTGGTTTACTTATTCATATTTAATTAAATGCCTGAGCTTACCTTCCTGTGCTAGACAGGCGAAACGTAAAAAAACATAAATCTTACGAAAAGGTGTTCTTAACATTTAAGCAGTCAAGCATAGAAACACAAAATATATGTTATAAATATTTTCTTAAAAAGAAAACACAAGAAAAACAAATATATAATTTTTTTCTTAAATATACAGTTGAGGGTGGTGGCTACATTGAATAAATGTTAAAACAATTTTTTTCTTATTATTTAAAACCACAGAAAAAAAGATATTTTACAAAAGAAAACAAAATCTAACATATAAGAAGTAAAACAATTTTAGTTGTTGTAAGATGAAAAAAATAAACGCATTGAAACAACCAACGAATTTATTTAAATGGTATTTAAAATAAACGTTTCTTTGTATTTAAGTTTGTTTTTCTTTTCTTCTCTTTTCTCTGTTTAAGTAAACTAAGTACGTGGCAACAACAGACCACAGTGTAGTTAAGACTCTCCTTATCATGTCTTGATCAAATTAAAATAATTTTATATTTAAGCACCTGTTCTTATGCTCTACAAGTTAAATAGCGGCTGTATTTGTGTGTGTCTTTTTCTTATGCCACAGATATTTAGTTTTTGTTTTTTTTTATACTCCCATCCAGGTCCTGCTTTTTATAGCTTCTTTTTTTCTCATCTTTTGAGATTTTTGTTTATTTTTCTTATTTTATTTTTTACCTTAGCTTAGCAACAAAAACTACAACAGTAATATAGCAGAAGATCAGCAAACAAAAATTCTTTAGTTAAAAAGGTTTATGAAAATATTTATATGAAGAGTATTGGGTGAGAGGAAAAATAATTGTCTTTAAATTTTACACAAACTTCATAGAAATTTGAAATTTCTTCTGCTTATGATCCAATTGAGGCTTCGAAATACTCGGCTTTTAAATTGTTATTCATTTTAAAATTTTACAATATTCATTCTTGATTATTTTAAATAGTAAAGTCGAAGTTGTTGTCTGTCCACTTGTCTGTTGAAATCAGTTTTCCAAAGTTCCCTTGTAGCTGAGGGACATGTGATAAGCATTAATATATCAAGTATATTTCTAAAATAGTTACTACTGAAAAATATCAAAATCGGTCTTTAAATGCAGATATTTAATGTTTTTTTTATTCTTCGAGTTTTTCAAAATACAAATTTTGAAGATTTCGCAAATTTAAAGTCATTTCTTAAAATTAGGAATTTAGAACAAAAAAATAAAAAATGATAAGAAGAAAAAGAGTAAGAAACTATAGTTGGTCACGGCCGAATATATGATACCCTACACCATTGTATATGAGAATAAAACTTCGGGAAGGGGACTTATATTAGACCTGTGGCCAATTGTAGACTAACACTTTTACTAAGTCTAGAATAAAATATACAAATACAGAACAATGCGTTAATACTAACATTTATATAATTTTATGCCCTTTAGGGCTATTCCCGGAAGTGGGTTTATATGGGTGCTATGGTCAATTATGGACCACTCTTCATGATATGAAAGATTAATACTTATACAAAACTTCTTTGCACCGAATTGCATTATAATGTTGCCATATATAAGGCATTCTGGGAGGAAATTTGATCGGGGATAAGGTGAAATAATGAACCGATCATAACCAATTTCAAAAAAAAAATCGTCCTTGTGTAAAAATATTACTATTAGTGCAAAATTTCCAAAATGTATCTTCAAAATTACATGTACTTTGTTCACAAGGTTTACATGGACAGACAGCCAGCTAGACGGACGGACAGACGGACACCATTAAATCGATTCATAAATTGATTCTGAGTCGAACGGTATACTTCAAGATGAGTTTTTCTGTGCGTTACAAAAGTCAGCACAAACGCATAATACCCCAACCACCTATGGTGGTGCAGGATATTAATACTTATTCACAACATAAGTATTTATTCCCCAAAAGTTACTTTCTGACTATTTTTTAATTTTTTAAATATAAATTAATAAAAAAAAATCCTTTAAAAGGAACCAATTTGTTCAAAATTTTGTTATATTTCAGTTATTTATACGCGTCTAATTCCTATGGTTTATCCTTGGTCCAATAGAAAGCCATGTGCTAAATTTTCGAATTTATATGTACAGACAGACGGACAGACATAAAAAATATGGCCGAGTGGCCAAATCTTTATGTCCACCATCTGCAATATTTAAAAATTTCATCTCATATAGGAAATGGGTGGTAAAGGGGCAGACCACCCCATTTTTTGTTTCCGAGTTTACATTGATCCTTGAACTATTTGTACAAAATTTCATTGTTATTTCACTTTATATGGGAGGTGGACTGTAAAGTGGGCCCATTTCTTCTTTCTGAGTTTATATCATTCCTCGAACTGTTTTTACAAAGTTTCGTTGTTGTACATGCTTTTATTTAAGAAATAGCAGCAGAAAAGTATGAACTAAATTAACAAAGTTTTCAACAGAGTGACGGACACAGCTAGATCGACTTAGAGTCTTACCAGAACTTGGAAAATATACACTTTATGGTGTCTTAAAAGTTACACATGGAATGATGAACTTAATATACTCCCATATTTTTGATGGCAAGTATAAAGAAAATGTTTAATATACAAATTTACGAAATGTGCACCAATTTTCATAAAACAGGTAGATAAAAAAAATTAAAATATTCCTAAAAAAAAGCTTCAAGCTTTTTCAAAAATAATTTTTTTTTTTTTTTTTAATAATAATTTTACTTATTTCCCGAAAAATACCAATTTCTTTTAAAGTACCATACTAGAAAACAAGAAAAAATTAAGTAAATTTAAATAATTTTAAGAAAAAGGGAAAATTTTTCCGTAATAATTTTCATAGAACTATTAAATTGACTAATTTCAAATATGTACCAATTTTTGGGAATTGCACTAATTAAAAAACAAAAATCGCCTTAAAAAATTAAAAATTAACGAATAAGTACAAATTTTTCGAAACAAGGACAATTTTTAAATAAAAACTTTTAGAAAAAGGTACATTTGAAAAACGGTACTAATTTTTTAAAAAGTACCCAACTTCTATAAAATATTAATAACTCTTTTTTTCTAAAAATTAAGAACAAATTAAAAAAATAAATAAATAGATTTAATAAAAAGGATTCTTCCTTTCTCAGTATTATTTTCAAATAAGTATTAAATGGACTAATTAAAAAAAGTGCTAATATTCAAAAAAGGCGACATTTTGCAAAATAAGTAACAATACTTTAAAAAGGAAACTATTTGAAATAATTTGTAAAATAAGACTTTTTAAAACAAGAAATGTACACAACAATTTACCAAATTTAGGTAATTGTATTAATTGCTAAAACTTTTTTAAGTACTAATTTACAAAATAAATAACGATTTTCTACAAAACATTTTTCCTAAATATTGCAAGTTATTAATTTTTAAAAAAAGTACACATTTTTAATATTATAATAAAAATATATATCGTCCATTCCATGATAGAACGCCCAAAAATATACCAAGTGTCCTCCGATTTTTATTAAATTTTATACATATAAGGTCTATGGGTGTCTATAAATATTTCCGTTTTCAGATTCGCTAAATTCAGAAAATTCGCGATTTTATTTCGCTTTTTCACTTTTGAAAAAATCTAAAAAATCTCAAAAGTATACAACTTTAAATACAAATATTTCTGGGAAGGCTTTGCAGAAATTTGTGATTTAAACGGCGTTTGAATTGTAATTATGTTAGCTTAAACATGAATATTTAATAAATAATAAATATTTTTTAAAAATGGATTTTAATTCAATTGCATTTTTTAAATGCACTTTTCTTTAAATATGCTATTCAAATTTGTTAATTTTTTAACATAAATGAAAAGTTTGGAATCTTTACATTAAAATAAAATTCTCAAATTTTTGAGACGCACACATGTACTGTGCATAATTTCTCCTTTTCTTTAACTAGTTTAAATTTTTTCATATAAAAATTATATTTTTCTGGTATTATGAGTATCTTTACGTATTTTGTTAAAAAAAAATTTATTGTGTTATTTTTAAAAAAATCCTGAAAAATAGTAAAACTTTATGTATCAGACTATTTATTATTTTAGGTTATATTAAACAAAGCATTTTTAAATACACTTTTAAAAAATTAAAATTTAATAAATTCGCAACTAATAAAAATGCATCTAAAAACTGCATTTATATTTTTAAAATATTATGGATCGAAGACGTGGTTTTTGAAATGCTGACTAAATTACACAAAAAATATATAATGGCCTTTTAAATACTTTTTAAATTACAGAAATCCATCAATAACTTCAAGAGATATGAATATTTAAAATCGCATACTTTTTATATTTTGTTAACTTTTATAAAAATTTTAAAGAAAATTTCAAAAACAAGAAAAAATTTTAATTTTATATGAAAAATTTGAAACATATTTTTATAAAAATTGGATTTTGCATATAAGATTTTCGCGTCCCAAAAATTTGACACTTTTATTTTAATGTAAAGATTCCAAACTTTTCATTTATGTTAAAAAATTAAAAAATTTTAATAGCATATTTAAAGAAAAATGCATTTGAAAAATGCAATTGCATTAAAATGCATTTTTAAAAAATCTTTTTTATTTTTAAAATGTTCGCCGTAAAGCCGCCATATGCGAAATTTTAAGGCCTTTTAAATCATTAAAATTCACAAAGTCTTTCCAGAGATATTGCTATTCAAAGTTACATACTTTTGAAATTTTTTTGGTTTTTGAGAAAATTAAAAAGCGAAATTAAATCGCGAGTTTTTGCAATTTCACAAAACTGAAAACTGAAATTGATAAAAGTCTTAATAAAGTTTATGTATACAAATTTTTATCGAAATTGAAAGCCATCAAGTAAAAAAATATACTTTTTCGGGCGTTCTTTTCTGGAATGGTCGATATATATAAAGGTATTCATTTTTTAAAAAGTACTATTTTAAAAAATAAAATTTTTCTAAAAAGTACCACTTTATAAAAATGATACTGGGAAAGAACTACTTATCACTTTTCCTAACCCAATTTTTAAACATTAAATTCGTTTAAAAGGTACTTATTATAAAATATTAACTTATTGTAGAAATATTGTTTATTTTTGAAGAAATTAAATAAAGTCTCAAAAAAGGTAAAATTTTTTAAATTAATGTTAAATTTGAAAGAGTACCAAAAAAAGTTTTCATAGAAAAATTATTTTCGAAAGATGTACCAAAAAAAAAAAAAAAAAAAATCCTAAAAAAGTTTGTGATTTTGTAGTTTTTTTATTTATATACTTTTCAAATTAGTGTTAAATTTAATAGAGTACCAAAATAATAGTTTTTAAGGAAAAATTATTTTCAAAAAATGTTCCAATTTATAAAAATGATACCGAAAATAAACTACTAAAAACTTTCCCTCACCCAATATACACCGTCTACTCTAAGTCTTTTAGTTAAACTTTTTTTTTTGAGTTCTCGGTATTTTTGTAGTTGCTGGTGATATTCTTTCTTCTTTGGAAAAAAAGAGTGTGCCTTATCTCTAAATTCAGCATCATATTTTGCAGTATTTGATGTTTATTTTTCTCCTTCTTTGTATTTTGTGTTCATTTTATTCAGTTTTTTTACTCTTGCTTATTATTTTTAGTTTGAATTATTATTAAAGAATTTTTATTAATTTCTGTTCTTGCGTTATCACTTGCACAACAAAAATTTGCAAAGTGAAAAAAAGGAATAAAAAAAAATGACAATTATTTTAATGTTAAATTATTGTTTAACAAAAAAAAAAAAAAAATAAATAATAAAATAAAAATGGAATGTGTTAAAAAGTGTTTATTAAAAATGAAATCAAATGAAATTTTGTAAAAGAGCAAAAGTTTAAATAAATAAATTCAGTGTCAATGTATATAATATGAAGAGTTTTGTGTGGATAATAATTAAATCATATAAATAAATAACATAAAATAAATAAAGCCAAAAAGGTAAGTGAAATTAAAAATTTAAATTTAAAAAATTTTAAGCTGCATAATATATTAGGTTTAAAAAGTTTTAGCAATAATAAAAATCAATTTAGTTCCTAGCAATAAATAATTATAATAATCTCCAAATGTATATTTAATGCTTTAATAAAAAAATGTATTCGAATTAAACATATGCAGGAGTTTATTTAATAAAACCAAATTATTTCCACATAAATTATTTATATTTAAAAACTAATTATGCAGAATCATTAAAATTCTAAAAAAAAAAGAATAATTAAGCTTGTTAAAATGTTAGAAATAAATGAATATAAAAAATTGTATCTGCCTCTAGTCAGAATTTAATCAAATGAATCCGTATTATCAGAAGAAAACAACAGTGTTTATATTTAATTAGGTTGAATACAAGTTGTTGTTAAATTTATGTCGAATTTATATATTTTTTTATATATAACGCTATTTAATAAATCATAAATTAAACTTGTGGTAAACATAATTTTTTGTTTAATTTACATACACACACATAAATAAATACCTTTAAACAAATGTAAGCTTCAGTTTATAAATTTTTAACGAGTTTGTGATTTTGTTGTTTTTTTTTATTAACTATAAAATTTTTTTCATGTGTAACCGCAAACATGAATGATTGGCATTAAATAATTAAAAATCACTCATACTGTGTTGTAAATCATAAGCAATGTATATTTTTTAAATACAATTTACACAATTTTTGTGAAATTTTTTTAAAAGAAAAAAGAAGCAAATTTGCTTTTTAATTAAATTTAAAATGTGAAATTTTTTTGTAATACTTTTACAACATAGGGTAGCGTTAATGAGTTTTATTTCAATTGTATAACTAATGTAGGAATTTCTTAATAATAATAATAATAATTTGTTTGTTAAGAAATGTACACAAATCCGCAGCTACATAAATTCCTAGCTTACATGAGAACATAAAAAAAAAAAAAAAAATCTAAAAATTATTAGGTCCTTTGAAAGTTGAACAACATTAAATTGCATTATAAATGCATTTAAAACCAACCTCGAAATATACATACCGTCGCCCAAGTCCGACCATATGAAACCCTACACCATTCTATATATACATACAAATTCGGGGAGTGATATTTTATGGGAACCGTGATCAATCGTGAACCGATACTAGTATTAAGAGCAGTTTATATTTCTATAAATCATACGTATACGTTTTTAATACAATTTTATGTATTATTTGGAGCATACTTTCAGGAGCAAAAATGAAAAATGTATGAAAATTATAAGTAAGTTGTTTGACATAAAAGTTAATAAATTCTACAGTATTTCTACAATTTGAACAAAATAAATCTTTTTACATTAACAACAAAAATATAATTTAAAATGATTGTATCAATTGATATGGTCTTATTGAAAAATTTATAATAAATTGCAGTTAAACTCGAAAAATTTAGAAAAATTTTATATTCTTTAATCTAGCACATTGGGTTTTGTGAAATTAACTAATCCATAAGTTTTTATAATAAAATGTTAATAATGCTGAAAAGAAGAAGATTCAAGTATGCCAAAAATTTTAAAAAAATATAAGTAAGTCACATTTAAAGAACAGTAAGAAAAATAGTCCATGAATTTTCCTTTTTTTCTAAATTATATCTTGCATCATGTAAGATGCGAAACTTTATGTTTTCAGTAGTGCTAACAACGTTCAAAAACAATATAACTTCGATAACTTTTAACTGTTTAATGTGCCTTTAAATAATTTACAAAAGCGATTCAACGGTGACCGTCATTCCGTTATTAATATAAATATTATGATCAAACTATAAGTCGGTCAAGCCCGACCATATGATACCGTACAAATTTGTCTATGTGAATTATATTAAGTGTAAAATAAAGCAAACGAATATAGAATATTACGTTGCACAGTGGTTCCAAACGCTTTTTTTTAATAATTCTGTAATTTGAACCGTTAGAGATAGCTCAATAAAATAGCACATGGTAAGAGGTGAAGTGTTTCAGGGGGAGGCGGGTCAGGGGGATAGTGGATGGCCCTCCAAAATTGACCATCTCGGGTATGTATGTATTTTTTTTTTAAAACCGCCAAAAATTCATTTTTCATAAACAGAAAAGAAATGTGTAGGTTATCACTTTTAGTTTAAGATATATTCGGGTTAAAATAAATTTTTACCTAATTTTTAGCATAGTTATTTTTTTTTTTTTAATTTGGCGGTCTTAATATTGCCCCTAAAAAATATTCGCCAGATTCTCTACAAAATTCTAAATAATATTGCTGCAAGAATCCTATAAAAATATTAATCCATTAAAAAGTTATATTAATCTGAAGTTGGAACTTTAAATTTATTGTTTTTTTTTTTTTTTTCCAAAAAGTTGGCAGTATTTATTTACTGATAAAATTTGTTTTTTATTCTGTGCTTTATCATTTTTTTAATGTGTACAAAATAAATCTTAATGTAAATGCGTATAAAGTAAATCTGGAGCAGTTTGGGGCAAAGGTCTGCCCACAAGCCCTATCCAAATTTTGTCAATTTTGAAAACTTATTTTTTTTTTTTTGTTTTTTTGTTAAGTTCTCAAATTAAAAAGCTAGGATCGACTTAAAATTATTTTAATTATTTAGCTCTATATGTAAGGTTAACACCCAAAAAATATTTTTTGATGGAGGCCTTTTATAACGACAGGGTGACCATTTCAATGAAAAAAGTATATTTTAACACGTTTTATACGGATTAAGATTTGGGGTATTTTCATGTAAAAAAATGATTTTAGGACAAGTTTATACATGTTTTACTAAAATTTCAATACCCACTACCCTAGGGGTCTGTACTCCTCCAAACCAACTCGAAAACATTTTGTCTCTGACCATGTGAAATTTTATTGAGATATATCCAACGGTCAAATGTTACAGAATTATTTCTATAAAAAAGCATTTTGGAAGCACTGTGCGTTGATACTAACATTCATATGAATTAATGCATTTTTGGGTGTTTCCTGAAAGCTTTCGAAAACTTGACTTTTCTATGGAAGAGTTATCGATAATTTGACTTTGATCTTAGAGAAAAGTTATCAATAACATGACTTTTTTATAGAAAATTTATCGATAACTTGACTTTTTTTTGAAAAGTTATCGATAACATTACCTTTTTATAGAAAAATTATCGATAACGTGACTTTTCTATAGACAAGTTATCGATATCATGTCTTTTCTATAGAAAAGTTATCGATGATGATTTTACTTTAGAAAAGTTGTCGATATCATGAGTTTTCTATAGAAAAGTTATCGATATCATGAGTTTTCTATAGAAAAGTTATCGATATCATGAGTTTTCTATAGAAAAGTTATCGATATTTTAATTTTTCTATAGGAAAGTTATCGACATCATGATTTTTCTTAAGAAAAGTTACTGATATCATGACTTTTCTATAGAAATGTTATCGATATCATGATTATTCTATGGAAAAGTTATTGATATCATGACTTTTCTATAGAAAAGTAATCGATATCATGACTTTTCTATGGAAAAGTTATCGATATCATGACTTTTCTATAGAAAAGTAATGGATGTCATGAGAGTAATTTTTTTTCGTCTTAAATAAAAAAAAAAATTGTTGGATTAGATGGAATTTTTCTATAGTCTAAATTTGACAAACCATTCTCCATTTTTATAGTGTGACCACTGAATAAGGTGATGATATTAGTCATGCCCATAAAAAAAAAATAGTACGTGATAGGAGGTCCGGGAGGCTGATTATAAATTCAATAGTCATCCTTGAGAAAAAAAAAATAAATAAAAAATCATATGTATCAAAATTTTGCACAAGCATTGCGTGGTCAGACAGCCGACCAGATAGACGGACATTGTTTAATTGACTCAGAAAGTGATTCCGAGTCGAACGGTACACTTTGTGGTGGGGGTTCGATAATTTTGTCCTTGCGTTACAATTTCTGCAAAAATACATAATAACCCACCCACCTATGCTGGTTTATGGTATAAAAATGCTTTCCTAAAAGATAATTTTAATTTTATTATTTTATTTTAGTTTTAGAGAAAATTATGATACTTAATTATGTGAATAATGATCCCCCATTGAAAATTATTTTTGAAAAGTCATAAGCTTATAAATTTGATTGATATGCAAGAATCGAGATCAAATTTGACAATATACTTTAACAAATCATATCAGTATGTGGTGTTGCGTGTTTCAGTGCTTAAATTATAGAGAGTTTAATTGATCGTTTTATCGATTAGTATTTGTCTTAATATTATTAAATAGTCTAATATTGTAAAAAAAAAAATGAAAAATCGGTTTTAGGTCCATAAAGTTTTGAATGTTATAGCTTGTATTTTGTAGTCTACCAAAATCCTTCAAAACTTTTTTTATTTTTAAAACTATATCTAGAAATCCTAAAAAAAATAAATTTTGCTATTCCAGCTACAATAATTTGTTGTCGTTTTGTGTAAATAATTTTTTGTTTATTTGACAACTTATTTTTTTTATTTATAATCCCTTTACATAAATTCCATAAATATTTAATATTTTATATAATTTTCACTACAACAGTTAATTATCACTTATACGCCATCCACCAAGTCATAACAAGCAACTAAACTATTACGTATAAGTATTATTTAATTGGTAAACAAAATAATATTTCTTATATGTTGCAGTAACTTTTATAATTATTTTAACACATTCCTTAAGAAAAACCTACTGCATCAATTAAAAATTAAATGTAATTACAAAAAAAAAAAAAAAAAAAAAAAATAATGACAACAACATAATAGTGTTTCAAAGATATTTACACCTAAATAAATTTCAAACTAAATAGCAAACGCAAAAGTTAAAAAAAGCAAGAAAACTACGGTATACACGACATCATCATGTTATTAAATATAATTACATAAAAGTTATTAAACTAAAACAACTTAAAAAGACAACAAGTCTAACATCTTGTGCAATGTGTGAGTATGTAAGTGTGTGTGCCAATGTATAAAAACTCTGCTGTTATTTTGTCTTTTCTCTACTTATTTTCTACAAAATGTTGCATAAACATAGTTTAAGTGTTAGTGTGTATATAATAGTTATGCACGTATTTCCTTTATAATATTTTTCGTACTATTTGTAATTTCTTATACCAGTGCTTCTGTCTCTGTTCGTTTTAGTTATTTTTACTTGTATGTATAGTTTTATTTTTATTTATTTATATTTATAGTAGAAAATATTATATGTAAAAGTTCTTACATAGTTGTTTGTCCTAACAAGTGTTTGCTTAAGAAATGTTACTAATTAAAAAAGATAAATTTTATACATTAACTATTTTATATTTAGTAAAACTAGAGATATGTGTGTGTGTGTGTTGTTGTTTGGAATTTTGTGAAATTATTTATGTAATAGATTGGCAGTTATTTTTGAGGGATTTGAAATTTTAGAAATATTTTTTTTAATTACTTTAGATTTTACTATTTTTAGATAATCCTTTTGTTTAATTTTGGAAAATTAATTTTAATAAGCTTAAATGGTCATAAATTTATTTATATTGAATTTCTTGGTGAAAAAGCTGGGGAGTGATGAGAATAATATTTCTAAGAAAATAGAAAAAACTTTCGACAAATTTATTAGCTTTAGTTCCAAAAGAAAAAAAAATATAATTTGGTAGTACCTACATTTATAGTACTAAAAATTTTAAGTTAAGCTCCAAAAATTGTTATTACTAAAGTTTCTGTATTAATTTATTAATAATTATTAAATTTCTATTAAAACTGTGACCTGTAGTTTGTTTTAAAAGTTAAAGTGGACAGACATATGTTCAGACGGACTAACGGGGATCCTAACCAATATATGAATCCCAAAAACATTTTCCATTATTTAAGACCGAAAAATATCATCTTGAATGCTCAAAATATGTTTTAACTGTTTGAGCAACATTAGGCCAAACATTATTGTGAATAGTGATGTCAGATGAAAGGAATTATCCCTTTTTGAGGGGAGTTTCAATGAAAATTTCAAGCGGAGGGAAAAAGTGGCAGGAATTTATTTTTTTTACCAAAATAAGGGGAATTTTTAATTTGTCTAAAATTTTCACAAAAAACTACTATAAATATTAATATACGAGGGGTGCCTTTACACTTTACGAAACGTCAAAACTGCGCCACTTGTGTGATGTGGATTAATTAAAAAGCAATACTTTTTTAAACTTCAATTAACTTTTAGAAATTAAGTTCCAAAGGAAGTCATCTTATATCCCTAGTATGCAGAGTCTCTTCATGGATATCTGTGTTGCCAGGACTTGAGAAAAAAAAGATTCCAAATTAGACTTTAAAAAAGGTCAGAAAAGGCTAAATGTCCCAAAAAATAAAGCCAGCTAATATATTGTTTTATTAAAAAAACACATTTTTTTTTTTTTTGTTCTTATTAGTTTTTGGTATTTTTTGAAGATATTTTAGAGAATTTATAAATATAACTTAATAGTATATATGGTAATATAGTTTTTTTAAAAATAATCATAATATTTTTGTGGAACGATGCGCCGCAGTCGAGAATTTTCGCTAAATATAAATAATTTCGATTTTTTCTGCGAATTAATATACAAAAATGCTTAAATATATGATTCCGTTAAAATAAATTTAGTAAGCTTTTAGCCTTTTTAAGGCTATATTAAAAATCAAAAAAGGCTAGAAAAAAAAGCTAGAAGCTAAAACGAGAATTTTGAGGCTAAAAGCAAAATAAAAAGGCTAGATTAAGCCTTAAAAAGGCTAAACTGGCAACACTGATTGATACTGTTGCCTCAAGAAAAAAAAAAAATGTATAGGTCTTTTAAAAACGGTTGTTTTGTTAAAAAACACTGAGGTTGTGGATGCACAGATTATGCAACACCAACATATGAGTTGTCGTGTAATCGAGAAATTTGTAGACATTAATTCCACTAAAATGTATTCAATATTTCGTAAATATTTCGGCGTCCAGAACAGTTTTTCTCTTTTAACCTCATATAAGTTTAAAATTGTTTAAAAAAGATGTGTGTTGATTTTTGCAATAAAAGGAAGAACAAAGTAGTCCTATGTCCTTCAAGTCATGTTTATGAGATTGTTATAGATGACAAAATATGTATTTATGCAAAAGATTACGAAAGAAATTATCAGTCAACAGTATTACTTCTTCAAATTTTGACCAACCCTATAAAAATTCCATCCACACAAAGCATTAAGAATCAAACCGGCATTTGTTTCTTGAGAAGTCAGAACACTTCTCAAGAAACTTCGCAAATTATAATGAAAATCTTAATTATTTCATTGTAATTTGCGAAGTTAAAAGATCAATACTGAAAATATATTTTTTATTTAAATGGAATCATAATAGGGTAAGTGCACCTAATGTCGGCATGTACCAGTAGTCGGCATTTTTAAATTTAAACTGAAATAATTAATAACAGCGAATACTAATTATTGATGTAAGATCAATTTTGCCATGAAAATATATTTATATTTTTAGTGCAAATGTAGCAGTTTTTTTGGTAATTTACTCCGTTCTTAAACAACACATTTTTGATATCAGTTTAAAAAAAAAAAAAAAAATTAAAAAAAGGCTACTTTTAAAGATGATATTAATTATAATAATTCAAGTTGTATTTTAACTAAAAATTATTCAGAAGATAGACAACAATTGAAACCTTATGTTAAATGTGTAAAATTTTGCGTAAAGAATTCCATTTCATGGTTTGGTGCATGCCGACCTTAGGAACAAACAAATTTTATAGTATTCTATAGTCGGCATGTCATGTTAATTGCGAAATAATAATGTAATTATTTCTTCGGACCCAAATATTTCTTTCAAATACATTTAGACCCTATTATTAGAAATATTTCGTCGGAACTATGTAATGATTTCTGTTTTATTATAAGGGGTCATTTCTATGATGTTTGTAAAAAATGTGTTAAAAGTGAATTAAAACTTAAGATTTATACATAAAAATGTTCTAAAGAATTGTTCACCGTAAAATTTTACTATAGGTCGCTGAAATGTAAAATTGTCTCTGTTGGACCATTTTTCCAATAAGAGATAAACTATAAAACCTATCAAGTATTTTGTTAAATTTTTTTATTTTTTTTTTTTTTAATTATTTTATATTTCAAAACATAGTTTAAGGCATTTACATACAAAATGTGTCAATATATTTCATGCCGACTATTGGATCATCACATGCCGAACACTGGAAAAATATGCCGACTATAGATACAATCGATGTATTTTATAAAATGCAATAAAATAGCCAATTAAACATTTATTTCTTTGCAAAAATCTAACAAAATCTGAAAGAGTACCCTTTAATAAAGTGTTGCAATTGCTCGTTATCCAAATATCATGATCACGTTCGGAAATATTAATCTTGAAAGTCAGAAAAAAAGTTAAACTGCCGACCACCGGTACACTTACCCTATTAAAAAATATATTTTTGGAGAAATTCTATTTTTAATGGACTGGAATTAAAAAGTTCCAACGAGTTCCAATTTAAAAATACGATTTAATTGTAAAAGAACATTTATAAAATTATATTTAAAAATATTGGCTGCGACTTTTTGAGATCTTTTAAAATTTTATAAAAAATATGCGGTACCTCATTAGCATTAGCAATTTCTTAAGAATTATTTAAATACTTTAAGGTAATAGCTGAAAATTTGTTATGCAACTGTTATTCTAAGATTGGTGTGATAAGATCTTGAAACGCCTATTATTAAAATATCCTTTATTTTAACAAAATTTACAAAAATATGTCCGAAATTTTTACAAAATTCGTATTCCATTCTGCTGGTGTCTAACTATATTTCACAAACTCTGCTTTGGTACCGCCAAACAGAGACAACAAGGCAATTTACGATTTCAAATTTTTTTACTTGGACTATATAGTCATCACGGGAGAGGGTCCGTAAGATCTCAAAGTAAGAAACCTCGGGTATGAAAAATATTTAAAACAATCCTGTTTCGTTATATCTAAATCGATTTGAAACATTTTTATATAAGTAGATTCTGCTGATTAAAATGTAATGTATATAAAATGACTGAAAACACTATAAATTCGCCAGAATAATAGTAGCAAAGATGAAAAATTCCTATACAAACAAAACTACGTGATTAAATATTTCTTTTTGTGGCACATTTTGGTTGAACACATTAATATTTTGTGGAATATCCCTTATTGGCTTTGACAGCAACGTAACGGCGGGCATCGAGTGCACTTATGATCTGGACCTCTCGATAGAAATATTTTTCTATGCTGACTGCACTGTCGTCCACAATTTCTGCCCATTTCCCGGTTTCTTTTCTCCCCAAAGATTTTCAATGGGAATCAGATATGGTGACTTAGCCCATATCTAACCATTTTTTCTCAATTTGCTCGTATGCTTAGGAATATTTTCCTGCTAAAACACCCTTTTAAGCGACGTATTTTCTTCTGATTAATATTTCCACATATATTGGGGAATCCATATTACATTTTTTATCCAAAATATAGACCCTGAACCATGATATGAATAGCATCCCCAAACGTTAATTTTCTCACTACCGTCCTTGACGGAGTTCAGAACAAATTTTTCTTTGATATATATTCGTGCCATATATCCCAAATGTAACAAAAATAACTACTTTGGACTCATCTGTGCAGAGAATGTGAGAATGCGAAATTAAGACGATTGAGCACCTGTCTGTAATTTAGTAATATGACTTTTCCTGAATATCCTGGATATATTGTTTTTTGAGATGTCAAGGAAAAGTTGACTTAACAGATTTCAGCTCTAAGTCTTGTTTTCCTTAGTGAACGTCAAAAATACATTTGAGTTCACCATTCGCTTTGTAAGCGTAAAGTCACTTGGAAGTTTGGATTATAGTTTTTTAAATTTCCAATAACTATGGGAGAACATAAATCTGTATGTTTTACCTTCTGAAGTAATTTTTATCATTAAATTACGGGTACTAGGAATACGGTGTTTGCCGCCACCTTTTTTTTTAAATTTTTTAAAAGGAAATTTTCACTGTAAGTACAGTACACGACTATCTTAAAATCCGAATGGTAAAAATAATCATTAAGAAGTTACATAGAAAAATTAAAGAATAATAAAAAAGAGCTTTTTTTAACTTTTCTATGTCGGAGTTCACATACAGCAATTTTTCTTGCCGCAATTCTGAGTTCATAGGTGAGAGAGGAGAAAGGAATACTAAGTTTTTACATTCTCTTTACCTCTCTCGCTTACGAAGTCAGAATTGCGGCAAGAAAAATTGCTGCGTGTGAACTCCGACATAGAAAAGTTATGTAACTTATAAATAGGTATTTTTACTAATTTGTGAATAAAATTAAAACATTTGCATTTATTTTAATGAAATGTATCTTGTTTTATTAACATTAAATTTACATTTATGATTAAAGAAAAAATATTTGAATTTTTGACACTTTGGAGTTTTTACGATTTTTTTAATTTTTTATTTTTTTAATTTTATATAAAAATGGGCATAATATCTCCCTAACTGTTTATCGTATTAAAAAGTAATATAAGAACAACTTAAAGACAATTTTATTGAAATTTTTTGATATTTTTTTGAACAAAATCAGACTACTTGTTTTCGAGATATGCTTCAATGTATTGTGTAACCTCCTTAAATTTGCGAATCGCGATTTATCGCGAGAAAGAAGTCAATTCAGAAAAAGTGGATTAGAGGCAACTCTGTGTTATTGGTCATGTTAAAAAATATTTTTTTAAAATTATTTCTCCCGAACCTTAAACCTTAAAATTTTTCCATAAAATGTTCCCTTAATGTCTTAAATCGCAATGGCGAAATCAGAAAATTTTGTTATTTTGTAGCAGTGCAATGAAAGTGTCATGCTACCCTACTATTTCAAACAGAAATTTCAAGGATACCTTAAGCACAAACATGTCTTTCATATTTTTAGCAAAAGCATGCAGGCACACGCTTCAAAATTCTATACAAGAGTCAAGTAAACATGACACCAAATTTTTTAAACATAAAAAAATATTTCAAGATGTTTTTTCATCTTACTGGAAGTGTAGACAAAAAAAAAAAAAAAAATCGTATATAAATAGAAAATAAACATCTTAAAGGTAAAGTTCTTTATAAGTTTCGAGGTTATTTGGATTTTTTGATAAAATGAGCACAACAAACCTTAAGAAAAGAGAAAAAGGAAAACCTTTAAGAAAATACTTAGTAATAACAACAATGAATGCAATGCCTAAGATTTTTTTAAAGACAAACCCTTTAATATAAGACGGGGAAGGTGGCTAAACAAACATAAACGAAAGGATAATAATATTAATTTATAATCTAACACTTATTAGTAAGAAATAAGAAATGTCCGATAATTAATTTAAACTAAGGATTAAATAGTGCGAAGAAAAACTATACACTGGAAATCAAGAGAAAACATAGTATCTTTTGTATAATGAGAATTTCTAAAAACTGAATAATATTCCCTTTACAGAGATTACATATAAACTTTATAATGTTCATACACATGCTTATAAAATATATTATATAAATGAAAAGTACACATAAATAAATATGTATGTAAGAATGTGAATTATTATAATGCACTACCATTTACACTTAAAGTTCACACTTTGATATAAAAAAAAAGGAAACATATATAAAAAAATAGAAATGCACGCACATATCCTTGTGAGAAATATACTATACACATACAAATAAAAAGGAAACAAGGTTACTACTGCCATCTATTCTTTGAACGTGTGAAAATATTTAACAAAATGTTACACTATACAGCAGCTTCTTAAGGATCATATACGCCATCATACAAACATATACACTTACACAAACATATTTACAAATATATGTAACACACCATCTAACAGTAAAAATAACACTATTATATTTTCTATAACCGTTATAAAAGAGAAGAAAGTAGAGTACATTCGTATAACAAGTTTACTGCTTTAACTTGACCCAAATTATTATTGTTATGGTTGTATAAACAACAACAATAGCATTAGAAACACCAACGCAAACGACAACAACAACAAAAAACTACAAACAAATCTTTAGAAAGTTAAGAGAAATAAACAAAAAAAAAAAAAAAATTCAGAACAAAAATTTTTTTCCATATAGACGTGTGTATGTTTCTGTGTACATGTGAGAGTCTGTTTTATTTTACCGTTATTTTTTTCTATGGTTGTTGGCTCTTTATTTTTTATAATTTTTGTTGTTGCTGTTTGTGTGTTGTAACCGTTTTAATTTTAATAAACTTCCTCATTATGAACCATAAAAAAAAAAACATTTTTTATTCTTTTCTTATATTCTGTCTCTTTCAGTTTTTTTTTTTTTTCATTCATTATTGCTCTTATTTTCTAAAGGAAAAAAAATATAAACAAACACAATAACACTCACATTTAGATACATAAATAAAAAAAACGTAAAAGCAAAACAAAAACTAAATAGTGAAATTTTTAAAGAGTGTATTGGGTGAGGGAAAAATTTAAAAAGAAATATCAAAATTCGGGAAGGGACCGATACTTGTATTAAGTGTAAAAGAAAAAATATACAAATACAAAATATTACATCGATAATAACATTTACATGTATTAATGCATTTTTGGGTGATTCCTGAAATTGGGGGTTATATGGGAGCTATGGTCATTTATACTTATTAAAAATGTATTTGTGCCGAATATTAAGTTGATAATAAAATTATTAAGGGATTTAGGCACTTAAAAGTGGTTTTCGGAAGAAGGGTTCATATGAGAGCTATGGACCAAAATTTCACGAAATTTGGATATATAATTAAATAAAACTTATTTTTGTACTAAATTTCATTAAAATATTTATATTTTAAAGGTATTTGTGAGTGTTAAAACTCTATTTCGGGAGAAGATTTGTATGGGGGCCAGTTGAAATAATGGGCCGATCATAACCAAATTCAATAGGCAACCACCTATGGTGATGTAGGGTATAAATAATTTTAACATTTTATTGTTCTAAACATTTTTTTATAGCATTTTAGGAAATTGTAAGATACATCCACATGTAGAAAATACTCTTGAACATTTTTAAATTAGAATTTGCAATACGTACTTTTTGCATATATTCAGAAATGAATTTTTAGTTTAGTTTTAGTTTTGTTTACAAATTAATGGGATGAGGGCTACTAAAGAAAAATTTTCTGGATTTGTTGTTTTTATTATTTAGTTTTTTTTTGATTATTTTTTACTAAATTAAAACACAAAGAGACTAAAGCTATGTTCACATTTGTCAAATATTTGATCAAATTTGCGTGACCACAAGTTTTCAAAAAAATTGTTTGCCGATGTTTGGTATTGTAAATGTTTTGTAAGAGAAAACAGTGTCAAACTAGATTCGGTAAAATGTCAGCACACAGTCCCAAACTCATCCGGATTTACTTTACACGCTTTTACATTAAGATTTTTTTTTAACAAATTTTATCACTGAATAAATATTGCCACCTTTTTGGAAAAAAAAACCCAAAAAATGTAAAATTTTTTTAAAGTTTCAACTTTAGATTAATATAACTTTTTAACGGATTCATATAATTATATGATTCTTGCTGCAATATTATTTAGAATTTTTTTGAAAAATTCTAGGGGCAAAATTAAGCCCGCCTAGTTTAAAAAACTAAAAAAAGGCGAGGCTAAAAATGAGGTAAATATTTATTTCGACTCGAATATCTCTTAAACTAAAAGAGATAACCTACACATGTAAGCGTATTTTTTATAGAGATATACAAGGACTATCTATATATAAAATTTCTTTTCTGTCATATCATAAATGAATTTTTGGCGATTTTTTAAAAAAATTACATACCCGAGATGAGCAACTTTGGAGGGCCACCCACTTCTCCCTCCTCCAAATCAACTCGAAAACACCTCAGCTCTGACCATGTGAAATTTTATTGAGATACCTTTAACGGTTCTTTAGTTAATGAATTATTTCAAAAAAAAAGCATTTTGGAACCACTGTGCAGCAGTGATTAATGAAAAATAAAAGATATTTTCTCCTTAAAATTAATAATTTAGAAATTATTTTATATAGTGGTTACATCTTTTTGGTCAAATATTTGACTAGTCTGAACATACCTTAAATATATATTTTTTAAAATTTCTTATTTTATTTTTTTAATGCACTATTTTATAGTTAAAAGTCCTTTGATTTCATATACCCTTAAGATTTGTTGTGAATTGGTGTAGTTCTATATATATTATGCCAAGCAGAATATTTCTAGCTCTTTCCAGGTTCATGATTATTTGTAAAAGTGTCAAACTGTTCATATATTTAAGTCACGACTAGAACCATAATATGATTTATTTCTTTTAGAATTGTTAAAAGATTCTCAATGAGGACCTTGAGGTTATTAAAATTTTATAAAATATCTCGTAAACTTAACAAAAAATATTTTCTATCAAAATCCACTTTCAGAAATTTTTAAATTCTAAATTTTTATACACAGAAAAGATATGGTTTATTAAACGATTTATCAAAGATAAAAACTCTTTTTATTGTGTCAATTGTTCAAATGGTAAAACAATTTATAGGCTTTCAATTATTTTTCTTAATGTATCAATTTATAAATTAATCAAATATAAATAAAAATAGATGATAATTTCTATAACTGAATATACAATTTATTTAATAGATTGAATTTCAATTAATAATTAATTGAAATTGGATTTTAGATTTTTTCTATTTAAATTTTATAATGTATATAGTCCATATATATTGGGTAAATGATTTAAAATAAAAATATCTGAAATCCTTTTAAAAAGCTACTTAATAATTTATTCCGTTGTATTATGAACGACCACGTCTAGTTTTTGTTTTCGAATTTACATTGATCATCGAACTGTCGGTAAAAAATTTCATTGTCGTACATGCTTTTGTTTAAGAGGTATCAGCAGAAAAGTATAAAATAAAGCTGCAAAGGACACCCTATGTTTCTAGTATGTGGCCCATAATTTGTTTTTTTGTTTACCGATTTGGCCCATTTTCAATAGTTAACAACCCTTATATAGCTCTCACCTGATTTCAACAGACAGCAGACGCACATAGCTAGATCAACTCATAATCTTACTAGAAAATATATACTTTATGGGATCTTAAATTATTTTTTCGACATGTTACACACGAAATGACAAAAATAATATACCACCAAATATCATTATCATTTTGATGGTGGGTATAAAAAATCGCTAATTTTTTACATCGTTTTTTTTTTTTTTAAGTTTTTTGACATTTGGCGGTTCTAATTTGATGTCTATTTTATAATTATCTTATTAAAATTACAGCAGGAATCATAAAAATAATAATTGTATTAATAAAATTACAAAGTAAGAATGGACTTCAATTACGTAATTGCTTATATTAATAAATTTTTGTTTGATTTCGTTCCAGTCATCAAAATGATAATAATTAACTAGAATAATTAATTTTACTATTACTACTTTTTTTTTTAATTTAAAATAATGAGATTAAAATTGTGAAAAATTTATTTCATTTCTATATTTTTATAGGGTTTGCTCATTTGAAATTCTAGCAAAACTAGTAAAAAAAGATAAATTTAAAAATAATATTCAAAAATAAACTTTTACTTGAAAAAGTAAGAATACGGAAAATAATAAAATAAAATTTAGTTCAATATTTTTGTATAATTTTTTTATTTTTGTTAAATGGAAATTTGGAAACATCTCAAAAATATTTTCTTATGTTCCTTTGAAGGTAATTTTTCACATATTTTCTTATAGAATTTCTTTTATCTAATAACATGTATGATTTCAGCCTGGTTGAATATCATTAATATTACATGTCCGCCCAGGTAAACTACAAGTATATTTGGAAGATAACTTAATGCAATTTGGTACATAGATCTTTTAAAATCCAGGCACGAAGCCTATTGTTCAAAACGTGTCCATTATTTCACGTAGCTTCCAAATGACAAATGTCGCTTAAATATAGTAAAATACAACACAAATAAAATAGTTTGTAACCTTAATCCTGCACATCAAATTTTTTATCACTGGACTTTAATTGACCATAAGCTTTATATCTTCCCTAAATTACTTAAACATGATAAATAAATCAAAAATGTCATGTATTTAATGTTAATGTATTTAAATACATATCAATGTACCAAATTTTAAAAGGATCAGTCCATACTTGACCACGGCCTTTTCCGAAAACCCTTAAATGTGTATAAATTAGTATCACAATACAATTTTGTTCACGTAAGCTTTATAACATTATTAATCGTAAATTCAAAATTTGCAATACTTAATTCAAAATTGACCGCAGGTTTCAACGAAAACATTTAAAAAATTAAACATATTTTCTAATTGTTCTGTTTTAAAATAGAATCAATAGAAATTTGAAAATAAAAATTTCTTACTACTTTTGCTTATAAAAAATATTCCAGTAAAATACAGCAAAAGAGAAAAATATTTTCTATTGAAATGTTTACTACTTCGAGTAAAATACTTGCAAAAATAGCAAAACTAATAAAAATTTTTCTTTATATTTTACAAAGAACTGTCAATTTATTAAGAAAGATAATTGTAAACCAATTAGAAAATTATATTAATAAATAATATAATTAAATTCCAATATAAGGTTAGGTTATATGAGTCACCAGCTATGCTCCTCTCCACTCCTATAAACAAAACTAACGTTCCATTTGTCTACCTTGAAATCAACCCTAGGAGTACAAACCTAATCGCATGTCATTGAGACAATTCAGATCATGAAAGACTTATCTACCGAGATGTCTCAGCCTACGCACTTTCATTCACCGCCCTGCAATGTAACATTTTTTGAGAATCGATCTATATATGACCATAGCACCCATATAAGCCCACATCCTGAAATCAACCTAAAGTTATTTATACATATAAATATTAATAGCAACATAATGTAATAAATTCGTATTTTCTTTAAAAAATACCTTACAGTTAGTAAAAGTATCAATCCACAAACGACCACAAGTCTTATAAAAGATCCCTTCCCAAATTTTATTGCATATACTAAATGGTAAGGGCTTATTTTTGTATAAAATTTTCAAAAGACAAAGATGAAATCAAAAACTAGTTTAATTATTTCTCTCCATATATTATTTCATCCCGCGAAAAGTATTTTTATGAGCCAGGACTAAAAAAAAAAATTCTTCCTGAATAAAGTTTTTTCGGAATAGAATTTTACTCTTACCTACTAAGAAAAACAAAAAAAAAAAAGAAAATGCTCCATTTTAGTGACCGCTTACATATACACATTTTGGGTAAGAAAAATATAAACATTTTAGCAAACATGAAATATGAAAGTTTGTTGTTTTTTTCCACTACAAGCAAAGAAAAAGAAAACCCAAGCATCCATTTTTTCCACCAATGTGTTTTCGGCCCTGTCATGATGAAAATCTTTGTAAAAATTTTGTACTACTTTCTGTGGCTGTTGTTGTTGGTGTTGTATATTTAATATTTAGTCCTGTCATAATCATTATGGGCACCTGTTGTGCTTGTGTTTATGTTGAGCGCCTTATTAAAAGTAATAAAATAATTTTTTCTTCTACATATTTTGTTATACAGTTGGGGCTTATAAGTTTGCTAACAAGATCATAGTTGCTAAAGCTTTTATTTAAATTATTTTTTCTTTCTCCCAAAAAAATACATCTAAAAGTTTTAAGAGTAAGAAAAAACTAACTTGAAAAAAAAAAAAAAATCATACTTAAAATTTTATTAATAAAACAACAACAAAAGGTTTTATTAAAAAAGAAAACTTAAGCATCAAAATATATTTTCATCCTGCAACAAATTACTATTATTTTTAATTTTGTTTTATTATTTTATTTTTTTTCTTTGCTATAACTTTGCTTTTTGTCTAAACAAAATAACCTGTAATTAAGTTTATTACAATAATAGATGTAGAAAGTTTTTAATTTTGTTCATTAAGTCAAGGCGTTAGTTAAAATATGGAAAAATGTATTTTGTTTATTATTTGCTTTTTTATAATTTTAATTAATTTCTTAAAAAAATGGAAGCATTATGAAATAAAATATTCTTAAGTACCATCAAATGTTAGAGTACAACTACAATTAGTACAAGACTCTTGGTTGTTAAGGATTGTCTGTATGTCTCGTTTGTAGGTGTCTTATTAAAAATTCTTAAAACAACACTTTATGTGCTTATATTTTATGTTTATTTTTTTCTTTTCTGCAAAATATTTAATTATTAATGAAGACATTTATGTGTGGATTATACTTGAAAGTATTTAAGTATTAGAAGAAATAAGTTTTAATTAATGAATTTATGATTTGTTTTCTATATGTTCTAGGAAAGAGATAAAGTATAGTTAATTAAACTGATTAGTATTATTAGAGAGGGAAAGAAAGTGGTAAAATGTCTTAATAAATATTTTATAAACAAAAAGTTTATTGAAAATAATAAATGCTTATATTAAGAAATAATTAGGTAAATTTGATTTTATTATAAATGCTTCTGATTTTGTATACATTTACACTTGTTCAGAAAGCAAAAAATTAAAATATAAGGATCGAGTTTAACCCAAGTTTCTCGCCCACAAAATTGGCTTCAGAAAGAATAAGTTAACTGAATTAACTCCATAGTACTAAACTCATTGAAGTTTATAAAGGGTTTAAAGTGGCTTATGTGTAGTTTTTTTTACTAACTTCAAATATTTTTATTAGTTTTGTAGTTATTTAAAAGGTTCGAAGTTTGTTCTATACGAAAAAAAAAAAAAATAATAATAATAATAAAAATAGTAAGAAAGATATAGTCTGTCAAGTCCAACTATACTATCCTACACAATTGTTTATGTATGTACATAAAAATTCGATGAGGGGTCTTATATGGAACCTTTGGTCAATTGTGCACCTGTGTGTGTATTGATCATCTATCTATCTATCTATGACTGATTCACCATCCCACAGCCCAAACGCCTGAAGGTAGAGAGACGAAATTCCAGTATATAGATTCACTAAGACGGAATTTTTGGAAATTAGAATGCTTAGTGGGTACAAAAGGGTAAAATCGGTAACATTATATATCCTAAACTAATAAAGATACAAATAAAGTTGAACAGTTATCGTTTTTCATTAAAAAAATAATCGTACATTTGTCTTTTACTTTTTGGAAATTCGGAATTTGCCCTTTTATGGAAAACGGATAAAAACTGTGGTTTGGTACTTTTTTGGGACCCTGTATATCTATAGTTATAATTCAGAAATTTATTGGAATACATTTTTTATTATATAAATGGGGGGAAAAAGTACCATATATTATATTGAACCTAGAAATATGAATTTAAGTTAATGTAGTCCTTAGTGAATGAGAATTTATAAAAGGGGATTTGTGGTACTTTTTCGTTCTTCTAATGGTACCTTTTGAATTCTCTACTATATTGAACCTAGATATAAAATTAAAGATACTTGGTCTTATGTGGGTAAGAATTCAAAAGGGGAAATTAGTGCTACTTTTTTGTTCTTCTAATGTTAAAAATTATTACAATAATGAACTTGAGCCTGAATAAAAATACAATGATGATTAATTCATAAAAAAGTTCGAAAAATATTCATCATTTACAAAAAAATAATAATAATAATTCAGATCATATAACAAGACATAAACATAAATTAATTACATACTCTTTCAAAAGTTTATTTCAGCATTAATTTTCTTCATAAAATTTAACAATTTGTAATTAACCATTGCAATTAAATTTTGACATTTCTTTTGAAAAATAAAAACATCCTTTCCTCTTCCTAGTTAATTAATAAAATTATTTTAATATGCTTTTGTAATATACTCTAAACAAGACACAATAGCTTATGACATTCTCTAATTATAGCTTTTTAGAGGAAACAATATTAAATAACACAAAATACTAAGAATAAAATCACAACATACCTTGATGACAGGAATGCTTTGAATGTTCCCAATAAACCAGCTCTTCTACCCTGGCGATAGCAGGCGAAATCAGCACCACGTATACCTTGTAAATCACCAATGTAAGGTTCATTTAAAGCAGCCACTCGTAACTAAATTAAAAATAATTTTATAAATAATTTAATAAAGTTGACGGTGAGAAGAAAGAAATGAAATGAAATATGGAATTTTTATTGTAATAATTAAAAATAACTAAAATAAAATAATACACAGAGAAAATTATTTCAACAATATAAACGAATTTGGAGCAAATTTGTTTTATTTTCAATGTAGAACTTCAGGATTATCAATGCATATATTTTAAGCAAAATTCAATTATAGAATTGTAGGATATTTTGGCACTAAATTCTATTATAATAAATTTATTTTCTCTGTGTATTTAAAATATTTATTAAGACCTTATTTAAAAAAATTTTTCATATTGAAATAAAAGTTGTATAAATATAATAATAATAATAATAATAATAATAATAATAATAATAATAAAAAAATAATAATAATTAGGTTAATGAACTCATAGCAGGTATTTAAATATTTATAGATATAAATAATATATAAATATTTTATACCAAATAATTTAAATGATATTTTATTTATTAAAATAATGATAAACTTACCATACGTGGATACCACTAATTAATGATTTAATAAATTTTGAAAATGAAAAATGAAAGAGAGAAAAATATTTTAAAATCAATTGTTTACATAAAAATTGTAATAATTTTTGGTTAAATAAGTTTGCAAAATATTTCTTGGAAATATTCAAATCAATAATAAATATTTAAAATGCTAAAAATAATAAAAAGAAATTGATAACGAAAATAATTTTAAAGTTATTTACTCCATATATAGTTTTTCATGGTATATTATACAAATATTAAATACTATTAATTTAAATACAATATCTTATTTTTTTTTAGCCAATTATAATAAATGACCTATTGACCTGTCCTTGTTGGTTTTTTTTTATCAATTTCTTTGTTTTATAATCCTCACAATTTCATGCATTTAGAAACTTTACAAAAAAAGAAAAAAACTTTAACCTAAATGTTGGTTACACAAATTAAATCGGACAAGTAATTCCTAGGTGACATTAATGATATGTATGCTAAATATAAATTCTATGTGTTTGCCTTCAAAACACTTTTGATTTCCCTTAAGAATAAAAGGAATACGAAGGATAGCAATGAAATATAGAAAATAAAACAATTTTAACAAATAAAAAATAAGAAAAAAAAAAAAAAAAAATACTTTTTTTCAGTTACAATATTTGAAAGATGTCATTTTGTTGATTTTTAAATTACCTTATTAAATATTGACATTTAAAGTGTTTTTTTTTTTTTTTTTTTAACATAAAATTTTCACACAAATTTATACTTGTATTTAACCGAAAGCAAATTTAAATGTCATTTATTTGTTTAATATTGTTATTTACTTATTTTATCTAGGATGTAATATATTATTTTTTGTTTATTAAAGAAAATAATATTATCTTAAGCAATAAGGAAATAGATAAATAAATAAAATTTAAATAAACATACATATATATATATATATATATATATATATATATATATATATATATATATATATATATATATAACTAACATGCTTATATACATAAAAAGAACACATACAGACACACATATGTATGTATAAACGTTTATCATATATAAGTAATTTTATAAAAAACATTTATATTATATTATAAATACACACACATTTAAGTATTACGTTTAAGTATATTTTTTATGTGTGTTTGTAAAAGAAGAGTTTCCAGGAAAATCTGTATTAAAAATAAAAACAAACAACAAGACAGGAAACAAAATAGACAATGCAATAATATAGAAGAAAGCTGGTAAAATAAAAAACTAAATAAAATTTATTGTCACTAAAACATCCATCTATCAAAATGTAAAAAAAAACAATACCAAAAAAATTAAAATAACCTTGATCAATCAGTCATTTTTTTTAAATTTACATAATATTTATAATAGAATAAAGAAAAATCTAATAAATTTATTGAAACTACTAAGTAAGAGAGTGGAAGAAAAGAACCAGAAAATTTAATTTCTTTAATACACTATTTGATGTAAGTAATTAAAACGAGATAGAAAGATATAGTCGGTCAGCCCGACCATATGATACTCTACACCATCATGTATGTGCATCAAAATTCGGGGAGGGGTCATATATTAGATCTGTGCCAATTGTGGATCGATACTTTAACTAAGTGTAAAGTATAATACTTACACAAATATAGAATATTACGTTAGTCTAATATTTATATAAATTTATGCGCTTTGGGGTAATTTTCGAAAGTGGGTTTTATAATCTCATAAAATTTCGTAATGAGATTTCTACTTAAATAAAACTTATTTAAGTCGAATATTATTGATACTGACATTTGTATGGGATTTATCCACGCTTAAATGATGTTCGGAATAGAGATTTGTATAGGTGCTATGGTCAATTATGGACCTATTCTCATAAAATTTGGAACTGTTTTTTCTACTTATATAAAACTTATTTGTGTCGAATATTAACTTGATTTTAACATTCGTATGGGATTTTTGCATGTTAATGTAATTTCCGAAAGTGGGAGTTATATGGGAGCTATGGTCAATTATGGACCAATCCATGAAATTTGGCACAAAGACACTTATACAAAACCTCTTTGCATCGAATTTCATTAAAATATTGTTATATCTAAGGCATTTATGACCACTAAAGCCCTATTCCAGGAGGACTTTTTTGTGGGGTCTAAGTGAAATAATGCCAAATTTCATCAAAATATCTTCAAAATTGTGACCTGTACATTGTTCACATGGTTTACATGGACAGACAGCCACCCAGCAGACCAGACGGACATCGTTAAATATACTCAGAAAGTGATTCTAAGTCGAAGGGTATACTTTAGGGTGGCGGTCTGATGAGTTTTTTTGTGCGTTACAAACATCAGTACAAATGCATAATACCCCAACCACCTATGGTGGTGTAGGGTATAAAAATGGAATAAAAAGTAAAAATATTAGAAATTGTATGAAAATTTTCTTCTTACATTAAATATAGTGGACTTAGGCTTTCAGAAAACTAACCAGTTGCAAAAAAGTACTTTAATAAATATAATTGTAAATATAAAAAATTAAGTAATATCTAGGGAATTTTAAATCGATATCGATTTTAGTCGAAAATCGATTTTCAGTAAAAAAAATTTTATGTCAACGATTTCAGACTGAAATCGATTATTTAGTTTTAAAAATCGATTTTGTTCTAAAAAGTAAACAAAAATATGTACAATTATAAAAATCTTATAAATAAAAATTCTTTTGTTGGTAATAATAAAGTTATGTTAAATCAGTTGACAATCTACAATCTAAGGACTGACAAATATCAAAATTTAAAAATTCGGTAAATTTCTCTACGATATCGGAAAAATGTTTGAATTGCATGCAAAAAAAAAAAAAAAAAATCATTCGGCTTTAATCTCGTTTGAAGTCTGCTTTTTTAACATTATTTGGCAGTGAACATTTAAGGAGTAAAAGTGATATTTAAAAATGACCCCAAGTCGATTTTGCCAATGTTTTAAGAAAATAGAATATATAAAAAAACCCAATATTTAATTCGCAAAAGATCTTAGTATTCTTACATATCATCCCTAACTGGGCATTTGGCAAAACAATCGTCTAAATCCTCTGAAGAAAAAAAAAAAAAATTGAAAGAATTTATCCAAACATTAATGAATTAGCTCGAGAATGTCAGTACTAATGAAGGATGGGCTTATAATAACCCAACAAAGAAACAGGCTTAGTAGTGACCATTGATTTAAATATAAGGGTTTTTTACAAAGTCTTACTGAAGAAGATTGGGATAAATTAAATATTCACAGATTTCTTATATTTTATATATATATATATGTGCATAATTTTTATAAAGCATTACTTGTGACCCGAATATTTGAAATCATTTTATAGGTTTATTTTTAGTTGTTTTTGAATTTATCAATAAAAAGTCGACATGAAAATAAAATCGATTTTGGGGACCGATTAATCGATTTTGAAACTCGAAATAAAAAAAGTTGATCGTAAAATTTAAAATAGATTTTTGTGCATTCTTAACCATTCCCTATTAATTTCATGCGACACCAAATCGTTAATTTTATATATATATATATATATATATATATATATATATATATATATATATATATATATATATATATATATATATATATATATATATATATATATATTATATATATATATATATATATATATATATATATATATATATATATATATATATATATATATATATATATATATATAACTATATATATATTAGGGTGATCGATTATTCGACTTTTTTGAGAAACCGGTTTTCTAATAGTTCAAATAGTTGGTATTTTAAAAAAACCGGTTGCACTTTTTGAAATTCAGAAAAAACCGGTTAATATTTATATCAAAAGACTACATTTCTTTAAAAAAAATCAATTCTTATAATTAAGATAAAATTTATTAAATACAAGCGTAAAAGCCTAACAATGTCAGGAAAAATAATATAATAATGAAAATATGCACAAACAAATCCGAAAATTAAAAGAAAAAAATATGAACAACATTTATACACCTTCCCCTAATTGAAGTCAATTATTTGAAACCGTTCAAATTTATTGGAATTATATTGATTAAAGTTTTAAATTCGTAAACCTTTCAAAATAAAAAAAATCGTCGTAAATGCGCTCCCTGGCCGAAATACAGAATCAGTTTTTTATAGGATTTGGAGAGCAAGTATAGCAACTCAAAAGTTCTTAATACCAAAACAGACTTTTTGGTCCCTGATAGAAACATCTGGCACTGTTAGAATTTGTTGAACGAATAGTTTTATAAGTATGCCGATTTTTAGTTTCTTACGTCGTCTGGGAGCTTTAGAAAGCTCTGGAAAGGAAAGATATATTTAAATTTATATATATATATATATATATATATATATATATATATATATATATATATATATATATATATATATATATATATATCCACGTATTTTCGCTCCCTGAAAGAGATTTCAAAATCTGACTCCGTTAGGATTTGTAGGACGAATAGGGTTACAATTAAGCTGAATTTAAATTTTCTATGTCTTCTGGGAGCTTTAGAAAGCTCTGGAAAGAGAAAAAATTCTTAGAAAAAGACACATGAATCCTCTTATATCCGCTATCTGATAAAAATTACAAAATATAGCTCCATTAGGATTTGTTGGACAAAAAGTTTTATAATTAAGCCAAATTTTAATTTTCTACTTCGTTTGGTAGCTTTAGAAAGCTCTGGAAAGAGAAAAAATGCTAAGCAAATTATATAACTAGATGACTAGAAGATAATTATGTTTCAAAATTGTAGAAAAAATCATCTAAATTTTAGTTAGCATAAACAGAAACCATGGCTTAATATGGAAGCCTGTCTCAACTGAAACGATTCTGCAAGTGAAACTTTTTTAACACACCTTTAAAAAATAAAGGAAATATTGGATCAAAAAAAATTAAATTGGGTCATACAGGATAATTATTAATTATTTATTTGTTTAATATTACAGAATAAATTACAATTTAGACTTAAACTATATTTTAAAAACATAAAAAATCATTGTTTATGAATATTTAAAAAATTATTCCTAAATTTTCAAATATCACTATCACTATTTAGTACATCTTTTCTGAAATAAAATGCCATTTTTAAAACCGGTTTTTTGTGTTTAAAAAAACCGGTCTATTCGTCATTCGAAAAAGGAACATTTTGAAAAACCGACAGCACATTGACTGAAAAAACCGGTTTTAAAACCGGTTGGAAAACCGCGTCGATCACCCTAATATATATATATATATATAAAATTAACGATTTGGTGTCGCATGAAATTACTAGGGAATGGTTAACAATGCACAAAAATCTATTTTAAATTTTACGATCAACTTTTTTCATTTCGATTTTCAAAATCGATTAATCGGTCCCCAAAATCGATTTTATTTTGATGTCGACTACAAATTTTCATTTCATAAAAGATTTTTTATTAAAAAATTTTTCTAGGAAGTGTTCAATATATTTTCTTTTTTACGAAATTCTCTATAAAATTAAAGATAAATTTAATGTTTTATAAAAAAAAAATTGTTCTGACGGCATTTTCTTGAAGGATTTGAAAAATCTATGCCATTAGGCCGAAGACGATTGGTGACTTAATACCAAAATAACCTCTGTTACTGTTAAAATTCAGGATGACTTTTGCGACACAGTAATTAAAAAATTAAAGTCGCGGATGCACACCACTTTGCATAATCCTACAGGCTGTACGCATGTGTATAGAAAACATAATCACATCAGTATCAATGATCAGAGTCAACATATATGTATATATATATATATATATATATATATATATATATATATATATATATATATATATATATATATATATATATATATATATATATATATATATATATATATATATATATATATATTTTTTTTTTTTTTTTTTTTTGTGTAATTTACAAACTACTCAGCATAGTTAATTGAAATTGACTTATAATTTTTGAATGTATCTAATTAGCTACATTAAATTGGCAGAAACAAAATTAAAGATGAAAATACCAGATCATCAAGTAATGAATTGTGATAACCCAGCTGGAAATACTAAAGATTCTTTAGCTTATAAAGCAACGTTAAAATCTATTTACTTAAAATGTATACTTTTATACTTCAAATATTTCTGATACTACACAAATTTCCAAAAAGTTTCTTATTTTTACAATAATATTTTCCTCATATGATTCTCAAAACCTCAAATTAATCAACATTTATAACTTGTATTAATGTACTTAAATTTCCACCGAATTTCTTATTTTCAGTATTAACATTGTCATTTGATTAATATTTAACATATGTATGTCTCAAATAAATATTGTATGTGCAAAGGTCATGCCATACATTCATCATTTATTTATTTAAATTTTTTTTTTGGTCGTCAATAAAAAAGCCATAAAATCAAATTATGTGTAACTTTTGTCTTTGAGTCTTATCAATAAAATGTTGATATAATAAAAATATTTAAATGGTTAAACAAAATCTTAAGTTGTCTCACAAGTTCACAGGTGTCTGTCATAGTCATTTTAATGACATTTAAAATCATATTGTATATATATTAGTGTATATACTATGTATGTATATTAAATGTAGACATATTAAAACCCATACACAGATGGCATAGTTTATAAATCATACACCTTCAACCTTAACCTTCTCTACCCTCTGCTTTAACAGCAAGTATTGAGACAAAACATATTTGTTTAACATGCCACTGGTATAAATCATCATGGCATTCGATAATTGATTATCCTTTGTAGTTACAACACATGGCTCTTCATTGAGATAATAATAAAAAAAAAAAAAAATACAAAGAATATCAAATTGATAGACTTAATCATTTTTGTAGGGGATTTCTATAATCAAGGATGGAAACTCAAAATATTTTAGGGTATCAAAATAATTTTCAAATAATACTTGTTTCACCATCAGAGTACTAAAATTAATTTTTTTAGTTACTTATTTTTTTATTTAGTGCCAAACTCAAAGAATATAATTTGTGTACTTAAAACGAAGAATTAAATACGGTATCCAATCACTTAATGATTTTATTCAGATTAAATATTATAGTTATTAAAATATACTTAAGGAGAAAAAGTCCTAGGTAATATAAATATAATTTATTACCTGATGTCTTTAAAATTGAGAACATTTTCAATTAAATTTGATTTCTCGTTTTCAGTAATGATAGTATATTTAAGAGTTTACAACTTTATAAATTAAATCTACAGCTCAAATGTTTCTATAACATTTGCCCTATAAACTTATTTAAATTGTCCTAATTACGTGTCTAATATTTTAGGAACTCGAAGACCAAGCATTTAGTCGAAGACGGTGCTCATTATAATTGCATTATATTAATATGTATAAATCAAATTTTTAAAAAACAAAAACATAGATTTCTATTCGAAAATTATATATTTCCAAAATATACTTTCATTTAAAAATTTTATTTTTAATTCGAATTGTGGAATATCCAGCTAATCTTTAAATGACTCGAGGGAGTACTTCGGTACTTTTGAATTTTAAATAGTATCAAAAAAAGTACTATAGTATTAACTTTTCCATCCCTATCTATAATATATATAAAAGATTTATAGAGAGAGAGAGAAAGAGTAAGAACCAGAGTACAGCGTTGTCAACTTTTTTGAATCAAAACGCGCCGGTCATCATTTAAAAACGAGCTAAAAAGCGCTAAATTCTATTTGAATAAAATTTGTTTTTACTTTTAGTTAAATATGTATTTTTTATTAAGAGCAAAACAACTTATTAGATATATATTTTTGATTTTAAATTCATGTGCAAATATTTAGTAGTTATATGCAATATTGAACATTAACGTTTTATAAAAACAATATTTAAGGCACAAAGAAAGGTTATACATTTGATAATAACTTTCAGTTTAAAGCTTTTAAATTTTTAAATATGTTAAATTAAAATATGAAGGTTTTATGCCCAGCATTATACTGCTCACTTAGTGGCCAAATCCTGTTTTAAAACTTTTTTTCATCGCTTAAGCTTTTCCTAAGTATGAAAATTGTGTGACGTCTGAAAAAAATATTTATTGAAAATAAATATACAGAATACATATCGATGGCTGCCCTTTTCGTAATTTTACAGGAAAAGAAAAATACTGAATAAAACCTAAGAAACTTTAGAAACTTTTAATTCAAACCAAGTACCGAAACTAATTCTAACTTTTATTTCTGGACTTTTCTACGCCTTAGTATGTTCTCTTAGATAGGGATTTTTTCAGTAATTCAAAATTTGAATAAATGAATAAATTAATAATTGGTGCTTTAAATTACAAAAATTAGTGTTTCAATAGATTACTGCAAAAAAACTAAACTAAGAAAATTATGTCTTTTAAAGTTCTTCATCTGGAGGCAGGATTGTTTTTAGATATTGGAAATCGACTCTTCCTGATATTTGAGATGTTTTTGATTTGGAAGACTTGTTACAAAGAGCACTTTTGGAAATACTCAGATATTGCTATTTTTTATTTCCATTTTCATCTTTGTTTGGAACATTTGAGTCACAATTTAAAATAAGAAATTCCAACACAATATGATATGTGTACGTTTAGAAAAGTGTATTTTGTTAAAAAAGTCTTAAAGAAAAAACAAATATTTTTTTCCAAGGAAAATACAATGTTTTATTTACCTGCCACTATGTTTTCAAATATCTCAGCATCCAATCAACTCTATTCTAAAAACTTATGTAGTATAAGAATTCTGTATTAACATACGGATTTTGGCAAAATGTTCAAAATAGCGTTCGAGATATAGCTTTCCAAGATTTAAGGTTTAACTAATGACCTTTAACCTTTATAAAAAAATTTGGAATTTTGAAGGTGCTTTCATTACCTATTATTTAAAACCTAATTCGGATCTGTATCTTGAGTAGTTTTTGAGATAGCAGAAATTGTATCAAAACACTGTTGTTAAATTGAACGATTTTCCCCAATTTCCATGTCTCTAGGCGGGAGCTAAGTTTTGATTTTAGACCCATAGTTTCTTAGACAAGTTTTCTTAGAATTTATTGTAGATTACATTTTTGCTATACGCCTATCTACAAAAAGAATTGACCCACCCTAATGTATAATAATATTAATTATACATTTGAAAAACAAAATTTAAAAATTTTTAAAAACTTAATTTTCCTTGTATTGTTTATATTTTGCATTAAAAAATAAACTTTCTACATTTCAAATTCAGAAAAATTTAGAAAAAATGATTAAAATCTGCAACTAAAACTAACCGAATAGAAACGCGCCAATTTAGCGCCTTTTCAAGAAAAAGCGCTGATGTAAAAAAATGCGACTTTTGGGTTGCTGAAAAGCGCTAAATCTAGCGCGAAAAGCGCTAAATTGGCAACGCTGCCAGAGTATATGTATGTATGTATGTATGTATGTATGTGTTGTTTCTGAAACGTGTTTAAAATTGATTGCGTTCATGTCATGGCAATTTTAAGATTCATAAGATAAATCTTCAATGAGAATTTATGAAATATGTAAATAAATAATAAAACAATATTTAGATTGATATCTTAAAGGTGATGGGCTAAAATTAAAAAAAAAAAATTGGCTGTTTAACACTTAGAAAAAATAATGCATGAAATATGTGTATATTCTTCAATAAATTCATATATGTATTTTTAAGAGAAATATAATTTAAATTTATAGATAATTATCAAAATTTAATTAATTTTTGGTTTCTGCTTTAAATTTGTTAACATTTTGATATATTTTATATCCTCTCTTTATTTTAAACAATGCTATTTACATTTAATATTTTATTTTCCTTAGTTAATATTTACAACAAAAAATATAAATGTTAAAATCCCCAACTGCAACGATTTCAATGTAAATGTTACAATAAGAGTTTATTTAGTAAAATATATTTATTTTCTCTATTTTTTATGCCGTTTTTAATACTGTTGATGCTACAAAGAGTATGCTGTCAGAAAAAACGGCAGCAAAAGCTCTATCAATTAAAATATGCAACACTATTCACTATTTAATACATGAAAAATGAAATGCAAAATCAGAAAAACAAAAGTGAAACAAATGAACAAATTGTGAGTGATTTTTTGGTATTAAGTTTATAATAAATAAAAAAAAATAAAACAACATGATGTTGCAGTCAAAAGATAACGAATAAAATAATAACATCGTCAGTAACTTTAACAATTGCAATAAAGTTGTAATAAAATGTAGTGTTGAAAGCAGCTGGGACATTTTGTAAGTGCCCTACACTGAAAAAAAAATTTTAATTAAATTATAAATCAGATTTTTAAAATGATTTCAAATATATTTACTCAAAAGCGGAGTATTTTAACAAACTAAATTCAAACTGACACACACTCGGAATAAATATCATCTATTAAACAATTTACCAAAAATAAAACTATTTCAATTACTTTTTTAATTATATCAATTATTCATTTAATCAAAATTCAAATTTTTTAAAATTTCTTACTAAAAATAAAATAATTTAACGGCTTTCTATATTTTTTTTCTTATTTTATTATTTAATAAATTAATCAAATATAAACAAAAATAATTTGGATACTTGAATATAAATTTTTTTATAGGTTGTATTTCAATTAATAAAATAATTTATTATATATTATTCGTAATTGTAATTGAATTTTAGATTTTTTCATGCAAAATTTAAAATTAATCTGTTATAATACTTTGATTTTGAGTAATTTTTTCTAAAATATTTTTTTCTGTGTATAGAGAAATCTAAAACAAATAATTTACAAATAATACAAAATCAATTATTTTATTTATTGAAATTCAACCTATTATAACATTATTTTTAAACTATAGCTTACTTTTATTTCTATTTAATTATTTTATTAGTTGATACAATAGAAAATTTTTATTTTGATCATTGATTAATTGATACAATTAAAAAAGTAATTGAAATAATTTGTATCTTTGATAAGTTGTTCAACAAACCCTATTTATACCCTACATCACCATAGGAGGTATAGGGCAAGGTATTATGCGTTTGTGTTGATGTTTGTAACACCCAAAAATATTGGTCTAAAACCCCGTTAATTTTTAACGATGTCCGTCCGTCTGACCGTCTGTCTGTCCATATATTTATATCTATATATTCAAATCAAACCACACGTCGCACTTTTGAATACAAGTGAATGAAGTTTGGCATACAGGTTTCTTATAGTCCAAAGACAAAGCCTATAGCAATTGGTTATGATCGGTCTATTATTTTACTTAACCCTCATACAAATGTCCTCCTGGAAAAGGGAGGACATAAATATAGCAATATTTCGATGCAAATTGGCATATATTAGTTGCATATAAGTCTAAATCCTTGTGTCGGATTTCATTAAGATCAGTCCATAATTAACTATATCTCCCATATAAACTCCTCTTCAGAAAATCACTTTAACGGGCATAAATCCCATAAAAATGTTAGTATCAAGTTAATATTCGTCACAAATAAGTTTTATATAAACATACTTAAATGGTAGTGCCAATAAATAAATAAATAAAGGTCAATAATTTACCAAAGCCCCCATATAAGGCCCATTTTCGGGAATCACCCAAAGTTATATAAATTTATATATGAAAATGTTAGTATAGACATATAAATATTAGTATAGACATATTATTCTGTTTTCATATGATTTGTTTTACACTTAATACAAGCATCGGTCCACATTTGACCACAGACCCCTAACTGAATTTTGATACACACAATGGTGTAGGGTATTATATAGTCGGGCTTGACCGACTATTTCTTTCTTTCTCTTTTTTTTTTTTTTTTTTGTATTATTTTAAGAATTTTTTTTGCAAAATAAATTTTTAATTTTGTAAAATACTCTTGTACAAAATACCTTAATATGATTAAAAAACAAAAATAATTTCCAAATAAATTTGTCAAGTCGCTTATAATTTCTACAATACTCATTTGAGATTTATGAAATAAACCCACTTTCCGAAATCATGTGATAACTTATAAGCTTGTATGATCATAGTAGGATTAATTTTTTTGACTTAATTTTTAATTGAGGAAAGGGTCTCCCTTTATATATTATGCATTCGGTTTTATATTATATTTCAAAAAAATGTGATTTATAAATTTAGGGGTACCTGACTAACAGTGTTGCCAGGACTTTAGAAAAAAAGAAGCTAAATTAGACATTAAAAAAGGTCAGAAAAGGCAAAATGTCTTAAAAAATAAAGCCAGAAAAAAGCTAACATATTGATTTCATTAAAAAGGCATTTACTTTTTTGTTATCATTAGATTTTGGTATTTTTTAAAGATATTTTAGTGAATTTTTAAATACAACATAAATAGTTTCTATGGGTAATAAAGTTTGTTAAAAAATAATTATAATATTTTTGAAGATTGAAGCGCCGCAGGCGAAAATTTTCGTTAAATACATATAATTTCGATATTTTTGTGCGAATTAATACTCAAAAATGCTTAAATTGATGATTATACAAAAATAAAATTAGTAAATTTTTAGCCTTTTTAATGCTATGTTAAGAATAAAAAAGGCTAACAAAAAAGCTAGAAGCTAAACCAAAAATTTTGAGGCTAAAAACAAATTAAAAAAGCTAGATTTAGCCTTGAAAAGGCTAAACTGGCAACACTGCTGACTAAGTTTATTAAAATTTAATAAGAAATCCTGTACCATAACCAAGAGAAAAAAAATATGTTTTATTTCAGAAATTTTTGCTTCAGTTACATTAATTTGTTTTAATTAAAAATTATGATGCATACATTTTGAAGTATAGGAAAGTTAAATACTTTTTAATTCCCTTTTTCTCTCTCTTTCACAAACTTAGAATTGTTAATTGATTTTCAAGAACTAAAAAGGACTGTCAGTACGCAGTGTTGAACATATAAAATTAATTGAAATTTATGTAAAAATTAATTATTTCCTTTACTACCCAGCAAAAACATGTAATGAGCTAAGAAGCTAATATAATGGCTCTCCAGTAATTACACATTATCTGAATAACTCATTACTTTAACATGGTGATGACATTAGAGGCAACTACTTACCCTTTACATTATTTAGATGTCATTACAATAACTAATTACTTCCAAGCTGTTAAACAGCGTATTTATTTTAAACACTACTGAAGTCATGATTAGTAATAACAATAGGATGTTATAAATAAGTAATGAAATGTCAGGATATAAAATATTTTTTGTTGTTGTAAACAGATTTTTTAAATTTTAATTTAAAAAACTAAACAACAACCAAAAATGTAATAAAAGTTAGCTATTTTAGATTACAAATTAATTTATACACAAATTTGGTAACTGCTTTATAAAAATTAATATTTTGAAAAATTTGATCATAAATAATTATTTACATTTGGGTTAAAAATAATTAGTTACTAAACAACTTCTATGTAATGCAGACAGTATGCTGTTGTCATTACAAAGTAACTACATCTGTAACTACATGTCATTACCAAGTTTTTGCTGGGTAATATTATCATTTTGATAACTGGAGCAAAATCAAACTAAATTTAAATTAACATTAGAAAATTTTTAATTAAAATGAATTTTTTATTATAAAATACTTATGGTGCGCATTAAAAAGGCATGGTTTTTTGGTTCTAAATTATTAATTACAGTCTATTTTATTTACCTCCTAATAAACTTATAACAAGAATGAGTAAAAGTACCGCAGTAAATCAACAAATTATAATAACGAACAATTTTTTATAATAAATTGTTGTTACATGTTAAAGGATCTATTTTTATAATCCATGACTATAAAAAAATAAAAAATAAACTACTCTCATATAAATATTTTACAGGCTTCATTATTTGAGGGAATGTAGAAAAAAGTGAGTAAGTGTACAAATAAAATATGGCAATTTAAATACTAAAATTAAAAAAATAATTCACAAAAAAATAAAAGGCTAAATAAAATGTTAAAAAAAACATTGTGCTGCCTTACGCCTTTATATTTATGATGAGTATTTCGGTTGACGTTTTAACAAAAACCGAAAAAAAAAAAAAAAAAAAAATTAACTGTTTTGACATTATTGTAATAAATGATGATGTAATTGTTTTATTGGTCTTTCTTTCTATCTCGATAAAAGTGTAGTTGTTGGCATCACAAATTTTTAACATTTAAATCATTTGGTACATGACACAATTATTGTTTCAAAAACATGTTTGCCGTATGCTATATATAGTAACACAAACTAAAAGTGAAAACTTTAAACATTTATATTTTTCCATGATGAATTGCAAAGATAATGTTTGAAAAAAAAAAAATTGTAACATACACAAAATTTCACACAGAAAATAAATTCATCACGTTTAAATAAAAAATATTAAAACACAAAAACTGTAAATTTAACTTGATGAAAAGTGTAAAGGTCATTAAGTACGAAAAAAAAAAAAAAAATTACATCCCATTAAAATGGTTTTACAACTCAGCAATAATACAAATAATGTTCCATGATCTTTTGGCAAGAGGTAATAGGGTTTTGGTGGTACGTGAATAGGGAACTGAATTAGTGAAAAAAATAATCTTTGAATTTGGTTTTAACAATTTAAGTTATACTAAAATAATTAGTCAACTTGTTAAAATTATTTTAATGGTTTGAAAAATTTTATAATGTAAGCTGATATAGTAATGTTTGGAAATTCTAACTAAAACTATGATTTTATTAGAAAAAATCCTTCAGCAACATGTTGCTAAAATGCAATAAATTTGCAAACTAAAAATAATACTATCATCATCTGAATAAAAATCAATTAAATTGTTTTTAATATTTTATTAAAAAAATTAGTCACAATGTATTGTAATACATTTTTAATCATGTTTGTAAACTTGTACTCAAGTTTTGTTCCCAACAACTCACGTTACGATAAAAGATGTCGAAAATGGCGTTTAATTGGATACCAAATGAAAACAGACAAAATTATATATCAATAACAATAAAAATTATTAGCCTAGGTTGCGTTGTTTTTGTGTACTGAGCTGTCAAAGTTCAACATTGTTTTATATTTTGGAAAAAGGCAAAAAATTAAATTTTTTTAACTTTCAGTGAATTTTTTTTAGTAAAAGGTGCATTGAAGGAAAAATTTAAAATGGAACCATTAACTTCAGGTACTTGAGTTTATTTTCATTCAAGAATTTGTAAATTATTTTTTGTTCAGGTATTTTTTTTTAATTTTTTGAAAATTTTCCAAAAACACACTAATTTTTAACTTTCATGGAGTGCAACTAAAAATGTTACAGGATGTTTGTTCTGAAAATTGTCTGAAAAATATAGCATATTGTCTACTTTAATATTCTGAAAAAATTTTGCGCATATGTAGCCCGATTTGAGAAAATAACATTTTTGTGAAAAAACTCCAGTAGATTTCATACAAAAAACGGCTTAATTACTGACATTTTCTTTGGTTTATCAAATATTAAACAGTGGGGAAGAATCGAAATAAATCTGTAACTTCTAATCGGCTGGTTGGATTTGCATGAAATTTCATACTGGCGTAGCAGAGAAAAGTAGCATTTTGAGTTTAGAAGCGGGGTCTAATATTCGCAACAGGAGCGGAACTAAAAGGGTTCAAAATAGACAACTAGTGTCATGGAAAAGGTTTAACCACTAGCGAATTTTTGTCCCTTACCCGATTTCCAAGATTTTTATATCACCTTAAAATCCTTGATAAATCCTTTAGAAAACGTGCTTGCATGTACAACTTATATATTTTTCGAGTTATATACATTTGAATTTTCAAAAATTTCACTTTTACAAGATCTTGGTTAAGAAGATTTTTCCATATATAGCCAAATATTTTCAACCGATTCTATTATGTTTTATGTGGTTGGTTAAAAGCAAAATTATCTATCGAACAAAGAAAATTTTAGTCATTATCTTTATTAAGTCAAAAGTTAAACGATTTTGAACTGGAAAGTTTGCAAAAATTAACAAACAGACGGACAGATGGACGGACATTAGAATTCTTAAAAAAAAAAAAAATCATCAAATTCGAAAGATATTTTTTTTCCACTTCTCGATTAATATGAAAATGAATGAAAGTATTAATCTTTTGATATCACCTTTCCCCGAATTAAGTGGCATTTTCGACACATTTAACCATTGCCATGCTGCCAAAAAATATTTTAGAATTCTAAAAATGAATTTGTTTACTAACTAATAAATAGAAAAAATAGGAAATGATCATCAAAATTTGGATGTCACCTTTTCCTGAATGAAGCGTCATTTTTGTCCCATTTAACCCAAATGTATAGACGGAAGGACGGACATTACCATTCAGCCAAAAAACATGTTAAAATTATAAAAATAAATTTTTTTACTTACTAATAATTAGATAAATTAAACGTGATCATTAAAGTTTTAATACCACCCTTCTCTGAATTATGCATAATTTTAACCCATTTAACTCTAATGTATAGACGGACGGACAGACATTTCCGTTCTGCTAAAAAAAATCTTAAAATTATAAAATTGATTTTGTTTTTAACTAATAATTAATAAACAAATAAAACGTGATCATTAAAATATTGATATCACCTTTCCCTGAATTAAACATCATTTTCGACCACTTTTACCCCAACGTGCAACGTGTGATTTAATAATTTATATTGCGCAACATGTTTTAAATATTTTAAATAGCATATTGGAAGAAACGTACTTATATATAATTCTAAACACATACTTATTGTAAAAATGTTTAACTTTAACATTTAATTAAGTTGACAAAAATTTAAGACATGATTGGGAAACAATTTATAAAGATTATTCTGAAGGAGATCTGCTTAAAAATAGAACTGCCAGCGGCATAGTAATTTGTTCGAATTCACGTAAAAGTGCTTTTCAAAATATACATAAAAAGCAAGAATATAATTTGAACAGATTCCATTGGAATTTTTTGTTCACTGTATACAAATTTGAGAAACAAAAATAATAAATTTTCAAAAATCATATACATATTATCAATTAAAAATTTATTCGCAAAATAATAATAAAATAAAAATCCAATAGAAACCTTAAAGGTATTAACATCATTCACAACATGTGTTAAGTAAAAATATAAAAAGAATTAAGCATCATAGACTAACTAAAACGTGAATATATTCGTAACATATTTCTAGCAACATTTTTATTATTTATTTTCTAATTAAATGTAACATTTAAAAAAAAAATATTCATTCTTTTTTGTGAATAATCTCAATACCTTTGAAAAAACTTTCAGCATTTTTATGGCAACATGTTGCTAATGACGATTATGTTTACTTAAGAATTTAAATTATTGTCGCATTGCGCAAAATATCTCTTCTAATAATTTGTCGACTAAGTCTATTAAAATGACATGTTGTTGAATTTTTCTTTGTTTTTTTCTTTTTAATAAATAAATTTTTTTCAGAAAGTGAACATATAAGTGAAACTGGAACTCGTACTTAATAAAATACGTATTCAGAATTTCTGTATCAAGTAAAATTTTCCTTCAAATGGATTTCAAAATCTCAAAGGAAACATTTTTTTATTGTAAAATATTTACGACTATTATTTCAAGCCTATATAGGAGCCAAATTAAAGCTTAGAATTCTAGCAATATAAGGAGATAGATCGAAAAATTCTTAACATACATAATATTCAATAACTTGGAAACGGTTAATCTTAGAGTTTTCATTATTTTTTTAATCATTTGATAATTTAGCACAGATCACAGAAATATATAACTTTTATTCTAACTACTAATTATAAAATTGTAGACCATTTTTGAAAACACTTTCTTTGGAGATTTGATAGTTGCTTCAGTCACTTTTTTGGAACAGTGTGCACATCTTCTGTTAAAATCTTAGGACACCTTTTTTGTGCTCTTGAATTCACTTTTCACAAGAGATCAATATCTCTCCACTGGTCTAAGCTATGGACAATTTTTAAAATTGACCTCTCTTGGCACTAAAACTATGTTATTGATTTGGTACCACTCCAGAGCTTTCTTACCGTAGTGACATGATACCAAATGTGTCCAAAAATATGTGGACACGTTGTGCTTTCTTAAGAAAAGAAGAAGTCTTTTTTGCAAATATTCCTTTATGCATATTTTGGTATTTATAGATCCGAATATATCAAGTGACTTTCCTGTTTTGCCGCAACTGCAAGAAGCTTGTCATACCATGAATTTTTTAAGAAATTTTTGCTGCTTTTGGGTCTTAAACTTATCTCCAACATTGCTTCGAGCATTACCAATAAAAATTTTGGATTAATTATAACCCTATTCGTCCTACAAATCGTAACGGAGCCAGATTTTGAAATCTCTATCAGGGAGCGAAAATACGTGGAATCTATATATATATATTTAAATATATCTTTCCTAAGCAATGTTTCCTTTCCAGAGCTTTCTGAAGCTCCCAGACGACGTAAGAAACTAAAAATCGGCATACTTATAAAACTATTCGTTGAACAAATTCTAACAGTGCCAGATGTTTCTATCAGGGACCAAAAAATCTGTTTTGGTATTAAGAACTTTTGAGTTGCTATACTTATTGTTTGCTCTCCAAATCCTATAAAAAACTGATTCTGTATTTCGGCCAGGGAACGCATTTACGACGATTTTTTTATTTTGAAATTACGAATTTAAAACTTTAATCAATATAATTACAATAAATTTGAACGGCTTCAAATAATTGACTTCGATTAGGGAGAGGAAGGTGACTAAATGTTGTTCATATTTTTTTCTTTTAATTTTCGGATTTGTTTGTGCATATTTTCATTATTATATTATTTTTCCTGACATTGTTAGGCTTTTACGCTTGTATTTAATAAATTTTAACTTAATTATAAGAATTGATTTTTTTAAAGAAATGTAGTCTTTTGATATAAATATTAACTTCTGCAAAAAACCAATTAACCGGTTTTTTCTGAATTTCAAAAAGTGCAACCGGTTATTTTAAAATGCCAACTATTCGAACTATTCGAAAACCGGTTTCTCAAAAAAGTCGAATAATCGATCACCCTAGTTGACTTTTGAGGTTAAGAACATGTTTTTTGGTCCATACAATTATAAGCCCTTAAAATATTTTGACGCCATCTGAATTGTAGTATTAAGCAAATAAAATACTTTGATTTGACATCAAAATTAACATCATTTATACTTCGCGATAGTTGTCAGCAAGAAAAATAAGTTTGGAGATGAATGCTGCTGTAGCCGATATAAATAACGTTTCTTTATAAATTTTTTTTTTTTTCATAATATCAATTTTAATTATTGAAATGATTCTCTACAGATATGTTTCGATGATCTAAAGTCATATCTTATATTGAAAAAATTTTGAAATTTGGTGAAAATTTTCCAAATTGCATAAAATTTTTGCATTTCAACTTTTTTTAATGCCATTTTAACTCGGACGTGTAATTTGTTAATAAATCTAGTTTAAGCGATATTTTAGACAATTTCTGTAAAAGCGGAATTTGTCATTAACGAAGAGTATACTTTTACAAATATTTACGCTAATTATATGAAAGTATGTGAAGATGCTATACCACGTCGGGTTTCCTGACACCAACGAGATGTACATTAAACTGTAGGTAATCACTTCGTCTTTACAATTCTGCCCTTTAAAATTAAATTCACTGAATTATGCAAATTTTCTATAAAAAAAACTGCAAAATTTCAAAAATTGTAAATTTTTGGTTTAATTTTTTATCACCGCATAACTTTTTAACGGATGAAACACTGGATATTTATTATACAGCGAATGAATTTCCTAGGTCTGGGATTTCGACTGGTTAATAGTTTAAGTAAAAAAGTTTTAAATTGTCAGTGCAAAACTAAAGTGATTCCAAAAATCCTCAAAAGTTTCAACTCAGTTTTTTTTTTCACATTTTTTAGTTTTAAATGCCTGTATTTCCGTCAGATTTTAGCCGAATGATTTAAAATTTAGGATTTATTTTGTAGGTCTACAAAAAGCCATCAACAGTTTTCTTAATATTAAAACAATCTTTGGCAATACAAGACACTCAAATTAGGTTTCAAACAATTTCGAAATTTGTTGATTTTCCTCAGATATTTTTTTTAATGAAATAATTATCCCTAAATAAATTTTAAACTCCAGTATCAAGAAGTCTTTAAAAATTTACTGAGAATAACAACCACCTCCTCCGAATATACATATATGAACATTTAACTTTTTTCCAAATTTTTTGTTTAGTTAGAATATTAAATTCTGTGTCATGTTTCTTTATTATAAAACTAAAAAAAAGAACATACAATATTTTTTGGTTTGTCATTTTCTAACATTCATGTACGCATTTGTTTCCTTTTTTTTTTGTCCTTTTATCTATATCTACATACATGTGTCATTGAGACGTGATGTGTTATGTAAATAGCTACAGCAGAGGAAGACAATATAGCAGTGTTAAAAAACAATTGTTTAAGGCACAACGGAGTATAGATTATTTTTTAAAGAGAAACTATATTTAAATGTTAATAAAAATTTTAATTTAGCTAATATAAATAGTACATGGTTTAAATAAAATTGCCTAAGGTTTATTGTTATTATTTTTATTTTTTAATTTATTTATTTTTTTCATAGTTTTAACAAGTAAATCCTTTTAAAATTAACACTATATGCTAAAAAAACATTTCCCCCTTTTTAATTTTGTTTTTAATTCTAAAACGAATACTAATCCATTTACTGTAATTTTGTTTTTATCTAAATCCAATTTGATGAACAAAGTTTTATTATTTATTATACATATAATTTTATTTTTTATACTTTGCAACAAGTTAAATTATGTTCAACAAATTGTAAGTGTTAACGTACAACATGAATAATATTTGCTACATGTACGTAAAAAAAAAAAAAAAGAAAAAAAGTAAGCATAAAATAAACGTGATTGCAACATATTTGTTATCATTTGGGAATATTGACACCTGCTTTTATGTATGTGACAAATTTACTAACAATAATGAAAAAAAAAAAAAACTGAAATGAATAAATGAAATATTTTAACAATATAATGTGACACAGAAGAAATATAAATCACAATGATCTAGAAAAACAGTGTCAAAAATTTATTTATAACAAAAATAATGAATATACACATTAACAAAAACCATGGAAATAAAAGGTGAGTTCTTTTAGCTGTTAATAGCTATAAAAAAGAAAATTGGTTTTAATTGGTAACAAGTTACTAATGAAAATATGAAATTATTTTTGGATTATGATTAAAGAATTATTAAAGTGGTCCAAATATTATATTTAGACATATTTAATAAAAGAAAATGTATTTTTTAAGACAAAAAAAAAAAAAATAATAATAATAATAAATCCTATTTTATTATGTTAGTTTATCGCTCACAGCTTAGCTATTTGTGGCCAGATTTTGATGATTTTAAATAGCGAAATTCCCGAAACAATTTACAATATTACAGAGCACCACTAATACTCATAAGTTATTGTAATTGTTAAGAAAGTTGATTTCAACATACAAACCCCTTTTAAAATCCCAGAAATTTAAAAAGCAAAAATTTTATTAATAGATAAAAATTACACCAAAATTCCCTTCCTTGAATTATTTTCTTTAAAATACTAATTGTTTAAAATATAATTGGTTACAAGAAAAAAAGTAAACAAATTATAAAAAATTATATTTTTATATTTAAATTTAATTGCTGCTATTTTGATGCAAACAAATACAAAACAATTTAATTTTATATTTTCCTGTTTTTCAAATATTCCACTCAATCACAAACGTTAGTTAAATAAAAACAATTAAAATTTTATTTTATTTTATTTATAGTAAAATAAATATGGAAAAATATTGTATATAAAAAACTATAAACAAATATTTAAACTGCAAATATTTATTTGCATTACATGCACATAGAGAATATTATTTATTTTTTTGCAAACTTTTAACAAAGAAGTTTTAACAAAAAAAAAAATATAAACAATAAAAACAATATTCTTCAAAAATAGAAAATAAAAATAATTTACCGTTTCATATTCCGGAGCTGTTGTAAACTATTGTATATGAATTGCACAAATTACGAAAAATAAAAAAATTAAATCCTTTTTTTATAATTGTTTTAAATAGTTATTGAAAATAAAGCTAATAGTTTAATATTTTTTGATTCATTTGAATTTCCTCTTTACAGATATTTATTTAAAATTTAAACATTTTAAATAAATAAAATTGTTTTTATATGAATACATAATAAAATAATTTTTATGAAAAATTATTATTTTTTAAACATAAACTTGAAACATAATTTAGCAAATGCTACAAAAATAAATATTAATATTAATTTGCAAATAGTGGTGAGTAAAAAAATAAATAAATATATATAAAAAAATAATAATAATAAATTAATTATTATTTTTATTTTGTTCGTAAAAAAAACGCAAGTATTATAAAAAATGTTTATTGAAATTTTGTTTGTGCTGTTTTGTGGAAAGTTTAAAAATATTTGCTTGTCTGTTAAATAATTTAGCAGTTTAAATGAAAATATTTGTTGTATTAAAATTGAATTGTTTATTTTTATTATGTTAATAGAAAAGTGTTTTTTTTTTTTTATTTATTTAATTTAGTACTAGAATTTATTAAAAGAAATAAATATATATTTTCTTAATGTTAATATAATTAATTTTTTTGCTCAAATGTCTAATAAATTGTTTATGTTTTTTGTCAAAAATATTTGTTAGAGTATTAGTGTTACATATGCCTTAATAATATTACCTATACTCTGCACTGTGGGAAATTCTAGAAAATATAACAAATTTTAAACATCTTTTTGTTTTTTTCTTAACTTGAAATTACAATATAATCATTGGCGATGAATTAATTATTAATTTAAATAATTTTATGTAAATCATTTTTTATTAGTTTTCCTTTTTTTAAATTGTTTAATATAAACTCTGGAATTTTTAAATTAAAAATTAATTTTTATTTAAAAACATCTTTCTTTATCTCATTGTCCATATGTATGAACAAAAAAATTAAATAAAAATTTTGACTTTGGTTTTTATTTAGTTATATAACTTCTAAACTAAAGAAGTGTCCAATACGAAATTTTGCACGAGTGAGGAAAAGATTTGTGTTAACATTATATAATTTTTTAAAGATTTTAAAAATATTGTTTTTGGAGATATTAAGGTTTCATTTTTATAAGTCTAATTTTGACCTTTGAACTTTCGAATTAGATCAACTTACTAAATATTACTTTGAAGGCAATATCATCGTCTTTAAAATGATACTAAAACTAAAATTTTATTGTGTGCTGTTCAGAAGTTATAAATAATTAGATTTTATTTTGGTCTATAACTTCTAAACCTTATGAGTCTCCAACTTGAAATTTTTCGAGCGTAAGAAGAAGCATTATATATTTTTTGCAGAATTTTAAAAACACCGTTTTTTGAGATATAATGATTTGATTTGTATATGTCTAACTTTGACCTTTGAACTTTTGATATGAAAAAAAAAAAACTTTTTAAATATTATTATAAAGATAATATCTTTGTCTTAAATATGAAACTAAAACTATATATTTTTCATGTATAATTAAGAACATTAACAATTAAACAACAATTAAACAATTAAAAAAGTACACCATTGTAAAGTTTTTCGTTTTTTTTTTTTTTTTTAAAGTTCATATTTTTTAGCGGAAAGGGACATGAGTCTAAAATTTTATGATTTAAGAAACACTTCCAATTGCCAATGACTGCAGTGAACTTCATAAACATCGGAGATGTTAAGTCCGATTGCTGTCCGTTTTTTCATGACTCATATGATGTACAAAATTGTATCGGCTTATATTTGTGGTTGTGGTCAGGAGATAAAAATACATTGACATAATAAATTTTCTTTGAATCGGACATACGGACGAACGTAGTTATATCATCGAAGAAGTTCATAATAACAAGGAAATACTGTAAATTTTAAATGTAATTTTTATATCGGTTTCCAAATTATGAACAAAATTGATCTGGCATATGAGGAATTTTGAAAATTTTAGGTAAAAATATTAAAATTTTTTTTTCCTCTAACACTAATGCCGATTGGTGGATTTATTAATGACTATTTTTCGTAAAATCTTGTGATAGTTGTCAGCAATCGAAATGTGTTTAGAGAAGAATGCCACTATATGAAAAAATTTAAATTAGTTGAAGAAAAGGCGAAATTGTGCATAGTATATGTGTGCGTCCCAAAAATTTGAGATATTTATTTTAATGTGAAGATTTCATGCTTTCCAAATATGTAAAAAAAATTAAAATATTTTAATAGCATATTTGAAGAAAAATGCATTTAAAATATGCAATTGCATTAAAATGCATTTTTAAAAATTATTTTTTATATGTAAAATATTCATGTTTAAGTTGATATAATTACAATTCAAACGCCGTTTAAATCACCGATTTCTCCAAAGCCTTCCCAAAAATATTTTTATTTAAAGTAGTATACTTTCGAGATCTTTTAGGATTTTTCGAAAGTGAAAAAGCGAAATAAAATCGCGAATTTTCTGAATTTAGCTAATCTGAAAACGGAAATCTATATAGACATCCATAGATCTTTTACGTGCAAAATTTTATAAAAATCGAAAGACACTTGATAAATTTTTGGGCGTTCTTTCATGGAATGGACGATATATTTTTTATTTTTATTTTTTTTTTTTGCATAATATCAATTTTAACTATTAAGATAATTCTTTGGGGATTTTTTTTCGATGGTCTAATGTATAAAAAAATTATGAAATTTAGTGAAAATTTTTCATATTGTATTTTTTATTATCGCATAACTTTTCAACGGATAGTAAACCGGACAATTATTATACAGCAAATGAATTTCCTAAGCATTGTTGCCAGGACTTGAGATAAAAAGAAGCTAAATTAGACTTTAAAAGATATTGTAGTGAATTTATAAGTATAACATAAATAGTTCTTATGGGTAATATTGTTTGTTAAAAAATAATTATAATATTATTGTAGAATGAAGCGCCGCAGTCGAAAATTTTCGTTATGTATAAATAATTTCGATTTTTTTGTGTGAATTAATACACAAAAATGCTTAAATTGATGATTCTGTAAAAATAAAACAATACAATTTTTACCCTTGTTAAGAATCAAAAAAGAAAAAACGCTGGAACCTAAAACGAAAATGTTGAGGCTAAAAGCATAATAAAAAAAACTTATTTTTTTTTTAATTTTTTAGTTTTGAATGTCTGTATTTCGGAATCATACTTTACCGATTAATTTTTCATTGATAACACTATGTTAGAAATAAGTTTTTTTGTATTTCCAAGCAGTTACCGGCAATTATAGCCTAGAGGAGCCGAGTGGATTTTTGGCATTTTCATATACACAACACGAAGAGTAACGAAACTAAACAATTAAGAATATACTCTGAAATATTCGGCTTTTTCATACTGTTTTCAAATATAAAATCTACTTAAAAATAACTTTTTAAGAATTTCTCATTTAAAAAGTTTATTTTAACTGTCACACTATGTTATTGATCATTATAAAACTGTATGATAATCTCATTGTGTTCGTCCGGATGTCTTTCGACAGAAAGTTTTTGATAATTAAATTATCTCTATTAATACTCTTAGCCAAAATATGATAAATTTATATTAAAATTTCCTTTTATTATAACACAAAATAAAGAATTTAATAAAATATTATCGAATAATCAGCGTATGAATTTAGCTCTTATTAAACAATGTTATGAAAAATATTCTCTAGACTTACGATCAGAAAATGCCAAAAATTACCCACTATGCACTTTTAAAATAATTAATTTTAATTTTATTGAAATTATTATTATTATTTTCAAATTCGACAAAAATTCTAGAACATTTTTTATTTTTGCCCCCAAAAGTATGCTCCAAATCAAGTGTACAATAAAAGATTTTGTCGTTAAATATACGAATAAATAAAAAGCCCTTCCTATTTCCAAAAGAAAAATCCCTAAGTCTCATGAAGATAAATTAATTTTTATTTGCTTTTATTAAAAGGAAAATAAATTTTGCAGAATTTATTGAATAAATGAATTCATGCCTGCAAATTGCCATAATTTTTATGAACGTTTACCTCATAATATAATTTTATTGATTTACTAGATTTTGAAAATTATGAGAAAATTAATAATTTCTTTGTAAATTTTTCGATTTCAAAAAGTATGTTTTTTCAAAATAGTTAAAAATTTAGGCAATGTTTTCGAATTTTTGAAAATAGAAAGAAATTCGTTTTACGAATAAAAATAAATAGATTAATTATTATAGCAAAAATTATTTTTCTGGAAATTCTACACTATATTTAAAATTTGTTTATATCCACCTAGAAAAACAATACCATTTTTCTTAAGCTTAAAAAATCTACCAAATTTACACAAAAGGATAAAAACAAACATTTTCAACTCAAACATATTTAACGACAGACGACAACGATTTCCGCTTGAAATATTTTTTGCAAAATGAGAAAAAGTAAAAAAAAGAGAAAGGATACGAAATTAAATTTCCAGTAACGAATAATATAATAGACATACACACAAAACCCTAAACTAATGCCTTTTAAAAATATAAAACCAGGAAATAAGTGAAAAACTAAAATAAAAATGCTAAATTGCAGGGAAAAAAGGACAGGGATTTTATATTTCACTTTTAAGAAAATTTTCTTCATTTCGGTTCTTGTGTTTTGAAGAACCAAACAAAAACAGCAACAACATACACTTGAATCACTTAAAACAAACAGCGGCAATAACGATGTCATAGAAAAAATACAGTGAACATTTCTGAGAAAAAAAAAAAAAAAATGAAAAGGTAAATGGTACACATGGAGAAATAAAGAAAAAATTAAGGACAGGAAATAAGAAAATCATTCCTCTGTGAATGTATAATTTTAATACTCTGCTATTGTATAAGCAGAAATAAAAACAAAAAGCAGAGAAGTTAGTAAAAGGCAAAGAAAGAAATTAAAGTATAGAAAAGTAAGAATTTTTTGTTATGAAAATATGCTCGTTGAAGAAATAACCTTTTCCAGACCCAATTCACATGAGGTCAAATAATCTTATTAAAGCTTTTCCAGACCCTTTTTTTTATTTTTTGTTCGCAAAAGTTTTTTTTTTTTTATTTAAATAAACATTTTGAGACAGTTAGTTGCAGAGACAAGTAACAAATATGTTTAAGTTTCAAGTGCACTACATAAGGCATTTACATTAAAAGAATTTTGTGGGAAAACTACTACTATACTAAACTATTTAAATTTTTTTTTTAAATTTGTGTTGCTATGTATAAAATATTTTTAAATATTGAGAATTATTACTTGATTACACAGAGTTACAAATTGAAAAAAAAAAGTAAGAATGACAGTTTTTGTCATAATTTTTATTATTTTTTTAATAAAATCAGACAAGTCGTTATAGAGATATGCAATATATGGTGCAATCTCCCTAATTTTTCAAATAGCCATTTATCAAGAAAACCAGAGTCAATTCAAAAAAAGTGTATTAGAGGCTTTTTAGTTATCAACACTGCACAGTGGGGTAGAATCTAATTTTTTTGGAAATATATCTGTAACTTCTGTTTTTTTTTTTTTTTTTTTGGCAGAAAAAGTATCTACACTCTTTTTTCTCTAAAATAAAATTTTCTTTAACAACATATAATAATTTTATACTTTTTTGAAAGGTATCTTCACAGAGAATACTTTGAAATAAAAATCAAGCCCAATAACTGAATTGGTCAAGTTACACACCCTCCCGAATTTGACTCATTTTATATGAAAGTTTTGAATTTAGTCAATATTTTCTCAAATCCCAAAGCACGATTTTACAAACGGAATGCAGTTTAACAATCTGTAATATGTTGTTAAAAGTTTTCAATCAAAATCTACGGGACTTCGGAAAAATGTGGATTTTATAGCCGAAAATGTGAAAAAAACCATTTTTTGGAATTTTCGGCCTTTTTGGGAATTGTGGGATTCCTTTTACACAAAAAAAGTTTTTTTACTTTCTCATTTTATACAATAAAGTCTACATCCTCCGAAAATTTCGTCAAAATATCTTTAATAACAAAAATTTTATTATAGATACAATATTTGTAGTTTCTCAAACAAATTTTTTACAAAAATATTATTTTAATTGCGAAAATCAGAAAAAGTATAAACTCGATTTTTTTTGTCTAAAATATATTGCTTAGCTGACATAATTTTTCGTTATACAAAAAAAAAAAATTTAAATCAATATCTTTTACGGAACCGAAACTAGTCCACTTTAAATTTTATAAAGTCACAGAAAACAAACAAAACAAAAACTTGCCAAGCGATTAAAAACATTTTGTTTCAGAGGTACCAACTTTTGAGCACCTTAAGCTTCGCCCTTGAGGGGTCTGTACATTGTACACTCCTCTGCTATGCTTATACCAAATTTCATGCAAATCTAACCAGCCGATCAGAAGTTACAGATTTATTTCCAAAAAATTTCGATTCTGCCACCCCCCCCCTTCCTGTGCACTGCGTAACCGAATTAAATGAGAAACCCCTTGCCACAAAATTAGTGTTACCCTGTGTTATAGAATCACCAAATGTTGTAGGGTACTTCCTTTTTATTTTTTACTTTTATTTTAAAGACAAATTTTTTGTTACAAATTTATTTTACAATTTAATATTTGTTTATTTATTTAAGGTTGTAATTTTTCTGCTTTAACAATTTGCCACAAGACAAAAACAACAAATTGTAAGGGTATCCTTTTTGTAAACCTACATATTGTTTCAAATTTTCTTTATCAAATCAAACTGTTTTCTACTCATATCATGTTTTACATTTCAGCGTTAAAACACGATATAAAAAGATAAAAGACAAACAAATGAAAAACATAAGATAAACAAAAAAGGACTTTTCATTATGTTCTTTTGTTTATTTTTACTTTTTTTTTTTTTTTTTCAAAGGATATCGAAATTTAACGGTTTTATAGCTACGCTTAAAATAAATAACATATGAGAATCCCTTCTCTGGTTATTGTTTTGTTTTTTTTTTTACGATAAGACATTCACATGAGGTCAAATGGGAAATTTTTTGATTATTTTTTTACGTTTTCATCTTAAAACTCTTTAATATTTATATCCTTTTTTTATCATAAACGTATTTTTTTAAATCAAAAAAATAAATCATTTGTTCTTGAAGCAGAAAAATAATCATTGTTGATTACCAATCTTGTAAAATATTTATTCTTCTTTAAATTTTAATTATTTAAATTAGATTAATTAGTGGAAAAAGAAATAACAACTGCATTAGAGTAAAGAACTTTTATTTGGTATAAACTTTTGTCTTTTTAAAAATTTGAAAAAAATTCTCCAATCTGAAGCTTATATCTATAGACATAGAGAAACATGTTCTTAGTCTTAAAAGTATAGGTTTTGAAAAGACAATGTCCGTCCTTCTGTCCGTTGAAATAAATTTTTCTGCTTGAGGAATTTTTTACTCTACTATAAAGAAAAATAATGATTATTTATATATAAAAATCTTCTTTAATATAGCAAAAAATATAATTTATTCGGTAAAAAACTAACCCCCGTATTCACAAAAAAATTTTAAATTTAAAATGCCTTTTAAAACAATATTTGTTCAAAATTTGTTCTTAAAATGTATTTTAACTTTAAAATTGGTTTGTGAATACATTGGTAAATTTATGAGTTCTAAGTATAAGAAAACTTAATACTCAACTAACTCAAACTAACATATTTAAATACCCAGAAGCTATTATTTTTTTATATAAAATTTTCCATGTTTTTCACTAATCGAAATTTAAATCCTTAATTAAATATATTTCATATTGTTTCAATTTGCTATGTAAATGTTTTTCTAATTGAAAAAATATTTCTTATAAAATGTGTTTTACTCACACTACTGGTTTTGTTTGATATATGTATGTATGTATGTATGTATGTATGTGTTAATTGTTAACTACATATAGTTTTTGTTATATACTAAATAAATATGTGGTATTTTTTATACAATCAAGTTGAGAAAAATAGCACAATAAGCAAATAATATGTTCATTAAGTTTTTGTAATTTCTAGGGTTGAGCTAAAATTTTAAAAGATTGGAAAAAAATTGTGTATAGACTTTTGCTTGGATTTCTTACTTTTTCTAAATTTTTTCTCTTTGGGATAATTTAAGAAACAAATAGTATATTAAGACCCAATAAAGTGAGTTTTCAAATTATCAGGATAGAAAGAGGAGCATTCGCCAATTATCTTGAAAACGAAGTAAATAAATTTCTCGCACTAATTGATACTTCACAATGTATGAACTTACATAATATCGGAGTCAGCCGTGGTAAATTGTTTTTCAAAATCCATGAAAATATTTTTCTGAAGTTACTTTCTGTGATAACTTTCATAAAAAAATGTTAACCAAAAGAAAAATCTTAAATTAAATATTTTTTACGATTTTGGTATGTAGGTGCTCCACTTTAAATGAAACAAACAGTACCCCTTAAATATTTTTCAAAGTTAATTCTAATTTCGGTTTTATTACCTTTTGAAGTTTGCATTTTTGGAGCCTTTTTTAATGTGATGGGAAATTTTAATATTAACATTTTTTTTTTTTTTTTTTTTTGTGAAAAATTGCAAAATTTCGGTCTTATTTGGACGTAGTCCTTAATTTTTGTTTTCGTTTAATGCGCTTCTCAAAGACTTTTTTCCTTTTAAAGATATATAAAAAAAAGTCCAAAAACCCAAAAAAAAACGAAATTTTTTCAGTCTTATCCAACTCACGAAAGGATAATTTCAGGACGAAACATTTTGAAAAAATAAAAACGAGATAGAAACTATAGTCGGTCAAGACCGACCATATGATACCCTACACCAAAAGAACTATTGCCAATTGTAGGCCAACACTTTTACTAAATGTAAAATAAATTATACAAATACATAACAATGCATTTATACTAAAATCTATATAATTTTATGCCCGGAAGTGGGTTTATATGGGAGTAATGGTAAATTATGAAACGATTCTCATGAATTTTGGCAATGTTGTTTCTAATTATATAAAACTTATTTGTGTCGAATATTAACTTGATACTATTATTCGTATGGGATTTATGCACGTTAAAGTGATTTTTGTAAGAGGGGTTTATATGGGAGCTATGGTCAATTAAGGACCGATCCTAATGGCACAAAGATTGACACTTAAACAAAACTCCTTTGTGCCAAATTTCATAAAAATATTGCTATATTTAAGGCATTTATGATCGTTAAACCCCTATTCCGGGAGGACATTTGTATGGGGGCCAGGTGAAATAATGGACCGATCATAACCAATTTCAATAGGCTTCGTCCTTGTACTAAAATAATTATCTGTGCCAAATTTCATAAAGATATCTTTAAAATTGCGACCTGTACTTTGTTCACAAGGTTTTCATGGACAGACAGCCAGACGGACGGACGGACATCGTTAAATCGGTATACTTTAAGGTGGGGGTCCGATAATTATTTCTGTGCATTATAAACATCAGCACAAACGCATTATACCCCAACCACTTATGGTGGTGTAGGGTATAAAAACAAAATATCTAAGAATGAAGTAGATTTCCATCAGAATAATATTATTTTATATTTTGGAACACCCTAATGTACATCCTCGAAGGAAGTACTGACTGGATGCTAAGCGAAATTTTATTGAAAAAAGGGTGCTTTGCTTCTTAGTAATCAAATCCTTGTGAATTAAGCGAGAATCTTACATTCGGATTGGCCAAATCTTTATACCCACCATCAACTTTTTCAAATTTTACGTTATATGGGAAGTGGGTAGTAAAATGGGCGGACCATGCCCATTTTTTGCTTCCGATTTTACATTGGTCCTTGAAATATTTGTACAAAATTTCGATAACGTTTCACCTAATATGGGAGGTGGGCGGACCATGCCAAATTTCGTCCCCCTAGGTTGTCCCTTTCGAGCACTATCCTTATTTTAACAGACAGACAGACAGACATAGCTAGATCGACTCAGATTCTAACCAGGACCCAGAAACTATATACTCTATGTGGTCTTAAATAATTTTTTGACATGCTACACACGGTATGACAAAATCTTTTTGATGGTGGGTATAAAAATTAGGAAAAGAGGTACACATGCAAATTAAATTTTATAAAATAAAATATTTTTATTCCTTGTGTTTGTCGTTTTTTATGCATATGAGTGATCAAAAATCAATAACTTTTTAACAGGTTAATATTTTTGTCCGCCACTTTTTTTTTATTATATATAAAACAAATCAAGATAACTAACTCTATAAGCTCATGTAAGTAGAATATTTTTGCTAGTTTTAGCTACATAGTTAAAAGTCTAGGTAAAAATAAATAATAAGATAAAATTAAGGTTTTTTTTTTAACAAAAAACTAATATGTTAAAAATATCAGAAATTGAATATAGGATTTGCACTAGACTAGACTAGACTTGAATACACCTTTCAAATAAAAGAGTAAACAATTAAATGTGTTTAACCGTTTCAAAATAATGCGTAACAAAATACTAAAATTTCATTCTGACTAAATTTACCCGATTTCTTAACCAAATATCTTCTCAGCTAAAAGAGTTACAAGAGAAGCAATAACATATTTAAAAATTTTTTCGTGTTTTACATTAATATTTATATCACAATTTAAATTATACAAACATTGATTTCTATGTTTTTACTTATTTTCGATCACTTACACCTTAAAAAGAGAACATTCCAGCAAAAATTTGTTAGCTTTTGGTAATGACTACTACTTACTAGACTCATTACCTGGTAATGAATTATAAATAACAATTTCATTTAGTTCTGCAATGGCTCAGTTCGCTAGAGCGACAGCGTAGCACTCAGAAGGTTGTCGGTTTAACCCCGAACTAAACCCAAAAATTTTCTTAGTAAATTATTTTAATTTCTATTGGTATGTTGAAACTATTAATAACGCACACAAATTTGAAATATGGACGAATGTTTTTGCCTATGTACAAATCTCAGTTGAGCCAACTTTTTGTTTTTATTTTTTTTTTAGCAATTTTGTAGTGTTGAAGTGTTTGTAGTTTTGTAGCATTTGTTAAACTACTTATCTGATTGTTTAAAATAAGTACTTTAATAATGAGGACCCATGAATTCGTGGACATCGCCATATAAATGTAATGAGTTGTTCACCCGAATTATAAGTAGTTACCGCCTTTTAGCAATGTAATATATTGGCTAACCGGGTAAGTAAAGTTTTTGCTGGGATAGTGCGTTGTTCAGAAAATACTTAAATGAACGAGAACATAAATTAGAGAAAAATTAGTTTTGACAAGACATCTCTTATATTAAACGATATATAAGCTTCAAATGTAAGATTTTTTTTTTTGTGCAAAATTATTGTAAAATATGTTTACAATAAATTTGATTAAATTACCAACTTTGAAGGCCTACTCACTAACTCTCTGACCTGCTAAAAATATGAGCTACTACAAACAAACTCTGAAAACCTCATGTCAAATTTTATTCAGATAACTTACCAAAAAAAAAGTCTTTTGTAAACATTGTGTCACATTAAATAAAATAATATTGTTTCTGATAGTAAACTTGGCTTCTTCAAACAAATCGGATTATATAGGGGCTTCAAAAAGACGAGAAATACATTTTGGTCGATATGTATGTAATTGTGTTTCTCAACATGTTCACGAATTTTATGTTTTTTTTTTTTTTTTTTTTTTTTTTTTTTTGTGATATCTACCTATACACAGTTTTTAGTGACTTACAAATTCCTGAAATATCTTTTGATACATACATCACAGTTATAAATACGGACGGAGTGAGGGGCGGATATTGTTATTTCAAATCTATTTGAGTTATACATTTTAATTTATTTAACAAAATTTTTAATACCAAATGTGCTATCTTTCTACTCTTGACTGCATAAAATTACGTTTAAATATAAATGTATAAAATATTATGTATGAGTATCTATTGATTAAGTGTCTGTATGTTGATCTTTAATTATTTTGTTTGTATAAAAACAAAATATAGATTATATTTTAATAAACATAAAAAAATAATTAAATACATACAACAGATACAAAAATAAATATAAAGTAAATCAAAAATTAAATAATAATAAAAATTACAAACAAAATAAAACACTACTTGCATATGTTACTCATGAATACACTGAGAAAATTTTTTTTTTTTTTATTTTTATAAATGTAATATAAAAATATTCACCACTATTTTAGTAAAAAATTTAAAGATTTAATTTGTAATAATTTTAAATATTCAATAATAATAATATATATATTTTTTTCATTAATTTTTCTCACTGTATTTCTTTGCTTTAGATTTTTGTACGGTAACATAAAATAAACATTCCTTTATAAATTAAAAAAAAAAAATAATAAACACTAAAAAAAAGCTATCACGTATTATAAAAAAAAAAAAAAATTGATTTATTTGGAGCACACACTTACCGTAGGTGTATTGAGTAATGGTGGTAAATTATTTAATAAATTCGATGATTGTATATCAACACGTACTGGTGGTGCAATTGTTGTCGGTGGGGCGGGTGTAGCAATTGGTACTAATGTTCCAAGCTGCAATGAAACAAAAAAAAAAAAAAAAAAAAACAATGGATAAGAGAAATTTTATAACAAGAAATTGTTAAAATATTTATAGTTATATTGGCTGTATTCCGGGGTCATATAAAAATGTAATAAAATATTTTTTTGTTAAATTAAAGTTTTAAATTTAAAAATGGTTTAGTCTTAATAAAACAAATATTGAAAAAGAAACTATAAATTTTATTATTTTCTAACAAATTGTTAAATTCTTTAAAAGTTAAAAATTTTCCGTTTTTTTTTTTAATTGTATCAGTTATTCAAAATTAAAATTTTCTAATATTTTTAACAAAAAAAAAAAAAAAAAAACAACTTGTCGGCTTTTACTGTATCAATTAATACATTAATCAAATATATGTAAAAAATAAGTGATAACTAGACTAATTAAATATAAATTTTTTCTACAGTTTTGCATCAAATTAGTAACTTATCAAAAATTGACAAATTCGAACGTTTAGGAGTAAAAATCGTAAATGTTTTTGGTACTTTTTTTACATAATATTTTTCCTTTTTCTACATATACATATGAATATTTTAACAATAGATCCTATTAAAATTAAGAAATTACAATATTTCTTATATTCAAATTTAATTATGCATTTTTTTTATTATATTAAACATAGAAACATGAACTTAAGTTCATGTAGTCCTAAGTGAGTGACAATTCACAAGAGGGGATTTTGTGGTACATTTTTCTTCTTCTAATGGTACTTTTTGAATTTTAAATATTATATTGAACATAGAAACGTGAAATTAAAGATATATAAACCTAAGTGAATAAGAATCCATAACATGGGACTTTGTGGTACTTTTTCATTCTTCTAACGGTACTTTTTGAATATTCTACAATATGGAACCTAGAAACGTCAAATCAAAGATATATGAGATACAAAGTTATATGTGGGTAATAATTCAAGAGGTAGGACTTTAGGGTACTTTTCGTTCTTCCAACGGTACTTTTTGAATTTTTTATAATATTGAACCTACAAACATGATATTAAAAATATATGGTCCTAAGTGAATAAGAATCCAGAAAAGAGGATTTTTGGTACTTTTTCGTTCTTCTAATAAGAGCTTTTTGAAGTTTTTAAAATATTGAACCTAGAAACATGAAATTAAAAATATATTGACCCATGTGGATTAAAGTGCCTCACGAAAAAAAGTTGCAAATATACCCCTATAGAAATGAAAATTAGTATGTTCTTATATAATTCCCAAAATATTACATCTCAATGTTAAGATTTACGTGAGCTGGACCATTTTTAAAACACCTCTGAAATTACGTATTTTTTCAATATTATTATCAAAATTTTAGTTAGAAGAAAATTAACTTCAAATTATAATAGAGGCATACTACGACCTTCAGTATTCATTTAAATGATTATTATGTCTCTTTTCAGTCGCGGAATATTAAGATTTTACTAAAAATTTTTATCACATTTTCATTGTTAAAACATGTAATTTTATATATTTAGGACATTTTTCAACATATTTTAGGTTTTAATGTACCATAGGAATGGTATATCCTACTGCTATTGAAGATAACACGTAATCAACCCATTTTGAGCCAAAGGGTAAATTTTATGCATTTAGTTCCCAAAAGCTTATATTTGCAATTTTTGCAAATAAATCGCATGGAAGTACTTATTACTCTTAAATATTGATAAATTTATGAAAAGCATAATAAGTTCATTTAAAACCGCTACAAAAATCTAATAAGAAGGAGTTTTTTAAATTTAACCGCCATTTTACACCAATTCGCCGCTTTTTTGATAAATTTATGCTTTTGAGGACATGTATGTCCTTAACTAACCATAAAAAATAACTTAACCAATCATGGACCGGAAAGCCAAAAATATTAAATAAATTTACATATCAATAGTATTTAATGAGAGCTTTCCAATGATGCGATAAGATATAATTTACGATGAAAAATGTCAAAAATATTCAAACTTTAAAAAAAATACTATTTAAAATAAAATCATTGAAAATTTTACTAAAATTTTAATTTCGCGAGAATGAAAACAAATTTTAAATTATTTTTTGTTCAATATGTAGTAGACATCGTTTTTCTATCATATGTTGTAATTTTTTTGACAATAAGTTAAAGACTATCAGCCGTATTCACAAAAAAATAATGTACTTTTGTATGTAAATTCCCATAAGAAAAAGTTGGTAACTCGTTATCAAACCTACATTAATTTTTTTGAATACGGCTGTATGTATATTGTTAATCGAAAACCATATTTTTGGAGGTATTTTAAATATGGTCCAGCTCACGTAAATTAAATAATTGAACCGAAATATTTTAGGAATTAACTTAAAACATATCAAACTCTAATTTTAGGGGGCTACATGTGCAACTATTTTGGTCCCCATACAAATCAAGGCACTGTAATGTGGATAAGAATTCAAGAGGGGGGACTTTTTTAATTTAATTTTTCACCTACTGCCAGGAATTTTAAAAACTGCCGTCCCACAAGGAGCAAACAGACCATCAAGCCTCCCAATATGGGACAAACGCTTGATGGATTTCGGACAATGCACAATTAAGTGCGTGAGCCAAAGACTCAATACGGATTACCTCACAGGCTGCCCTATCTCAGTGATAGGATAAGCAAGTAATGAGGTGTTTACTGACAGACTGCCCTACAGGGGAAAAACAGACGTCTGCCAGTTGGGGTGGGTAGTTCTTAGTACGTGCTCATCCTACGGTCCAGCTGACATGGGAGACCCCGCCGGTAACAGCAAACTGTCTCTATCAGTATGGCCAATAGGATTCCTTGCACGTAAGCCTTCACATCGCGAAAAGATGACTACCCTTCATGAATGGGGTAGCGATGCTCACTGTGTAAGCTATTAGAAATATTATTCAAAAAATTATAGTTATAAAATTATAACTTAATAAACACAATTTGAATTTATAGTAAAGTATTGTTTTTATTAAAAAAATCTACGCAACGTAGCGGTTATTCTGCTCGTTTAATTATAAAGATATTAAAAAGATAATAATTTAATTGAATCTATATACCCACCATCAACTTTTACACATATTTCGTAATATGGGAGAGGGCGGTAAAGTGGGCAGTAAAGTGGGCGGACCACGCCCATTTTTAGTTTCCGAGTTTATATCGATTCCCGAACTAAACGTACAAAATTTCGTTGTCGTATATGCTTTTGTTGAAGAAATATCAGCAGAAAAGTATAAAACGGACACCCTGTGTTTCTAGTTTTTAGCCCATTACTTTTTTGTTTATTAACCGATTTTACCCGATTTTCAATCCCAAGCAAACCTTATATAAGGCCAATATTTGTGCCAAATTTCGTCCCCCTACGTTGTCCCGCTCGAGCCCTATCCTGCTTTCAACAGACGGACGCACATAGCTAGATCGACTTAGAATCTAACCAGGACCCAGAAAATATATACTTTATGGGGTCTTAGCTGATTCCTTCGACATGTTACACACGGAATGACAAAATCAATATACCCCCCATCTTTTTGATGGTGGATATAAAAACGTTATTTTCTAGTAAAACTCCTTAAATCTTAAGCAACTACATTTTAATCTTCATAATTGAACTCTTGACCTCCAAGAAGAAGAAAATTTGAATATAAAAATATTTTTAATCCCTTAATATTTCTTTTTTTTCTCGCTTTCACAAATATTTATGAGTTTTACTTTTATTTACAGCATATTTTTTTCAGCATCAATAAATTCTTTTGTAAATTGCTTTAAAATTACCATATGAAAACAACTATAGAACGAAAAAGCCTGAAACAAGTTCAGACGAAAAATGAAAATGTGAAACAGATTGTTTATCATGACCATAAAAACATTAAAAACTTAAGATTTATAGAAATATTATTAACATACTTGTACAATAAGTTACAGTATAATACTTTAAATGCATATAAATTAGATATTAACGGCAGCAGGCATAATGTTGAGAAAAAAGGATAACTTTTAACAGCTAGAGAATCCTTTTTATACAAACATTTTTACATGTAAATTTAATACCAGCATAGAAGTGTTTGCTAATCTTTTGGGTAAAATTATAAAGCTTTTTAAAGGTACTATTTCTTGTAACTATTTAAATATGAGCGATTATGTTTTCAAATTTTATTACAATACCATTGAGCAGGATCTGGAAGTAGTGTATGTGTGTGTGAATTTGATACAATGTGGCGTTTCTTTTTTATATAAGAAAAAAAAAAAAAATAATATTATTATCGCCATCATCGTCATCTCTATTATAATATAAGTTGAACGGTGTTAAGTTGTATGTTAGTAGAAGTGTCTATAAGTTTATGTTTGGTGTAAATATGTGTATTTCTGTGTTAGTGTTAACAACGTTAGTAACAGAATGCGTAATTGTGTAAATGATAAATCGCTTTTTTCGCACATTTAAATTGTGCGTGTTGGTATGCATGATATAAAGATGAAGCAAAAAATTACATACATACATACATATGTATATGTAAGATATAACTTTAAGGAGTTCAACCACATTTCCCCATAGAGCTATTTGCAGTGCTCACATATAAATTTGTAGGAAAAATAGGGTGACCATTTAAACATAATTTTAGAAAATTAAGTTGTTTCCTTTTTAATTTTATATGATAATTTTCTCCAAAAGAACTGTGATTTTTTTTAAAAATTTTCAATTGAGGTAATAATAAATTAAAGCCACCGCACAAATTTTTACCAGATAATAATATGGTAATTAGTTAATAATATATGAAATTCGTTAGTCTTGATTTCCGACTGGCGCAAAACTGAAATTAATAAGGAATTTTCTATTTCCACCCATTTAAATTTATTTTTTTTTTTTAAGCTTCAAACGGCCTAAATTGACAGTTATGGATTTCTTAGTTCTTTTGAAATGTCTATCAAAATTCATTAAGAGCTTTATTGGGTTTAAAACAAATTTTAAATTTTGGAAAACTTTTTAAATTTCTCATATGTATCCCTTTTCCGCCAGATTTCTATAAATCTGTAGAAATTTATTTTGACAAATATGTTAGTATCTTTTATTGTCATGAATATTCGTAAAAATTAAAATTAAATTTTAGTAGCAGAGTTCATTATACGAACGTTTATATTAATTATAATTGATTAATATTACTTATACTCGTACTTGGTTGAACTTTTTGGTTCATAAAAGTATGAACTTTTGTTAATTAAAGATCTGGCAAGTTTTCTTGATTATAAATGAAGGCATTGTTATAAGATAAAAAGTTAGATATGTAGGTATATAAATAAGAGTGTCCTGTAGACAAAAATTGTGTAGGAAGACCCCTCAAACGATGCGTAAAAATTAACTTAATTAGCTAATTAGCTTAAAAATATTAAAAAAGAATTTAAAATTGATCTTCAGTTCCCTAGCAGCTATTGAAAGTGTCTAGAACATTTCGTCCAAAAAAAGTATTGAGTTTTCTCTTAAAATGGGAATAAAAAAATCGTAATTTGCAGCCAATTAAAAAAAAAAAAATATTTAAAAAATCTTGGTCTGTCATTTTAGTCATTTCAGCCCGCAATTATGATATTGAGATTTTGAGCAAGAAAAAAAGACTATTTTTTTTTTTTTTAATAATATTATGTTTTCTTTCTAAACTGGTCACTCTAATTCGTTTAAATCTAACAATGAAATAAACCATGTGAACACCACTACACAAGCAGCAAAATCTAGCAACATTTTATATAAAAAGTATACTATTTTTCTTATATTTTCGTTTTTATTTTTATTTATTTTTTTTTTTTTTATTTTATCTGAAAATTGTGTTAATGACTTTTTTTTCCTTATTTCAGCTGTAAAGATGAAAAACCTCAAGACCTTATATGTGTAAGTATAAACATATTATGTATAATTCTATATATACAAATAGATGATACATCTACATATATTACATTATAAATTTCATGTAATATTCCTATAATCCATGAGTTTTTCAAGATTGTTCATCAAAATATGATAAACGATTTTTAACCAAGAATGCTGAGCTTTTTTTTTCCCATTTTCCTTGTCAGTATGGGGGAAGGGATAAAAATAAAATAAACGCTAAATTAAATTTACTATTTTTGGATGTTTTGTAGTGGGTAGAAAAAAAAAAAATAATAAAAATAAAGAAATGAGAATCAAGGAAACAAATGTTTGCTAAATTGTAAAGGTTGTTGTGTTTTTGCTGCTTAAACTGTTAAATGTTATGAACATGATGTATGATCAAAATGTTACAGTGATTACTTTTCAAAATAGAGGGATCCTGAGTTATAAAAAAGGAAATTATGTTGAAAAAAAGAACATCTGTCTTTTGTGAAGTAAGGAAAGATATTAAATTTAAAATACTTTGTCTTTAATTAAATATAAAAACTTTAAAAGGAAAATCTAGTATACGTAAGAAACAAACGTAATCTTTGAAATACATTAATGTATGTATATGAAATTTTGTCTTATATAAGGAAAATAATTATAGAAATTAATGTTCAAAATGAAAGCAAATAATTTAATTCAATTAAATTTTCAAGTTCTCTAAGAAATTTTTTTGGAGAAAACAATATTTTCAAAAGCAAATTAAATTGCAATCTTCTATTGTTTAATAATTATCAGCCAATTTTTAAAGCCCTTACTGTTTCTCTTTATTTATTTTTTTATATTTTAATGTTATTTAGATTTTTTCTCTTTAACTGTGTGTTTTATGGTCCAAAAAGATGAAACATGTTTTTAATAGAACATTTTGTTTTACTTTAGATTCTTATTTTTCTTCAAAATTTATACACTTTCCTTTTTTGAAACAATGGCATGTTTATGTAATAAGGCCATTTATGTATGCTATTAGGCCATTTTATATTAGGATTTCCAGGAATAAATTATAACAAGATTTTCTTTATTTTTTTTTTTTTTTTTTTTGTTCTCTTACGTATGTGTTTGTTTTTAACCTTTACAAAATTTTTGATTGATGCTTTGTAAAGAAAAAAGGTTAACATATGTATGTTAGTATTTGTGCGTACATAAACATAAACAAAATTTGTTTATTTGTATAAAAAATTTTATTTTGACATAGGATGACAGATTAGATATAAAGTAATGAATTAGAAATATTTTATGTTCTTATGTTTACATACATACATAAATTTCATTTACCTCGATAGGTTTTTAAGGGGGGAAATTTATTTTTTATACCTTTTGTTTGTGGATATTTTTTTTAAGAATTTTAAAAATTTCAAGTGACATGCTAAATGTTATACAAATATTTAAAATAAATTTTATTTGCATGTGATTAGAAAAAGGAATGAGGAAAATTCTTTTTAGTATTTAATAACCAGAACTCAAATGTCAGAATAGGGAAAAAGACTGCCTACGGTGCAGCTTCAAATATTAATAGGTTTTGTTTAAAATTTTATAACACTGGAGTTACCTGATTTCCGTTGAAAACTCTGGTCTATGAAACAAAATAAAATTTCTTCGAATTTGGTTTAAAAATCATTGAAAATTTTAAAACTTATTAATAATTATTTTTAAAAAGAGCAGAAAAATAATAGAAAATGACAAAATATTTTTATTAACTTTTAGTTAAAATGAAAGATAAAAATTATTCTAATTACCTTTTTAATTGTATCAATTATTGAAATTTTCTAACATCTTTGACTAATAATAAAATAATTTATCGGCTTTCAATTATTTTTCTTATTGTATCAATTAATAAATTAATCGATTATAAATAGAAATAGGTGATCATTTGAATATACATAGTTAGTTTGTTAAAATACTTCGATTTTCAAATATTTACTTGATTGAAATAATATTTGAAGTAATTTTAATTTTTTCCCAAAAATATATATATTTTTTTTCTGTGTTCTTGAAAGAATAAAGTACTTCTAAAGGGAGCATTCGCCATAGGGGTATATTCGAAAAGAAAACGAAAAGGTATAATTGGTTTTAATTGATTTCTTTTCAATTGTTGAAAATCTTTCATTCATCAAACTTAGACATTTCCAATTAACATATGATAGAAATTAGAGGTGATTAACTGTTTTTTTTTTTTCAATACTTTCGAATAAGGAGTACTATTGAACATTTATAAAAATTAAATAAATTTGAAACGGTTGATCTTAGAGTTTTGATTGTTTTTCTATTTAATTTATAATATACTACAGATCACAGAAAAATATAACTTTTATACTTATGTTCACTACTTTTTAAATCGTAGACTTTTTTAGTAACCCTTCCAGATTTGATAGTTGTTTCAGTCACTTTTTTGGAACAGTCTATCCATCTCTGTCTGGCCAAATCATACCAAAAATATATGTGGACACATTGTGCTCTCTTATGAAAGGAAAAAGATTTTATTGCAAACATTCTTTGGTGTATTTTTCGTTATTTATAGACCACACTGTAACAAATGATTTGCTTCTTTTGCCGCAATAGCATAAATCTTGCCAAACCAGGAGTTCTTTTGGAAATTTTTCGGTCCAAAACTTATATTCAACATATCCTCGAGCATCAGCAATATACAAATTTTGACCCGGAAGCTACGAAAAATATTCCAGTACATAGGTTTCGTCGTTCTTTATACAACATGAGTTTTTTTGTATGAAATTTGATTTTAATTTTCGTGCCCTTTTCTTGATTTCCAAATTTTTTGCAGGATTCCAGTCTGGAACTATATGCACTTTACATGTTCTTAACTCCGCATTAGCTTTAACTTTTCGCACCAAATAGTCAGAGCACTAAGATAACCGGGCTGCTTTTATTTCAGTTGTGTTTGGATTTATTTTCAATATGCTTTCAATTTTCTTGCCCTTCCCAATATCATGTTGACCTTTTTTCTTCCCGAACTATGTTTCCTATCAATGGTCGAATTCTCCTGATACTGTTTAATAACCTCGAAAACCGTTTGACAGTAGCATTTATTTCTTTGACCAATAATTTGTAGGACCAATTTTAATTTTTTGAATTTTTTTAATAATTTATAGCACGTATATTATTTTCGCCACTCATTTTGATTAAATTTACAACAAATCAACATGGTTAGGATAAAAAGATAAAAGTAATAACTGACATATTATAATGATAACTAGATTAAAAAAATTTTTTAAATATTGCTTGGGAAAAAAGTTATGAGGCAAAACGTGTGTTAAGATTTTTTCGATCGCACTAAGTTCGCTGTAGGTATTTTCTACAATAACTTCTTTTAATAAAGATTTAATTCAGTATTGTATAACAAGAATGTACTTTTTTAATAAGTTCATTTAAAGTGTAACAAAAATACCATTGGTGTAGAAGACTCCTCCTGGGAAACACTTGTCAGACTCCTGGAGAAGTTTGACAAGTGTTTCCCAGGGACTTAAATTAAATTCAACATATGTCAGTTTTTAGTACAAAATAAAGTTTGCGTTCACGGCTATAAGAAGGGATTCTCTTCTTAAAAAAATATAGCGATTACTCTCTCTCTTCTACCCAAATTCCTTCCAATAACAATAACATTGTGTTAAATTATTACTGTTTAAGTCTTGTTTGCTGAACGATTATCTACCTCAAATCCTAATAATTTAGAGTAGATAATCACATGTAACGATACATTTTAGGTACTTCAATAAAGGGATATCAAAATTCCTTTAGTTTCATAAATAAAATTGTTGAAACAAAAAACTTTTAAAAAAGCCCGACCATATATACTCTTTAGCCTTGTGTATGTGCATCTGATTTCGAGAAGGTGATCTTAAATGGGACCTGTGAAAAATATGCATGCGTTGTATTATGTAATTCATACAGCTTGAGTGATTCTCGAAACTGGACCTTCTGTAGGAGCTATGGTCACTTATGTATTCCTTCTCATAAAATTACTGTATTTAAGGCATTTATCGTCGTTTAAACCTATTACGGGAGGTCATTTTTTAAAGGTCTTAATAGCGACTCCTATATACATTTATAAGAAATCAGGTGAGATGAATAAAAATATTTTCCAAAATTTAGATGTAGTTTAGACACTCAATCATAATCATAATTTTTGCATTTTTCGATTTTAAAATCGTTTATTTTTGGACTCAAAAAAAAAAAAAAAATATCGGCTTCAAAACTTTTTTTGGGATAAATAAATTTTGTTTTTTAAATAAGTGGAAAAAGAAATGACAAAATCGGATGAAAATATAAAAAAAAAAACTGGTTAGAGGTACCCTATTTTGAGCCGCAATAGCTACACTTCAGAGGAGTTCATAAGGTTCCTCTTCCAAATTTAAAATTGTTTACTCCTCTGACACGGCTATGTAATTCAATCAGCCGCTTAGAAGTTATAAATTTATTTAAAAAAAAATTTTTGGATTCTGCCCACTGTGCAGTGTAGACATTTTAAAGCAAAAAATAACAAACATGAAATTTTTAGCATAAAAAAATTATTACAAAAAATTCAACTAGAAACCAAGTTCTATGATACAGGGCGACAAAAATAGGACTCTTTTCTGTGATACTGGATTTCTAAGCTTATCAATCACTTTTCATTTGTTTGATTCTAATTTGCCAAAAATTAGAGCAGCATATTTCATAAAATATTTATCTGATTTAATTGAATAAAATGCCTGATTAATGTTATTCAAATTGAAAAAATCCAAAAAATAATATCTGAAAAATACATATATGTAAATGTTCAATTTCAAAATTCTCTTTAAAAATAGATTATTTTCATATATAATGAGGAGACGTAGAACTAAACGTACTTTCTTGCATTTTTTCATCAATTTCTTTCTTGTTATTTTTGTATTCAATGCACAGTGTGAGATTTTCGCATTCTGAGTGATCAAAAGAAGAAAGAAAGCTATATTGATGAAATTTGGCACAAACTATTTTCGTAACACTAAGCTGATTTCGTGAAAAAAATGGGCGTGATCGGACAACTACAACACGCCTACTTCTCATATAATTCAATCAAATTTTATTAAGAATATGTGTGTGTGCGTGTGTATGAGTGTGTGTGTATGAGTTCATGTGTGTATGTATGAATGTATGAATATATGAATGTATGAATGTATGTATTCTTAAATCTATGATTTTTTCACAAATTTTAATCAATAAAAATTATTTATCAGCATCATCAAAAGATATATTCTGTATTTTTAACAGTAACACAACTTCAGGTGTTATATTTGATCTTTCAGTTTTTGGTGGTTTTCGTAAGCTGCAAATTAATGATCTAACGATTTTAATAGTCTATGTAGCAAATCTTCATTGAAGTCCTCTCTAGATGTTTTTCTTGTGAAATGTTCGCGAAAGTTTTTACAATCTTTATTTCTTGCCTCCTGGGCTTCTTCGGATAATTGGCCGATAGGTACAATACATTTTTCAATGATATCTTTCCCATGAAATAAAATTTTATGTAGTGTAGCGGGCATATAAAACCATTTACAGTTTTGCAGATAAATATTTCTGGTCTCTATGGCATAAATTTTAAAAGCAACAGAATCAAATCCGAGAGTTTCCAAAATAATGTGAAAATGCTTTACCAATTCTACATCTAGACCAATAATTTCTGCAGTCTTTTTGGCATTACGAAAAAAACGTCTTGCAGCGTTACCGCACATCATTATAATTGCCTGAATTTACAAATCAATCTCTTTTTCAACCAATTTCTAATCGAGTGTAAAAACCAAGCTTCCATTCTATTTGCTAACATCCATTTTGAATTGATTTTATTAATTATTTTGTTTGAAAATTATCTTATTGACTCAATATCAATAATTTTATTTGATGTTGTACTAATATTTCTAGAAATAAACTCAATAACACTCAAAATTTTCCTCTTCTTTGATGCAAGAAACCATCAAAAATTTGTTAGTAAGAAATACGTTGACACATGATTAGTAATTCCTTTGCGAATTGAAAAGGGACAAATTGGGGCAAAAGTTTATTACTGATTTTGGAAGACCACCTAACAGCAATAACAAAAGTGCTATTTAGATAACGGGACTTTGTGGGACTTTTTAGTTTTTGTCCAATAAAAATTAATATAGAGACAAAAAAGTTATGAAAAAGCTGAAGACTGAAAATTCCCTACGATTGTTTTTTTGATAAATTTTTTCAAATTATTATTATTCTCTGTGTTAGATAACACATCAGCCTTTAAATTAAAAAAAAAAAAAAATTCATAAAAATTCTGCTTAAAACAAGAAAGTTACAAACATTCTAAATTGAATTTCTCGCCAAAAAAAAAAACTTCGCATAATATTTGTCTTCAACTACATTGCTGTTCAAGGTGCCGTTACTTAATATCGGTTTACATTTTTTAAATACTTTTTTATATTTTTCAGTTATCCGGAAGGTTCTTAATTAGAATAACCAACTTTTTTTTCAAAACTCAAAAAAATTTTTTTTGGGGTTTTGATCAGCTAAATTGTTAAAATCACACACTGTGCAATGGGTTGAATTCTACCAGAAAAAACTTTGATAGGGTAATTTTTTCACTTCTTTTCTGCAAAAAAAATTTACTTTTTGCTGAAAAAATCTCACTTTTTTCATATATTTTTTATTTTAAGAGGTATTAAGAGCTTTGTTAGTTATTTTGGTTGACAATTTTTGCAAACAATATTTTTAGATTACACTGGTCGACAAAAACATTTTTTTTTTGAGCTCCTTCGAAAGAAAATATGTAGACTAGATGGAATTCCGCATGGAAAACTCGAATCTGCTTTCAGTTTCTTTCCATCAGATCGGGATTTTTTTTATGGGCGTGTCTAATATTGACACGAAAATATGTGGAATAACATTGGCTTTCAAATTTTTATCCGCTCAATAGTTTGGAAGATATTTCTAAAAAAGTGTCGGAAAAAAATTTTTTCATACAAAATTCAAGATTTCTTTTTTTTACTAAAACTTTTTTTTTTTTAAAGTGAAAGCATCAAAAATATTTAAGTTTACCACCTTTAAATAAAGCTAAACATTTTAAAAATTGATGCACAAATCTTGATTGGATTCACAGTTAAGTTTGGATACCCATGCATACCTATAGCTAAGTGGAAATACACAAGTGGGCAAAAAAAAAAAAAATTTTTTTTTCGTCTTAAATAAAAAGAATAGGTGAATCAGATGGAATTCAACGTGCTAAATATGAATCAACATTTACTTTTTTCTATCACGCATTGTTTTTTTTTATGGGCATGATTACTATGACCCCGCCTTTAGGCAGTCACACTTGTATAACTCGAGAACAGTTTGTCCAATTAAGATAAATTTAACTCCAATATATAGCGACCTAAATTGTCTTTGATTTGAATTTATATAATTTTTCGTCCATTTAATATATTTGTAGTTATTCGGTAATTAGTACCGAAAATTTTAAAATTTATTTTTTTGAAAAGTGGTACACATTTTGATCCATAACTCTCCAACTCTTAAGCGAATGAAAAACCTTGAAGACAATTTTCGTATGCATCTTTAGATGTTTCACTTATCAAAATCATGTAAAGGGTTCTTGAGTTATAGCCTAAGTTCGACAAACCATTCTCGAATTTTATAGTGTATCCGCTGAATAAGGGTATGATATTAGTCATGATAAAAAAAAAATCAGTACCCTATAGAAAAAAAGTGAATGTAGATTCTTGTTTAACTTGACAGAATCCACATAGTCCATCTATTTTTGTTTCAAGAAAAAAATTTTTTTTTGGCCACCACTGTATTTCTACTCAATTGTATGCAACATGGGTATTTTTACTTAACTGTGAATAAAATCACGATTTGCATCAATTTTGAGGATACATACCTTATTTTGTTCGCAGCATTACCAGCTTTAAGATAAAGATGATAAACTGTAACATTTTAGATGTTTTCATTGATTAAAAGAAATTTTAGTAAAAAGAAAAAATCTAACATTTTGCATGAAAATGATTTTTTCGGACATTTATTTCAAAATAACTCCCAAACTATTGAGCACATAAAAAAATTAAGTTGGGGAAATTTGAAGATATTTTTAGTCCGCATCTTTTGGTGTATCACTTTGAACAATCGTACACACTGTTCTTGAGTTATGAGGGAATATACTAGAGTAATGGTAATAAAAAAAAATCCAGACCTAATGGGAAAAAATTAAAGCAGTTTTGTGTTTAGTACATCAAAATACATCAAGTCCAACTATTCGTATATGTGGGAGGATTTTTTTGTTGACCAGTGTTATTTAATACATTTATGAAAAATATTTCCTTTAAAATACAAAGAAATTTTAAAATTTTCCAAAAATTTTTTTATCAAAACGTAATTTTTTACATTTAAAAGTTCTTTGATCTCACACAACCTTATGATTTGTTGTGGTGAATTGATGTCGTTCGATGAATTTTATAGAAAGAAGAACCATTTCCAGATTTGAACTGCTTTGTAAGGGAACGAAAGAATTATTTCTCAATTTCCCAGAAAATTCAAATAATGAAAAAAGTACGTTTTGTTCTGCGACTCCTCATATATTACAACATATCTGTAAAGTAAGAGAAGTACAGAAAAAATGTATAAACCTTAAAAAAAAATTCAAAGCTCATTAAAATTTCTATATTTTGCATAATTATAATTACTTTCCTTTTTATTGCTTGCAATCAATTAAAAAAAATAAAGAAATTATACTCCACAATACGTATATCACCTAAATGTTTTCTTAAAAAAATAAAAAAATGTTCATACAATTATAAATTCCTCCTACTAAGTTTAAATATTCAACATCAGTCTTCTTACCCCACCATGAGCAAATCATGTAAATGTCAGAAAGGTTTATAAAAATTATAGCAATTAAAAAATACAATTTAATGATTTATTATTAACTCAAATTAAAATAAAAATGTGTGTCATTCAGACATACTGCTCGCACTTCTATTAAATTGATTGTAATTACTTAGTTGTCCTTTATGGTGTTTATAAATGTATATTAGGGTGATATTTTAGATATAGGGTTTTGTATCTAAAAACTATAAACTAATAGATAAAATAAATCGCAGTAGAAAACTAGAATCTGTATAATTATCTAAATCCATAAGGATTTTTAGCCATATTGTATCATGGGCATAATCTAGTTAAATCATTTTAATTTATTTAATAAAAATTTGAATTAAAAAAATTAACGAATTTTTCCTTAGTTTTAATTTAAGTTTTTTCTTTTACAAATTAATATTACCCTAATGTTTATATTATTCGTATATTACAAATGTAAATATTTAGGTAGGAGTTCGTGTCTTTATGTAATTAATAATAAACTAGAGAAAATGCTCGTTAGTTTTAATTACAATATTATTTTTTATTTTTTTTATGTTTTATTAAAAAACTATACACTTTCTCTCATATCACTAATATGTAGAATTTACAATGCATGTAATTACGTTAATATCAATTAATTTAGAGGGAAATAAATATACTGTAAAATAATATTATTTTCCTTATAATAATTTATATAGTAAAAATAGCAAATGAGAACTCAAAAATGGAAGAAATACAAATTTTATTTACAAAATTATAATATTAAGAAAAATTTCAATAAGGTGTTCAAAATTGTAGCAATTTAAAATCCATTCAACAGCTATTAAAATTACATTAACCTTTTTAGATATAAATCACAACATTTGATCATAATTTTTTTATATTACTTTTTTAGAGTTTTCCTGAAATTTTCTTTTACATCAATTTATCAGATGTTGCTGATTTTCAATGACAAACAGCTTAGGACAATAATAAACCTATGGGTTCTACTTTTGTATACGAGGATGTTTTCCACAGACGGGCATAAAAATCATTTAAAGAGTTTAAAATATGAATATTGTTATATACTGCGCATCAATAACTCCTATTATTAAAGGGTTTAAAGCACGAAAAATAGTTTTAAATTTATAATAAATTTTTTGTTTTGTTTAGAGTTATTTTTTATTATTAATTTTTATTTTTTAATTACACTATGTTTATAATGTTTATTTATAAAAGTTTATTTATAAAAACCAATTAAATTAGTAGACATTTTAATTATAGTTTTCTTTTTTATTACACTTTAACATATAAACAAATTATGACAGTAAAAAAACAAGAGCTCAGTTATATTTTAGTTATTGACAGGCAAATAGCGAATAATTGTTAAACATGCAAAACAGTGATTCCTATTTTTAAATTGTTGGCCATTATTTTTGATTTTATTTGCATATGACTTTTATTTGAACAATTGAACATAGAAAGTAATTAAAATTAATAGGATGGTGTTTTTTTTATAATAAAAAGAGTGGTTTTAAATTGTTGGTCATATTTTTAGAATAAACTGTTATTAAATTAGAAGAAAAAAGAGTTTTTAAAAGTAGTTTTTAAAAATTTATAAAATAAAATTATGAAATTATTTTAAATTTTATATACAATTTTTATTAACTATCAACCGAGCAAACACTTTGGTCAAAAATTATGCAAGGAAAATGTGATACATATCAACACTTTAATAATCACATTTAATTTTTCTATTTATTAGTAAGTAAAAAAGAGAATTTTTAGAATTATAAGATGTTTTTTGGCTGAATAATAATGTCCGTCCTTCCGTCTATACATTTGGGTTAAATGGGACGAAGATGACGATTAATTCAGGAAAAGGTGATATCTAAATTTTTATGACCACGTTCTATTTCTATTTTTATTAGTTAGTAAACAAATGCACTTTTAGAATTCTAAAATAATTTTTGGCTGCATATCAATGTCCGTCCGTCCGTCTAAACATTTGGGTTAAATGGGTAGAAAATTCCACTTAATTCAGGGAAAAGTAATATCAAAATGTACATACTTTCATTTGGTATTCATATTAATCAAAAAGCGGAAAAAAGAAATATTTTTCCAATATTGAGATTTGTTTTAAAGAATTCTAATGTCCGTCCAGCTGTCCGCCTGTTTGTTAATTTTTGCAAACTTTCCAATTTAAAATCGTTAAACTTTTGAATCAATAAAGATAGAGACTCAAAGTTTTCTCTGTTCGATAGATAATTTTGCTTTTTAACCCACTACATAAAATATAGTAAAATCGGTTGAAAATATTTGGCTATATATGGAAAAACCTTAACCAAGATCTTGTAAAATTGAGATTTTTGAAATTTCAAATGTATATAACTCGAAAAATGTATAAGATAAGTAGTAAATGCAAGCATTTTTTCTAAAGGACTTATCAAGGACTTTAAGGATATATAAAAATCTTGGAAATCGGGTAAGGAACAAAAATTAGATAGTGGTTAAACATTTTCCATGATACTAGTACCCTATCGTGCTTCTAAACTCGAAATGGTACTGTCTTCTGCTAAGCCTGTATGAAATTTCATGCAAATCTAACCAAACTAAATAGAAATTACAGATATATTTCGAATATTCCCCACTGTTAAATGTTTTATAAAGCAAAGAAAATGCCTGCACTTAAGCTGTTTTTTGTATGAAATCTACTGGAGTTTTTTTTGAAAAAAATTATTTTCTCAAATCGGGCTATATATGCGCGCGATTTTTTTTTTCCATAATATTAAAGTGGACAGTATATACTATTTTTCAGAAAATGTTCAGAACAAACATCCTGTAACATTTTAAGTTACATTCCATGGAAGTTGAAAACTAGTGTATTTTAGGACAATTTTCAAAAAAAATAACAAAAACATTAGGACAAAATATAATTTACAAATACTTTAAAAAATGTACACTTAAATATCTAAAGTTGATGGTTTCATTTTAAAATTTTACCTTAGAAGACTTTTTATTTAAAATCAGCAAAATAGGTTAATAAACAAAAAAGTTATGGGCTAATAATTAGAAACACAGGGTGTCCGTTTTTAATTTAATTCTCTTCTGCTGATATCTCTTAAACAAAAGCATGTACGATAACGCAATTTTGTACAGATAGTTCGAGGGTCGATATAAACTTGGAAACCAAAAATAGGCATAGTCCTCACACTTTACCGCCTACCCTCCATATAAGGTGAAACGTCAATGAAATTTTGTAAAAATAGTTTAAGGTCCAATGTAAACTCGGAAACAAAAAATGGACCTAGTCCGCCTACTTTACCGCCCACCTCTCATATAACGTAAAATTTGAGAAAGTTGATGCTGGGTATATAAATTCGGCCGAGTCGAATATAACATTCGCGCTTGTTTAATGTTCAAATTATTTTTTCCTATCTTCTGGCAACACCAAAACCGCTTAATTAAATAAACTATACAGAATTATATGCATTTGACAGGTATTGTATAGGATGACATAGCCTTAGTAAAAAAAATCATTTAAACAACAACAAAAGCTCAGCAAAAATTAAAATATTGTTCCAATAAAAAAAGGATTCATCAACTGGTTTTATTTTGATAAAATTTTGAAAAATTACTCAACGATATTACATTTTTAACGAAAAGATAAATAATTATTATTTAATTTTCATGTAGGAAATAATTTCCAATTTTAACCTTATTTCTCATCAGGATTTTTGATTTTAGAAGCTTAGTTTCTTCAAAAAGTTTTCTTTCTCCGTAGATATACATAATTTCATTTTGGAAAATATTATAAAAAACCCTTTAAAATTATTATAGCGAATTTGCATGAATTTTTAAACGTTGAAATATTACAAATTTTGCTAAAAAATGTTTACTATTTAAAGTTTACTAATTTAATAATTTCTCAAATTGTTAACTCTTTTGTTAAAAATAAAAATTCATTAAATATGATAATCACAATACAAAACAAACTCCTTAAATTTAGTAAATTTTAAAAATGCAAATTACAAAATTTTTTGCCATAATATATTAAGCTATAAGTTAACCACAAATCTCTTTTGGCAAGAAACACACAACACTTTTCGCCTTTTCATGACTTTAAAGATTAAAAAAGAACTCACTTTAACAAAGAAGAAAAGAAACCCAGAGTAAATTTAATGTCCTTGGTGATTGTAAGCAGTAAATATATAAAAATATTTAACGTTTAAAATTCAACATTATTTAGTTCATCTAAATAGGGAAAATTTTAAAGGCAAAATAAAATAAAAGTGAATACTTTCGCCTGCTCTTTATTTTACAGATTTTTTATTTTATTTTTTTTTTACACTGTGAAATGTGGAGTTTGTTCCTCGAAATGATGACAAAAGTTTTAATTACTATTTTGCCAAGTTAAGGCAGTTAACTCGTGCTCTGAAATCTAATTAGATTGCTTGACTTAAGTTCAGCAAATGCAACAGAGAGAAAAAAACTAAAAACACCAAACTATAATATTACAAGCTTGCTAAGAGTTGGAATATAGTAGTACAAATATGAGGTTTATATGTAGTAAATGTATATGTATGTATATAGCATGAATTTTCTGTTAATTTTGCAACATGATGTTGGTTGTTGGTATTATGTCTAGGTATACTACTGGCTTCATTTTATGTTGTGAAGTTGTGAAGCTGGAAAATGCAACGGTGTTGTTTACTGGCTCCTATGAACAAACCGTCGTCTTTCCTATTTTAATGGTCCATGGCTAGATGGCCTGCCCATCTATGATTTTAATGTTGTGCATATTTTTAGTAGATACTCTTATGCTAAAACACGTTTATATTATTTTCTGTTGTTACTTTAAAGTGTATATTTTTTTTAATTTTCTCATTTTTTTACTGTTTATCATTGTTATCAGTACTTTATTTAGACCATTACTGTAAATAATGTTTATTTATAATTTCTATAAATACAGCCATTAAAATATTTAATAAAGGGGGGAAAAATAGATATTAACAGTGACCTAAATATAGTATACAATGGTTTTAATAAACCGGAAAGTGTAGAAAATTGTCATTTATTAAAGTCGTTATTCAAAAAAAAAAAAAAAAAAAAAGGAAAATTGAAATTTATTAGAAAAAATATGATTTAGAGTAATAAAATTCCAGTTGGTTAGCTGAAAAAAGGGGTCATGGTTGGTACTTGATATATTTAGCAAACTGAGAAAATTGTTAGCTTTATCCTTTAAACAATTCAATAAAAATAATAACAGGCCTTCTCTTACCATATAATGTGTACACACAGAAAAAAGATTGATTGGAAAATGGTAACTACTATTAAAATTTAATAGTATTAAATAAAATTCTATCGCAGATGTTATAAATATTTAAATATAGGAGATTTTCTATACTTCTAATAATATTTCTATTTATATAAAGTAATAAGTGTTCTCACTGAAAACAATATGGTTGTAATGACCAATTAATTAGGAATTTACCAATTTGACTGGGACAATTAAACTTATTCCATTAGATTCTTTTAAATGTAATATATTATAGCACCTGCAACCAATATTTTTTGGCATAATAAACTTTCAGTTTCAATTATCAACACCTTGTTCAATTCTTAAAAAAATTCGATTACGATGAAAGAAAATCATTCAGATCGCTCAAAACAAAGAGAATTCAACTTATAATAATTTAGTTTTGACGTTTAGTAAGTAAAGAAAAAATAAAAAACAAAAATATTTGTAAAATATACACATATTTAAAAACTGCAATAAAAAACAATTTATATTCGAAGAATATTCCAAATAAATATAAAAAACAGCTAAAAATACATTTGCAAATTCCATACAATTTTAAAAAGTAAGTATCTTGTTATAATGTTTCTTAATAAAAAATATATTTAATGTTTCTTCCTTACAAACCGAATTCTATATTATCTGTTGGATATAGTGGACGGACGACGCTTTATTGAATAAATAATAATGCCGATGAGGTAAATACTTATAACATTATGAACAAATGCAGAACAACAATATGAAAATGTGGCTACTTAATTTCTTGAAGGGTAATTTGTTGCTAAAATTTGGAACTCATTGGGAAATACTCAACTTCAGCACACTCAATTTATAATAATAATTACCAATCCCTTCCTAGACCCAAAAATTATCTGTGATCAGTATTTATTACAATTTTTAATAACATGAATGTGTAGACCATAGAACATTAGTTTTTTTGTAATTTGTATATATATTTTGTAATTTATTTGATATTTTATTGAAATAAAAGGAAAAAAGAAAACAATAATTTTTTTGACATTTTATTTTAAAATTATAAATTTTATTTTAGGAACCGAATTTTTAGGTACTGTTTCAGTTGTAGCTAACGTTAGTTTCAGTCGTTGTAACTGAAAAGATATATACATCTACTAACTAATTGGTATATATAAATGAAATATTCAGCAATCTCAACCGTTTATTGTGATAGTTGGGGCAACCGACCAAATTCGATTGGCTAAAAATTCGGTTGTAACAACGAAACAGTTTTCTCTGTGTATGTATATACTGCAAAAATTTTCAACTTTAAACATTTTAAATAGATTCTTCATAAATTTTCTACATTCATAAAATATAGCACATTTAAATATAAGCATTTATATTTATTTTGAATTGTGATATTTATTTTTGACTAATTAGCAACTTTTTCTTTTTTGGTCTTTAATCAATTTATAAAAAACAAAAACTATAAAGTTTTTTTAACATAATTTTCCCTACATATTGTTTAGTCTTTTAATAAAATTAAATAAAGTTCAAAACTTTTTGTGTACAAGTTTTAGTACAAATTAATCACTAAATGTCTTGAATACAATATGACAAAAGTTGTACATTTTTGTTTTAGTAGTTGTTTAGTATTGTTATGTAAAATTAGTAAATTTTTTCTTAAATATTTAATGAAGTTTAGAAACAAATACACACGCATTACAAGAACTTAATGCGTAAACATATGAATAAATAAACATTTACACTCATGCTATTAACCCTTAAGGAATAGAAATAGTATTTTGTGAAAGAACAGTAAAATAAGATGAATTTACGTTTGCTTTTTAATTGGAAAATTAAAAATTTTTTATATCTCTTTACTTCTTAGACTTTATTAAAAATATTAAAATGTAACAAAAACTAGATCTATTTGCTTACAATTGAGAGTTAAGAAATTCAAAGGGATTCTTGCACAGCGATGCAGAATCAATTTTTGTTTTTTTTTGCTAATAAATCTGTAACTTTTAATCTTCACACAGAAAAAAAAGGCACCAACCACCAAAATTACATACAGAAAATGGATTGGTTGGAAAATGGTTACTATTATTAAAATTCAGCTAAGCAAATACAAAATGTATCGTAAATATTAAATTATTATATTTTTAATATATTTTAGCTTATTATAAAAAAATAATCATCAATATAATTGTATTGAAGTTCTTGTTGTTATAAAATTAGTTGCTTTGATCAATTTGTATGTTTTAAAATAAGTTGAAATCAATTGTTCAACATAACAGAATTAAGTTCATACTTCAAAACGAAATATTGGTGAATACTATAAAAAATTCATTTGTATTCAAATAATTTAAAATTTAACCATATTTTCATTTGCAACACCTAATAATTTTTTTTTAATTCGGTCACATTTCATAATAAAAAATTGATTCTGTTTTTACAACCGACAGAAAGTTGTATTAGTTAAATAAAAAATAAATTACAAATTTGTTTTGACATTTTTAAAATATTAATATCAATAAAATTTTGTTTCAAATAAATAGTAAAATTTTAATCTTTTGCTTAATTAAATAATGGGTAAGTTCGCATAAATGTGCAGGTGTTTATTGTATTATTCTGTATTTTTTCAGATAAATTAATCTTCAATGACTTCCTTGCCATATTCCAGATATTTATCAAAGCATTAGCTGTCATTTTTGGAGGATAATAAATCTTTTATAATTAATAATATGGTGAGATTTTACCTTAAAATACCTTGGTTTGCTATATTATATCTGTCCCGTTTAATGGTCCTAATTGTCCATTTGTCAAAAAAAAAGATGTCCATATAAAATCAAAGTTCCATTTTCTCCAGCATTGAGGTATGTGTGTTTGGCATGACTGACTGTAAGCTTATTACTAATTTTGTTAAATTTTCCTTTTGCAGTTGCAAACTTTTATGCCCATTAAGAATGTCCTGGATTTGTTTCTTTCAGTCCCGTTGTCCGTAATCGTTTTGTCCAATAATAAATGAAGCTATGGATAATAGTCCGAACCTAATCAAATTCGCTGTTTAGTGCGTTAAGTGTCATTATTTATGTATATTTTAATGAAAAACAAGCGCGAATGTTATATTCGTCTCGGCCGAATCTATATACCCACCATCAACTTTTTCAAGTTTTACGTTATATGAGAGGAGGGCGAACCACGTCCATTATTTATTCCGAGTTCCTAAAACTATTTGTAAAAAATTTCGTTGAAGTATGGGAGGTGTTCGGTAAAGTGGGCGTACCATGCCCATTTTTGGTTTCGAAGTTCATATCGACCCTCGAACTATTTGTACAAAAATTTCATTATCGCACATGCTTTTGTTTAAGAGATATTAGCAGAAAAGTATGAAATGAAGCTACTACGGACACCCTGTGTTTCTAGTTTTTTGCCTATAACTTTTTTTTTTTTTTGCTAATTTTCAATACCAAATAAACCTTATATAAGATAAATATTTAAGCCAAATTTCGTCCCCTTAGGTTGTACCGTTCGATCCCTATCCTGCTTTCAACAGATAGACTGACAGACGGACAGCTAGATCGACTCAGAATCCAACCAGTACCCAGAAAATATATACTCTGTGGGGTCTTAAATGATTCCTTCGACATGTTACACACGGAATGACAAAATCAATATACCCCCATCTTTTTGATGGTGGGTATAATAATAATAATAATAATAATAATAATAATAATAATAATAATAATAATAATAATAATAATAATAAAATTTTATTGTATAAGCCTAAATGTATGTAAGTTATTTTGAAAATATTTCAAACGAATTAAACAGTTGTGTATATCATAAAATATAGATATCCCAATCGTATTGTAAGATAGTACACGCAACCGACCAAATTCAATTGGCAAAAAATTTGGTTGCCACTATTCAACAGTTTAATCTCTGTGTATTCACTCATTTCAAAATTGTTTAAATTTGCATCTCTCACCAAAATGATTATATGATATACTAAAACTGTAAAAAAAATAAAAACGTAAAAAATTTCCAATTGAAAACTTTTTTAAATAAAGTAGATCATTGAATGAATTAAAAACTTAAATTGGAAACAAATTTTATTTGAATTTTGTCTGTTTTATTTTTGCTCAATATATTAAAATTTTGATGTAAAATGAAACAACTGGGTTAATTGAAAAATTTAAGCTAATAATTTTTTCTGTGCATTACAATAGCTATTGAGGCTGCAAATAGGGTACCCCTGATATAGAATATTTGTAACCATCGTATTGCAGTGTTTCCAGATTAGCTTTTTTAAGGCTAAATCTAGCCTTTTTATTTTTCTTTTGTGATTCTTAACATTGCCTTAAAAAGTCTAAAATTTTAGTATTTCAACAAAAAAGAAAATAAATTTTTATTTGCTTTTACTAATTTTATTTTTAAAGAAACATCCTTTTAACTATTTTGTGTAATTATTCTCACAAAAAAATCGAAATTATTAATATTTAACACAAATTTTTACCTGCGGCGCTTCATTCAAACTGATTTTATGGTCAGATTTAATATAAAATATCCTTAAAAAATTCCAAAAACTAATGACAATAAAAAAAATAATAATAATAAAAAATAAATACGTTTTTAAATTAAACATTATGTTAACTTTTCTCTGCCTTTTATTTTTTGGGGCATTTAGCTTTTTCTGACCTTTTTTAAAATCAAATTTAGGCTCTTTTTTTATCACATCCTGGCAACACTGATGTTAAACATATGTTTTTGTTGATAAAATAAACAACACAAAATATACTGTGGTTTAGTTAACTACAGAAGTAGACAAGGAATATCGTTGAAAAGTGTTACGGACTAGAAAAATCGATAATTTTGTTGTTAAATTTTTTAAATGATTCGATTATCGTTAAAATAAGTTACTGAATCGCAGTACTAGTCTTGAAATGCCGATCAGCATTTTAAATTTTTACAACAGAAATTAGTTCTTAGAGATAAAGGAATTTTTTTGCTGAGCCAGCGATTAAGAGATATCTCAGAGTCTGTACTGCACTGTTGGTGCTAGGTGAATAGGAGGGGGATAGAGAGAATAGTGTTTGTTAACATTGCACCAGGGAACGGCACTCTTAAATTTCACATTCTATATGATCTTTTTTCCGTGCTCTTATGTTTTAAACGGAAACAATTTTTAAACTTATAATTTAATAATATCTTTTGCTTTTAAACAATTTATGGTCTGTAATAAAAACTGTAATTGAATATTAAAACAGTTTGTTAAAAAAAGTATTAAAAATATATAAAATTAATAAATAATTATTCTCTCTTCACATGTAAGAGCATATAGATGTGACAAAATTAGGAGATAATTTGCCCATGTGCACTATTTTGCGGGTCGTGGATTTAGCTACTTATAAAAGTGAGATGAGCTTATTCTACAGATTAAAAAAAAAAAAAAATGTTGTCGTGGCCAATCGAAAACTAGATGAATGTGTAATATGTAATACTGGAACAAGTTCACCACTTTCATCACAACATATAAATATAACAGTGTAACGAAACCAACATTGAGACGATATTGCAATAACTTATTAGAGGGGGTTGGACATCCAAATGTCTCCGATAAATGACAGTTGATCGACATTTCAAGTCGATATAAATAATAAAAAGATTTAATGAAGTGAAGTATCACTTACAAATTTCAAAAAACCGAGTCGCTTGTATCCTTCTTTTGACACATGAGAAGTGTGTTTGTTCCCATTACTCTTAAGCCCAAAAAAATGAAAAAAATGATTACAGAATACAAATCCTATAAACTAAAATAGACAGAGTGTTGTAAATGAAGCCCTAAGCTTTCAGATAGATCTTCTCGTAGTCACTCTGTAACTATACAAGATAAGATACAGAGTGTTATATTGAATGCAAATTGATGCTTGTGACTGAAACTAAAAATTGATGGAGCATAAACAATTTTTTGTAGCTGAGACATTTTATACAGGATATGTGAAATTTGTTTTTTGTTTTACGTAATAGAATTTTATATTTTTTAGACTATTTTTTAGTAACTATGTTTTAACCTAAATATTTGAATTATTTATAGAATTATTTTTCTAAAGAATAAGAAATGAGCAAATTTACCTCGTCACTTTTACAGCAATATCTAAAATTCTTTAGATATTATTTTCTTACTCATATATATTGTTGTTTAAAGCCATTTAAAACATTATAGCAAAAAACCACATGAAAGTCATGTTGTTCTTATAAAAAAGAAAACCAGTAAACATTAAGATGATTAGTAGCATAGTTTGCAGAAAAAAGTTTTTCTAAAGATTTTTTTTTCTTGCATAAAATTTATACAAATTCTCTGCAAGCAACACATTTATTATTAAATATACATATTAGGAAAATTTAAAACAAGGATTTCAAAATGCGTAAGATTTTCTATAAATATGTATGTATGTATGTAAAGATTTTTAACCAGAAACCACAAAAACCACTAGAATAGAACAGAAAAAGCCAAGTATAGAACTAATATTTATGTTTATTAATAAAATATAAACAAAAGTTTAAGAATACTTTTTTTAAATAAGAAGAAAAAAAGTTAAAATTTTCAAATTTATATTAAAAGGCTATATTATTAAGAAAAACTTTTAACAGAGCTTAGGGGCTATTTAAAAAAAACTTTAAGATATAGAATTAATTATAGAATGTTAAATGATTTATGCTAAAGTTGCAGAATACAATTAATAATTAGATCAAATTATTATATTGTAGTTAATTGTCAAAAATTATCTACCTTTAATTAACTTTATTGTTGTTTGAAGTTTATTGTTAAACAGTTTTGTAAAATACACTTAAAGAAAACAACAGGTTGTATTGATATAGTGAAAGTGACATACATATTTATTAGAACTTTTGTTTGTATTATTTAGCTTAATTCATAACTTTTCTGTTCTATTCTTTACTTTATTCTGGTATATACATCATCTAAAGCTATTTTATATTATGGTGAACATTTAGAGAATATTTTTATTTCGTTTTCTTTTCATTTTGGAAAACTCTTAAAAAAAACACATAAAAGTGCTTTAACTGTCATCAGAAAGTAATTACCACAGTGTATGTATAAACACATATACACTAACACACGCAAACTTGCACAAATACTCTTGTAGAAATTTACATCAACATTTGCACATACATAATTAAGAAAACGCCTTTAGAAAAGCCTCAATTTAGTGAAGCATAACTCAATTAACTATGTTGCTATTTTTGCTCTCTGCCGCACTTTTGCTACTGTTTCACTACCAAGCAGCTCTGAGCACTTATGATAAATTTCTGATTAATCTTATCACTATGAATCAACACTTGTTTAAGTAAGAGATATCAGACTAATTATTTTAACATAAAGGGATATGTACTGAACCTTCTGAGAAATGGCATATACGAGTAAGTGTTAAATAAGAATAAAATTAAATTCTAAATTGTTTATTCTCCAGTTGTCTGTTGAAATAAGCTTTATAAAGACTCCCCGTAAATGAGTGACTACTAATTTTAAACAGTTATATTATCGGATAAGGTCATAAGAATTTTGTTATTTAAAATCCATATATACAATATCAAATTATGATATATGGGTTTCTATAATTCTTGAAGAGTTTATTTCATCAAATGGGCTCTTTTTTTTACTGATTTTAGAATATTTGTCCATATTTTTTATAGCAACTGTCAAATAAAGTTTTTAGCATATAGGTAAAAAAAGAAAAGCTATATGTCCCATGAAACATTATATTTGGAGATTCCAGCAACAAAGGTAAAATTTGGGAAGTATGTATTGATTGGTGATTGGGATAGTTTTCAATTCTAAAAAAATCTCCGTGAAGCTAACCTTTCGGAAAAGTATACAGTTATTATATGTTCTTAAAGAAAAATTAATTTTTGGAAAGAAAGAGTGCAAAACGTTTTGAAAAAAAAAAAAAAAAAAATTATAATATTGGCAATTTTCAATTTCAAAGCCGTTTATTTTTGGACCAGGTAAAGGTAACCACTTCAAATTTCCTAAAATCAATTTTTTTTTTCTTAATACTTAAGCTTTAAGATGATGTAAAAATTGGCCATCCAGAAGGGTCTGTAGGGTTACTCTTCCAAAGTTTGAATTGCACACTCTTCTGCTGTGGCTATGTGACAGTTAATATAGAGGCAAACAGCCGTTTAGAAGTTACACATTTATTTCTATAAAATTTCAATCCCGCCTTATTGTGCAATGTTCATAAAGTATACATTTATTAAGAAATTAAAAAAAAAAATATATAATTTTTATAAAAATTATTCAAAATAAAATTATTCCCGATTTAGAAAAAAAATATATATATATATTTTTATATATTTTTTCTATATATATATATATATATATATATATATATATATATATATATATATATATATATATATATATATATATATATATTTTTTTTTTTTTTGTCTGAGAAAATAGACAAAAAGAAAATAAGATGGGGGCTATATGGATTTTGTCATTCCGTGTGTAACATGTCAAAAGAATAATTTAAGACACCATAAAGTATATATCTTGTGGGTCCTCGTTCGATTCTGAGTCGATCTAGCTATGTCCGTCTGTCTGTCTGTCTGTTGAAAGCAGGATAGGGCTCGAATGGGACAACGTAGGGGGACGAAATTTTGCGAAATATAAGGTTTATTATACCCACCATCAAAAAGATGCGGGTATATTGATTTTGTCATTCCGTGTATAACATGTCGAAGGAATCATTTAAGACCCCACAAAGTATATATTTTCTAAATCCTGGTTGGATTCTGAGTCGATCTAGCTATGTCCGTCCGTCTGTCCGTCTGTTGAAAGCAGGATAGGGCTCGAACTGGAGAACGTAGGGGGACGAAATTTGGTACAAATATTTTTTTTTATTTATTTATTTCGATCGATCTAGCTATGTCCGTCCGTCCGTCTGTTGAAAGCAGGATAGGGGTCGAACTGGAGAACGTAGGGGGACGAAATTTGGTACAAATATTTTATGTAAGGTTTGTTTGGAATTGAAAATGGGCAAAATCGGTTAATAAACAAAAAAGTTATGGGCTAAAAACTAGAAACACAGGGTGAAATTTTGTATACATAGTTCGGGGGTCAATATAAATGCGAAAACCAAAAATGGGCGTGGTCCGCCCACTTTACCGCCCACCTCCCATATAAGGTGAAATTGTGTTCAAATAGTTCAAGGACCAATGTAAACTCGGAAACAAAAAATACCACCCACCTCCCATATAACGTAAAATTTGAAAAAGTTGATGGTGGGTATATAGATTCGGCCGAGCCGAATATAAAATTCGTGCTTGTTTGGTATTGAAGATGGCCAAAATCGGTTTATAAACAAAAAAGTTATGGGTTAAAAACTTGAAGCACAAAGTGTCCGTTGTAGCTTCATTTCATACTTTTCTGCTGATATCTCTTAAACAAAAGCATGTACGACAACGGTATTTTGTACGGATAGTTCGGTGGTCGATATAAACTTGGAAATCAAAAATGGACATGGTCCGCCAACTTCACCGCCTACTTCCCATATATGGTGAAACGTCAACGAAATGTTGTACAAATAGTTCAAGGATCAATGTAAACTCGGAAACAAAAAGTGGGCGTGGTCCACCCACTTTAATGCCTATTTCCCATATAACGAAAAAGTTGATGGTGGGTTTATAGATTCGGTCGAGCCGAATATAACATTCACGCTTGTTCAAATCTTTAATTTAAGTAAAAGTACCAATTAAAAAAAAAATAAATAAATCCATCGGTTTAAAAAAAGTACCAAGTAGTAACAGTATTATAAAAAAAACGAAGAAAATTTTCAAAAAATATACCAATTTAACAAAAAACACAATTTGAGAATGGTATACATTTTTAAAAGTGAATTATAAATTATTCAGAAAAGTGCCAATTGTTAAAAAATAAAACAGCAATTTTAAGGAGGTACACATTTGTTATGAAAGTGCCCTTATGAAAAAAATCTAAATTTCCAAAACAAATTCAGTTTTAATATAAATTTAAAAAAGGACAAAATACAAATGAGTGCACAATAAAATACACAATTTTTAAAATAAATTACCAGTTTTTGAAAAGCGACAAGTATTGAAAAAAAAAAAAAAAATATATTATAAAGTTCTAAATTGTCATTAAATGGCCTGTATTTAAATAATCATATCAAATGGGAAAAGAAGATATAACCATACACTGAATTAAAAATTATCTTAGTTAGTATATCTTCTTCAGAAACATCGGCACTTAAAAAAACTTTTTTATTATATTTTATTTGCTTTTGCTAGAAAAGCTACAAAATCTGAGGTTTCATGGATGAAATATTATTTGGAAATGTAGTGCAATATTTGCAAACATATACCATTAGTATTTATGAAAAAAAAAAAAAAAAATATGTGAACAATTAAAATTTTTTTCATTACCCAATATTTCAATTGTGGCTTCTTATTCTAACGAAGATATCTTACAAAAGTATCATTAAAAAATACTAAGAATTGTTACAAATGAATATTAGATAAGATATTATTCACAATGACCTTGATGTTCCTAAAATTAAAGATGAAATAATAAAGTTTAGTACAAATTACCTGAATAGACTTAGTAATCACTCAAATATTCTTGCAATATCGCTGTTAAATGACAGTGATGAAGTAAGACGACTAAAAAGATTTGCTTAATATTTTTATTGTAAATAGATTGCTAATAAATATATTGAAAAAACCCAATACGCTACAATACCCTAGTTTTCCCTACTACAAATAAAACTACACTGCCATGTGCAGAACTGCAGGATATTTAAGAAACCCTCATACCTGTTTAAGTGTTATGGTATAAACATACATACATGCGAATCCAGCATTTATATTTATAATGAATGTGAATGATATGGCATTTTAAATGCAGAGAGGTCCAGAAAAAAAAAACAAGAATTTAAATTTTAAGCAATTTTTTTTTAAGGAAAATTTTAAAGCAAAAAAATAAAAATATATTTATTTAAATGAATAATAAAATTTTATATAACAATGAAATTAAAATTCTTTTAAAGTTCTAAAGGCCCCTTTAAACGATCAAATTTATCTGACGATTTGTCTGATAATTAAAACATTTGATAGTGTCATGTTTTGAATACGACAGTCGTACGATTGTTTGAAGAAAATCAAAAATGATTAATATTTTGTTTGGTTTGATGATAGGTTGTACAGTTTAAGTACAAGTCGTACGATTTAAAAATTAAAACATTGGATTTTATACGTAATTTGTACAATAAAAACATTTGTGCATATATTTATAAAAATATTTGGTAATAGTTTATTTATTTTTACAAAAGTGTTTGCGAAAACTTAGAAAATTTCTTTTTCTATCTTAAAATTTGAAAACTCATACAACTATGTAAACCTCTCTCTGCGTGCCATTCACTAACACAACTCTGCAATTTTAATTTTTAATAAATGGTTTATCTATTAAGCTTTTGTCTTGTTCTTGTTCATCAGCCATATTATACTTAAAGTAATACTCACAAACTCACACTCAAGCACACGTACAAATACATAATAAATAAATTTCTATTTAGTTTAGCTGTATTAGTCAGTGTGAATGTAAAATTCAAACTAAATATATTGCAAAGCGTGTCTATCTATATACATTTCAATTTGTGCGTACAAGTGTGAGAATCAATGTATAAGATGTGGTGCTTGTCGTCTTATGGCAGTAGCATAGTAACTCAATTTTCAAGTTAATTAATCATAAATTCGTAATTACTTTGATATCAAACAATATTATTTATAGGAAGAAAAAAAAAAAAAAAAAGGAACGCATAAAAACAACAACAACGGCAATCACAATAAAAATTAAGCGGAAAGGGAGGAAACATAACAATACAAAATAAACTTTTTGTCAAACATATATTTGTATATATTATATATAAATAAATAATTATAATCTAAGATACAAACACACTTAAATATGTATATGAAGTATACAAGACAAAAAAGGGCTTAAGAATAATTAAACAAATTCATTTGAATTTCTAAGAAATTGAAAATTCTTATTAAAGAATAAACTAGAAAAAGTTCTAAAGAGAAGGTTTTTCCAAATTTATGTAATTACTTGAGGAAAAAGTTTAATGGAATAAAGGAATAAAGGATTGATAAATTGAATATTTAATTTTTCGAAATAATGTGGAATTTTAATTATTTTGTTTATTTTGTTGTCATTTATATAAAGTTAAAGTTATTAGATAAATTTGAATGTTTCTTAGTTTTGTTTTTGGATAGTAAATTGTTTTATGTAATTTTGGCAAGGTCATAGAATCTCAAGGGAGGTATTTAAATTAATTCAATATTCATTAAAATTACACTGGTCGACAAAAAAATCCTGCACCAAAGACGAATAGTTGGACTTGATGTGGTAAACACAGATCTGCTTTCAGTTCTTTTCCATCAGGTTTGGATTTTTTTTATTGGCGTGTCTAATATTTCTCCTACAGTAAGGCCATTACTCTAGTATATTTCCTCATAACTCAAGAACGGTATGAACGATTGACCAAAGTGATAAACCAAAAGATGCATACTAAAAATATCTTCAAATCCCCCAAACCTAATTTTTTATGTGCTCAATAGTTTCGAATTTGTTTTGAAATAAGTGTGCAAAAAAAAAAGTCATTTCCATGCAAAATTTTAGATTTTTTTGTTACTTAAATTTTGTTTAATAAATGAAAACATCAAAAATGTAAAAGTTTATCATCTTTATTTAAAGCCTCAAAGCTGGTAATGCTGCGAACAAAATAAGCTATGTATCTTCAAAATTGATGCACAAATCGTGATTTTATTCACAGTTAAGTAAAATACCCATATTACATACAATTGAGTAGAAATATAGTGGTGGAAAATTTTTTTTTATTTTTTCTTGAAACAAAAGTAGGTAGACTAGGTGGATGTTGATGAGTTAAACAAGAATCTGTATTCATTTTTTTCTATCACGTACTGATTTTTTTTAGATGCATGACTAATATTACCACCTTATTCTGCGGTCACACTATAAAATTCGAGAATGGTTTGTCACACTTAGAGTATAACTCAAGAACCGTTTACACGATTTTGATAAATGATACACCAAAAGATCTTAAGGTGTGTCAACAATATTTTTCATTCGCTCAAGAATTTCAGAGTTATGGATCAAAATTTTCACCATTTAAAAGAAATGCATTTTTTTCGCTATTAATTACCTAATAACTATAGGAATATTAGCAAAAAATTATGTAAATTCAGCTCAAATACAGTTTAAGTCGCTATATACTGGAGTTTAATTTATCTTAATTGGACAAATCTTTCTCGATTTATACAAGTTTGACTGCCTAAAGGCGAGGTCATAATTTTCATGCAAAATTTTAGATTTTTTTTTAATTAAATTTCTTTTTATAAATCAAAACATCAAAAATGTAACAATTTATCATCTTTATTTTAAAGCTGGTAATGCTGCGAACAAAATAAACTATGTATCTTCAAAATTGATGAACAAATCGTATTTTTACAGTTAAGTAAAAAAACCCATATTACATACAATTGTGTAAAAATACAGTGGTGGACAAAAAAATTTATTTTTTTTTTATTTTTTCTTGTAACAAAAATAGGTAGACTAGGTGCATTTTGATGAGTTAAACAAGAATCTGTATTCACTTTTTTTCTATCACGTACTGATATTTTTTAGGTGCATGACTACTATTACCACCTTATTCAGCGGTCACACTATAAAATTCGAGAATGGTTTCTCAAACTTAGACTATAACTCAAGAACTGTTTACACGATTTTGATAAGTGATACACCAAAAGATGCATACGAAAATCTTTAAGGTGTGTCAAGAATATTTTTCATTCGTCCAAGAATTTCATTCGTTATGAACCAAAATTTTCACCATTTAAAAAAAAAAAAAAAAAAATGTTTTTTTCGCTACTAATTACCGAAAAACTATAGAAATATTAATTGGACAAAAAGTTATGTAAATTCAGCTCAAAGACAATTTAGGTCGCTATATATTGGAGTTTAATTTATCTTAATTGGACAAATCTTTCTCGATTTATACAAATTTGATTGCCTAAAGGCGAGGTCATAGTAGTCATGCCCATAAAAAAATCATTACGTGATAGAAAAAAAGTAAAAGTTGAGTCAAATTTAGTTAAATTCCATCTAATCCGTCTATTTTTTTTTTTTAATTAAGACGAAAAAAGCATTTTTTTTTTCTTTTTTTTGCCCGCTAGTGTATTTCCACTTAACTGTAGGTATGCATGGATATCCTAACTTAACTGTGAATCCAATCACGATTTGTGCATCAATTTTTATGATACGTGACTTTGTTGACTCGCAGTTTTGCCAGCTTTGTGATAAAGGTGATAAACTGAAACAATTTTGATGTTTTCACTTTTAAAAAGAAGTTTTAGTAAAAAAAAGAAATCTTGAATTTTGCATGAACAAATTTTTTTTTCGACACTAATTTCGAAATATCTCCTAAACTATTGATCGGATAAAAATAAGCCTATTTTATTCCACACATTTTGGTGTATTATTTATTTAGATCGTGCATACCGTTCTCGAGTTATGGTGAAATATTCTCGAGTTATCGTCGTATTTAGGATGCAATATAAGACAAGCCCGTAAACAAAAATCTCTACCTGATGGGAAAAACTGAAAGCAGATTCGAGTTTAGCATCTAGTCTTCATATTTAGAAGGAATTTTAATATGAATTTCGTTAAGAAAAAAAAAATAATAATAATAATATTTCTATTCTGATTACAGTTAATATCTGCTAAGGTCATTGCAGAGAAAAATTATAAAAAAAATAGGAACGTTTTTAAAGTTAGTTTGTTATTAGCAAAACGTAAAAACTTCAATTAACCCTACGGTACATACCCGAGTACCGTTTTTTCAAGAAAATTTAATGAATGAATTCCTTTAATTTTTTTAATATCATGTAATAATATCTAACACTACTACTCCAAATATTGAAATTATTTCCTATATTCGTGCTAAAGAATGTAAACTTTCGATATTGTAGCTCCAAACTTGATAGAACGCTATGCCAACACTGACAACATTCCTTAGAGTTGTAAAAAAATTACTCTCAGACGTGACATTTTTTCGGTGAGGATATTATATGGATCCTGTACTTAATTGTGGATGAAGTTAGTGCTAACATTCTTTAGGACTGTAAGAACGTTATAGTCTGTCTCGATCGATTTTCCTAGGGATTTTATGTGGAAAGTTTATTTTGTTGTAGATCAAGTCTTGTTGTAAAGTTTAAAATTACAATTTATACTTTTTACAATACTTTGTTAAAAAAAAGTCATGTTTAGCAATACTAATTTATACAACTTATGATGATTTTCGGAAATGGTCCTTATATGAGAGTTATGGATTTTTGACATGCGAAACTTAAAAAAAAAATGTTATAGATTAGTTTTTAAGTTTATAAAAATTATTTTATAAAATTTAATAGGGTTTCTAATGTCTATAAAATGTTTATATGTACTAAATTATGCAATAATAAATAAACATATGAGTGTCATAACCCTATTCTAGAAGAACAAATTTATGGGGACTTGGTTATAATAAGTAACCACTATAAACTAATTTTAACAAAGCTTTTTCCTGCATCATATAAAGCCAAAACTCATACAATTATTTCAAAAACTGCGATTAGTGACTTCATTAAAAGTTTAATATGGACTGCCAGACAGAAGTTAAAATACTCAAACATATTTTTCTGCATATATTTACCGATTTGCTTTAAGATCTGTGACCAGTTAAATAGTTGTAATAAATAATTTGTATAAAATTGAATATTTTTTTCAATTAAATCAACGAAAATTACACTATGGTACCCGGGTACCACGGATATTGACCGTAGGGTTAATTTTTCTAATTGTAGTAAAAATTCCTAAAAGTGTCTATTCAAGATGTATGATTAATATTGCAGATATTTAAATGTTGCATATACGCAATTGCATATTTAAAAATCATTGCATACCTTTTGGAGGCGAATAGTGAACTTAGGCGTATGATAAGTTTTAATTCACAATATGGGTCTAAAAGTCAACACATACATATTTTTTTGATTTTTTTTTTTTTTTTTGTTTCTTGTATAATTTTACAAAATTTTAAATTTTTTCTCGACATATTTATGGAGAATCACAAAAATTTACAGTTCTTTTTTTAAATTTTTAAAGACTTTAAACTTTTTATTTTAAATATCTTTCCTTAAGATTTATTCAAAGTTGTTGTTTAAATGTTTTTATCAGCAAAATTAAAATATTTCTTTAATCAGCTTCTAAGCTTTTTTAAAAAAAATGTATATGGTTATCCTTTTATATAAATGCATTTCTGTGTACAAATTCAAAGATATTATTGTAATAATAAAATAAGAAAATTATAATTCAAGTCATATTTTTTCAATAAATATTGATCATCTATTATACGGGTATTATTATCTAACTTACAAAATCAAATAATCACAAAAAGAAAAAAAAGTTGTAAATGCATCAGAAGTAGACAAGAAAAATAAGTTTGTGATAAAAAGAAAACTAAGAAGACTTCAAGTTATATAAAGTAAAATAAGAGTAGGTTAGGGTGTTATACAACACACACTATAATGAAAGAAGTAAGAAAATTATATTTTGTAATTGTTTAAATTAATTAAGGTAAATACTTCTAAAATCAGTATTTTTACTTTATATAAATCATAAAAAATAAATATATGGCCTGGATTATAAAATGGGTTATATACAAAATTTTATTTAAATTTCGGCCTGTTATTTGATTGCACAGTTTAGATGGACGGACAGATGGGCTTTCCATAAAGATTAGTATATTTTATGTTGAGTTTAGTACTAATTTTTTCTTCAGTATTAAGTTTGGCTCTAAGAGCTTAGATAGTTCTATGTGACTGATTTGAGAAACAGAGTCAACTCATGTTTGACTTTTTGCATATAAAAGTTATAGATTAAAATTGTTTTCTACAACTTTTCAGAAATTACTTTTATTTTAATATTTATTTACTTGATGCTTTTTTTAGATCGAAAATTTGGCAAATGTTATGAAATTATTTTAAACATAATAATATTTTTTTTTTATAGTATTATTTTTTACAAGCCTTTTAATAGCCTCTAAATACTTCTTTCCGCTACAATATCAATTGTCTAGCAATCAAATATTCTTGCACAATGATGTCTGTAAATTTGCTTTGTACTTGACTTTTAAACATAAAAGATCTTCGGCTATATTATAAAGTTTTTTTTCCTATCTGTAAAGTTTTTTAAAAATCTTAAAAACACGTACTACTGCATAAGAAATATCCCAGCGAGCAATATTTAACAAATTAGTATTTATTATTATACCCACCATCAAAAAGATGGGTGGTATATTGATTTTGTCATTCCGTGTATAACGTGTCGAAAGAATCATTTAGGACCCCATAAAGTATATATTTTCTGGGTTCTGGTTTGATTTTGAGTCGATCTAGCCATGTCCGTCCGTCTGTCTGTCTGTTGAAAGCAGGATAGGGCTCGAACGGGACAACCTAGGGGAACGAAAATTGGCTCAAATATTTATCTTATATAAGGTTTATTTGGTACTGAAAACAAAATCGTTTAATAAACAAAAAAGTTATGGACTAAATACTAGAAGCACAGGGTGTCCGTTGTAGCTTCATTTCATACTTTTCTGCTTATATTTCTTAAACAAAAGCATGTAGTACAACAAAATTTTGTACAGATTGTTCGAGGGTCGATATAAACTTTGAAACCAAAAATGGGTGTTGTCCGCCCTCTTTACCGCCCATCTCATAAGGTGGAAAGTCAACGAAGTTTTGTACAAATAGTTCAAGAGCCATGTAAAATCGGAAACAAAAAATAGGCGTGGTGCAACCACTTTACCGCCTACCTCCCAAATAACGTAAAATTTGAAAAAGTTGATGGTGGGTATATAGATTCGGCCAAACCGAATATAACATTCTCGCTTGTTTTTTCCATATCATGAAACTTATTCCACTGTTTACCAGAAAAATAGGTTTTACAATAGATTTTTTCAGGAAGTACACTAAATATTTAAATGTCCGGTTGAAAAAAAGAGATTTGAATGAAGTTTCTTATCATGAATTTTTTAAAAACTAATTGAAACTCAAACATTTTTCTTGTTAAAATTTACTGATTTCGTAATCATTGGTAGGAATCTGAATACGTATTTTTAAATTTTTGTCTAAATTTTTCTTGTATTTAGCTTATGAAATCATATTCTTTGTATGGTTTTTCTAATCAAAGGTTCCCCGAATCACAATGTATTGCGCAAATAAATGTTATTGCTACCCGGTTAAAACTTAGTAATGTTATAATTATGGTTAATATACTTACGATAATGATTTCAAAGCTATGCCAACATCCATATCTCAGTCTTCATTATCTAGAAGTTCTTTTATGTCAACGTTTAACTTTTCTCTGCATTACTTGCAACTAATTATGTAACTATTGAGCAGATTGATATGCATATTTGAGTTATCTATTACTAAAGGCCCTACTTGAAAGCACATATGGTAACTAGTTGCATCTAAAGATATCACACTGTCGCGCGTTGGGGTAAGAGGGGTCGAAAATGGCGCTTAATTCAGGGAAAGGTTATATCAATATTTTAATAATCACGTTTTATTTTCTTATTGATTATTAGTTTAAAAAATTTAGTATTAGAATATTAAGATTTTTTTTAGCAGAACAGAAATGTCTGTCCGTCCGTCTATACATTAGATTTAAATGGGTTGAAAATTATGCATAATTCAGAGAAGGGTGGTATCAACACTTTAATTATCACGTTTAATTTTTCTATTTATTAGTAAGTAAGAATTTATTTTTAGAATTATAACATGTTTTTTGGATGAATGGTAATGTCTGTCCTTTCGTCTATACATTTGAAAAGGTGATATCCAAATTTCGATGATCACTTTCTATTTTTCCTATTTATTAGTTAGTAAACACATACATTTTTAAAATTCTAAAATATTTTTTGGCACTCGAAAAATATCCGTCCGTCTGTCTATACATTTGGGTTAAATGTGTCAAAAATGCCACTTAATTCGGGGAAAGGTGATATCAAAAGATTAATACCTTCATTTGATTTTTATATTAATCGAGAAGTGGAAAAAAAATATCTTTTGAATTTGAAGATTTTTTTTAAGAATTCTAATGTCTGTCCATCTGTCCGTCTGTTTGTTAATTTTAGCAAAGTTTCCCGTTCAAAATCGTTTAATTTTTGACTCAATATTGACTAAAGATTTTCTTTGTTCGATAGATAATTTTGCTTTTAACCAACCACATAAAATATAATAAAATCGGTTGGAAATATTTGGCTATATATGGAAAAATCTTAACCAAGATCTTGTAAAATTGAGATTTTTTAAAATTCAAATGTATATAACTCGAAAAATATATAAGATAAGTAGTACGTGCAAGCATGTTTTCTAAAGGATTTATGATTAATGTACTTCATATAATATAAAAATCTTGGAAATCGGGTAAGGAACAAAAATTCGGTAGTGGTTAAACCTTTTCCATGACACGAGTTGTCTATTTTGAACCCCTATAGATCCTCTCCTGTTGCAAATATTGGACCCCACTTCTAAACTAAAAATGCTACTGTTCTCTGCTACACCTGTGTGAAATTTCATGCAAATCCAACCAGATTAGAAGTTACAGATTTATTTCGATTCTTCCCCACTGTTTAATGTTTGATAAAGCAAAGAAAATGTCTGGCAATTAAGCTGTTTTTTTGTATGAAATCTACTGGAGTTTTTTCACAAAAAATGTTATTTTCTCAAATCGAGCTACCTATGCGCACAATTTCAGAATATTAAAGTAGACAATATGTTGTATTTTTCAGACAATTTTCAGAACAAACATCCTGTAACATTTTTAGTTGCACTCCATGAAAATTGAAAATTAGTGTATCTTTGGACAATTTTCAAAAAAATAACCTGGGAAAAAAATAATTTACCAATTCTTGAATAAAAATAAACTCAAATACCTGAAGTTAATGGTTCCATTTTAAATTTTTCCTTCAAAGCAGTTTTTATTAAAAAAAAATTCACCGAAAGTTAATGAAAATTGAATTTTTTGCATTTTTTCTAAAATATAAAAAAATGTTGAAATTTGACAGCTCAGTACACAAAAACAACGCAACCTAGGCTAATGATTTTAATTGATGTTGATACATAATTTTGTCTATTTTTATTCGGTATCCAACTTTATTACAAAAAAATAATTTTCAAATTTCAATTAAACGCCCCCTTTTGCCCCAAAGTGAGACGTCCCAAAATGCTTTAAGAAATAATGTTAATGTTTGAAGATAAATGAAAATTAAAAATTATATAGCAATGAAATTTTGACACAATATAGATAAAATTACCCTAAAATCAGAATATTAAAAAACCTTTAATTTTTTTGTACTAAAATACCAAAAATTTCAGTCCGGGGAAAACTTGTTTAAAAAATTGACTTTTTAAATAAAATTATTAGCCAGCTCTTGTGAAAGGTGTGGCTTAAAGAAAAATCTTTTGTGTTTAATCAATATATGACGATATATAGCTAATATATTTTTTGCTGACCTCAGCTTTAAACATTAAGGATTATAAAAAAAAAAAAATCACAAAGTTTGAATAGGGCTTGGAGCAATATCATTCCCCAAGTGCCTCTGATTTTATTTTGCGTGCAATTGCTTTAACATTATTTTTTATTCTTATTATTATTATTATTTTTTTAAATAATTAAAAAATTCTAAAGTCCAGAATTTTTTTTTATATTATAATCATAAACGAATTTTTGGCAAATTTTTTCTTAAATTAATAGATACATAATTCAGCAGATTTAAAAATATCAAACTTAATCACTTATATTTTTATAAAGATGGATGATTTCTTAATTTATAATTATATAGTTTTAGTTGCATGAAAAATTTGAGCTTCAAACGAGAAATTCAATTCCATTCAAACTATTGTTAACTCAATTTTGAACCAAAACAACAAATTCACATTGTATGCGTTTCAATGGTTTGAAGTTAATATTTTATTGATTTTTTTCTTCTCGTATGCAATAGACATTTTTATGTTCCTATGTTATTTATACAATTACAAATTTATTGAAAGCAATATTACTGCAGTGATTCTTAAAGTGGCCTTTATTTTAGATATCACTGTAAATCACTGCAAAAAATAGTAACTAATATTTACACTATTGCTGTTAAGTAAGTTGACGAACTGAATGTATTTCCGATGCTTATAGAAGGCAATAACTAAAATAGTGCAAAAATTTAAATAATAATAATAACAAAATGCTAATATAATAGTTTGCTAATACAATTGCAAAATTTTTCCCTTAAAAGACATTGAGAATCTCTGTATTATTTGATTGGGTTCATTGCATATATATTTCTTTTATATTGACATATGTTAAAGAAAGAGAGAGTGTTAAAATCTATTTGTCTGTGTGTAAGTCATCTTACACTTCAATGAATTTGCAACAACAAAAATAAAAAAGTATATGTATGCTATTTTTTCTTAGTAGTAAGAGTTATAAAGAAAAGGTTGCAGCAATTTTGTGCTTCATTTAAAAATTTGTATTTTCATATAATTTTAATAGAGCTAACATTACTCTTTCTTCTGGGAACATTATTATCTATTTAAGAACAATTTTCTAAATAAATGCATTATTAGCTAACGTATAAGTAATGAGGTATTATAAAAACATCATATTATACATATGCACTAAATACACATTAATATTTGTAAATGTTATTCATTATGCAAATTTTAAATTTATAAAAGCTTTGCTTGTTTCTTTAAATATTTCATAAATTTCAAAATTTTATTAAGAATATGAAAAAAATATTTTTACCATTTTAAATGTCAGATTTACCAAATTTTATGTTTGGTTTTTCTCTTAACTATGTTCCGGTTAACTAAAGAAAGGTAAAGATCATCTTTATACCAGAAATCGGCAAAAGAAGTCACGTGAATGTGAAAGTCTTTCGACCAATAAGTGTTTCATCCTTTTAACTTAAGACTCTTAAAAGACTCATTGACTCTCATATACGCCAGCGACTTGAAGGTACTAATTACCTCTCAAGTAGCCAGCACGCATACCTTAAAGGTAGTTCTACAGAAACAGCTCTACACGAGGTCGTTAGAGTTATAGAGGGATTGTCATTGTGTGGAATTCCAGCAATACACAGTGGCAGACTTCTTAGATATCGAGGAAGCCTTCAATAACGTGACGATTCTTGTAATTCAAAATGCTCTTACCAATTTAGATATTAAAGAGTATATCAGCAACTGGCTGTTATACATGCTGAACTAAATAACAGGGAGTTGTGATCTCTCTACTGCCTTGGGTTATTGCTTTTAACTCAATTTTCATAGAACTAGACAATAAAGGAATAAAAGTCATTGCTTATGCGGATGATGTTGTGATACTGGTATCAGATCTGTATCCAGATGTGATAAGTGATATTATGTCTAATGATTTGGATTTAGGTAAACAGCAACTGGGTGACAGAGAGTGTTCTAGGATTTAATCCAAATAAGACAGAACTGGTGCTACTGACAACAAAGACCAAGATACAGAGCTTTAAGCTGCCGCGGTTGAGGAACTGCGAAATTCCTCTTTCAACAAATGCAAAATACCTAGGCATTATATTAGATTCAAAACTGTCATGGAAGCTGAATACTCTACATAGAGTTAAGAAGGCTACGGTAGCCTACTACACCTATCGTAAGATGTTCAGTGGACATAGGGAATTCCGTCCCAATATGGTTAAATAATGTATACAGCTATAGTACATCCAATCCTTACTTACGGATTTCTAGTATGTTGCACTGCATAAAAAAAGAAATATGTAGTAGACTAGTTATATAGAATCCAAAGATCAGCATGTATTAAAATTAAAGGGACACTAAAGAAGCAGTGAATACTATACTGCACCTTCTTTCAATTGAACTTTACATAATGGTCATATCTGCGAGTTAGCAAGATAAGGATCTGCCTTAAATATTTCCGACGCGGTATCAGTTGCTACACCGCTTGGTACTATTAAAAGTAGTATCTTCAAGCATTAATTGGACAAGGCTAAAAATAGGTGACATAATCTCGACACATGCAGGGTCGCCAGGGAAACATGGTCCTCTTATAACGTAAACCGCACAATGCAACTCATAAATCACAATCGGAAGCATGTATCGAGATTGCTGTAAGTATTAACTGGATGTTAGGAATACATGTAAGTCTAATCGGATTTCCATTCAACGACTACTGTCGTGGCAGCTTCTCTGCGAATGCCCTGCCTTGTTAATCAAGAGACAAAGATTCCTAGACAGATACATACTAGACATGAGGTATTTGGGTCAAAGCTTAATGACCTGCTGAGATACCTCACAGCTACTCCGTATAATAGGACAAGTGTTTTGTCCTATGCACGACACACCTGACTAGTTGTATGGACATTCAGACTCTATTTGACAGTTTGCGCATAGTAAACTACCATGAAAACCAACCAAGCTAATTTTATATTTTAAAATTACCTATAAATTTAATTTCTATATTTATTAAATTTTAGGACCCAAAAATTAGTTACTCTAACCTTTTTATATAAAATAACAGTGTCTTTAAACTATTTATATATTTTTATCTAATTTTATACTATTCAATTCTTATTAGTCCTTTTAATAGTTTTTTCTTTTCCTTAACTCAATCTTAACTACAATTGTATCCCTTTTTATTCTGTGAGCAATTTTTTTCTTTTTAATCTCTATTAAATTATTTTCCATCAATTTATTTAAATGTATTTTACAACAAATGACCAAAAGAAATAAATTTGTTTCATCTTTGTGACACTTTAGATTGATTTTTTTTATTTTATTTTTTTTGTTTGAAAGAAATAAAGTTGTAAAGTAACTGAAAAGAAATGCAAATAAAATGGTGGTGATCAAATATTTATTTAGTAAACTTTAACCGGTTTTATATTTCTTGTTGCCTTTTTATTTCAGTTTTTTTTTTTTCTTAACTGGTTTTGGTGTCCATAGGGAAATTGAAAAGAAAATTCTATTCTATTCAATTTGTATTTTTCAACATCATCAATTTTCTTTAATATTTTTTTTTTTTTAAATAAGAAAAAGAAATATTTTTTTCTATGGTATTTATGTAATGGTAGATACAATAAGGTTAAGTATTAAAATGAAAGTAATTTAAAATTTATAGGTTATATTTTAAACAAACTTTTTGTTATTTAGTTTTTAAGTTAAAAAAAATTAGGGTTTTTAAAGATAATATTGCTTAAAATATCAATAAATTTGGTAAAATTTTTGACTAAATGTCTTAAATATTCAATTTCTTATTTAAATAAATTTAGCATTACAAAATACTAATACAAAAAGGACGTATGAGTAATATTCAATTATGTACCTATAGCAGAGATGCGCAATTTGCCAATTTTCTGACTCGCGACGTTAGACTACAAATTCTGCTTACGCAGTGCTGCTTCACATGTACACTATAAACTTTGTTCTACTGTTGCTCTCTCAACAGATTACGCTCACAACTTAAAAAAATACACTAAGCAAAATGTTTGATGAAAAATGGGAAACTAATTTATTTTTATATATTTAATATTGCCATCATATCTAATTTTTTTTAATTTCCAGGAGGTGTATTTGAACAGAAATAACTAGAAAACCAATTTTCTTAAGAAAAATTAAAGTCGTCAATAGCAACGAGGGAAAAAGATATAGTCAGTCAGGCCCGACCATATGATACCCTACACCATTGTGCACAGTATAATTCGGGGAGGGGTCTTTTATTAGACATGGATTCGAATGTGGACCGATACTCATAAGTGTAAAATAAGACATACAAATACAGAATATTACGTTGATGCTGACATTTATATGAATTTATTCACTTTTGGGTGATTTCCGAAAGAGGGCCTTATATGGGAGCTATGGTAAATTATGGACCGATCTTTGTAAACTTTTTTACTATCATTTATGTTTATATGGAACTTATTTGGGTCGAATATCAACTTGATACTAACATTTTAATAGGACTTATGGCCGTTAAAGTGATTTTCTGAAAAGAGGTTTATATGGGAGCTATGGGTAATTACGGACCTATCTTTTTAAAACTCCGCACACTTATTTAGACTTTTATGAAACTTATATGTGCCAATTTTCATTAAAATATTGCTATATTTAAGAGATTTATGAACCTTAAACCCATTTCCGGGAGGACATTTGTATAGGGGCTAGGTGAAATAATGGACCGATCATAATCAACTTCAATAGGCTTCGTCCCTGGACCAAAAGAAACCTGTGTAGCAAATTTTATAAATTTTGGTTCAAAATTGCGACCTGTAGTTTGATTACAAGGTTTACATGGACGGACAGACGGACGGGCGGACATCGTTAAATCGACTCAGAAAGTGATTCTAAGCCAATTAGTACAAATTAAGGTGGGTCTTAGACCGATATTTTTGGGTGTTATAAACATCAGCATAAACGCATAATGTTTCGTTATACGGTGTTAACCTTAAAAATTAAGGTTAACATATGTTTCGTTATACGGGTGTTTACTTTCTACAAATGAAGAGTTTTTTCATTGTAAACTTGAGCTGCGTTCATTCAATCTCTGTTTTGGTGCTTCACACACACAAGCGCAAATGTAAAGTAGTGTGTGTGCGCATCACTGACCTATAGTTTACTTTATTCATACGTCACTATGCGCTATGGCACCAAACGCCAATTTTTAAATAAATATGTATCTTCTTAACTACAGATCGGATCGAATTAACATGTATGAAAAAAATATGAAGAAGGAATTAAGCTTTCAGAAAAACTATCTCATAGTCACTCTTGAAAAATACGAGATAAACTTGAGGGTGTCAAAATATGTAAAATTTTTAAAACATTATAAAAATAAAAATTAATTTGTAATGATAAATTTAAAAACAGTGGACACTAATATAGACAATTCTATGAACTAAAAGAATAAAAAATATGATTTTTTTGGTTAGAACACCTACTATTCCAAAGAAAAATATTATTTTTTAATACCACAATTCCAAATTGTAGAATACTTTTAATTCATTGTATTTAATAACAAATAAAAACAAAATCCCTTCAATGTTTATCTCAACGTTTTCAAACTTTACAAAAAAAAAAAAAAAAAAAAAATTAAAAAATTCAATGTTTTCAAAAATTTGTTGGCAACACGTTAGAGTTTACAAATTGCCAGCAATTAGTTTGTTTTTGGTTTGTTAAGCTAATAAATAAAATTTTTCTTCATTTTTCGTTCATTCAATCTCATCCATACAACAAGTTTCCTTTCAATTGTTGTTTGTTTTTCTTTTTTCTCTCAACATGTTGTTCAGTTTTTTTACGTAAAAGAAAATTGTCCTCGTTAAAAAAAACGTTTCTGGAAATTCTGCAGCAAAAACTTTGTTTTTGTTGTCAAAAAGAAAATGAAAAAAGAGTGATACGTTCTATAAAATTTTTCATGTGCCAATTAAAATTTATTTTCTATTATTTCTGTGATTGCTGCTGTTATTGTTGTGCTGTTGACTTTTTTGATTTTTATCCTTTTTTTATACATACTCTTTTTGGATATATTTTTGTTTCCTTTTTTCTGAGACTATGTTTGTGTGTTTTCGGTTTCTTTTGAATTTTAAAAGATTTATATCATTACAAGAAAAAACAAAAACTTTTGTAGATTTTTTAATAAATAAAAATTACAAGATAATTAGAAAATCCATTAAATATTGTTTTTTTTAACTTTTTTGTTTCTTTGTTTTGTTTTCCTTTTTAATGGATTTCTTTTGGAAGAAAAAAATGACGATAAATTTATTTTAATTATATTGTTAAAGAACAGAAATCAATTTTAGTATTTTGTATGATACAATTTTTTTGATATTGAAAACCTTGAAAAAAAAAAGTTTATTGCTATAAGAAATAATGAACCTTACTGAAGTAAGTAATTGACAAAAATTTTATATTGCAAATGGATTTTATATTGCAAAAACGATCATATAAATGAAATTAACAGCGAGAGTTTCTAAAAGTTTCTAATCAAAAATATGTTAATACGTAGGGAAATGAGAGAACTATTGTTATTATTATTATTGTTTTGAAAATGAATATTTTCGAAAAGGCGATTAAATGTATGTATTTGTGAATTTTTGTTCAACATTTAGGTCTGGAATTCCATACACATATGTAGCGGATAAAAATTGTTAGATAAAAAATAAATGAAAATATAACAAAATTTTAGTATAATTGTATGTACGGGGAAAGTAGAATTTCATAATAAATAACAACAGAGAAATATTGGCAAATGAGTATAAATATATTCCTTTCTATCATTAGAAAATACAATGATTTTTAATTTCTCTAACCTAAGCTTTAGTTTAAAGTCACCACCAAAAAAGAAACTAAGTTGTAATAAACAATACTGAAAGATATTGACTTCTATATTTTTCTATACAGTGAACAATTACGCCAGCTTAACAATATGATCAGTGTTACCGTTTTCGACGTTAGTCGCCATTTGCCCCTTTTTTAACCACCTGCCCACTTTTTTGGCCCCTTTTTGAAATGGCGACTAAATGGAGACTTAAATATATCTACCCATTTTATATTAATTTAAACAAATAAATTAATTATTTTGAGATTATTTCACAGTATAGTTATATAAATAGCTGCGGAGTATTTATAAGTGGACTGAAACTGTTAGTTACAAAAAAAAATAAAGTTTATGAACAGATATTTAAGTCATCATATGCCGAATTTTTTTGGACTGAATTGAGAAAAAAAAAAAAAAAAAACAGATACGATGAATACTTATATCCTAAGTTATATTTTCACATTCCACATAGCAATCCCTCGGTGGAACGTGTTATGTTTTTTCACTATATTATCAATAATAAAAAATAGGTTTTCCAACAGACTTAAGTCTATACTTTTGGATCCATACGTTCAGTCCTAAATTAGTTCGAAGGAGAATTGAAAGACTGGTGAAAGAGTGAAGACCTTGTACAGAATTACAGAAGTGTAATTAACAAAAAGAGGATTGTATGTCAACTACTTTTATGAAAAAATCTTTAATTTTGAAATAAAGAAAATTTGTATTTTTATAAAATAATTAGAAATAAATTATTTTGTTAGTAACATAATTGGATTTAGTAGTTTTTCTTAAAACATAACATTTTTTTATTTTATTGTTATCAAATAAACATATTTTAAGGTTTTTTTAGGTTTTAAAGCAGTTGGCTCCTTTTTTCAAAAAATCCCCTTTTTGGCGACTTTTTATTTTGAAATTTCCTTTTTTGGACACTTTTTAAAAATTCTCAACGATAATGCTGAATATAATTTGACTGGAAAAATCGAGTTTATATTAGTTAAGATATCTTCATGAAATTTTCGTTTATTGTAGACTTTATTATTCACACTTTTATAAACCTTTAAGCCCACAATTCCCCAAAAAAAAAAAAAAAAAATAATAAGATAATAAGAAAGTATTTTTCACATTTTTACCACATCTTCCCGATGTACTATATATTATGATTGAAAACTCTAAAAAACATGTTATTACTTAGTGTGCACTTAGACAGGGTTTGGTTTTTGGGCTTGTTTTCCAGAATCATCTTTGTGAAGTTGCCTTTAAGGAAAGTATAAAATTATCATATTATTAAATAATTACACTGTAAAGTAAACAAAAGCCTAAACACTTTTTCGGCAAAAAAAAGATCAAGAAATCTCCTTAAAATTTTCTTTATTTAATTAGTTAAAAAAAAAAACTAATAAAATCGATTAAAAATACTAAAAAAACCGAAAATACTGAACCAAGAACTTGCATAAATGAGGTAGTTAAAATTTTAAATGCAAATAACTCGCAAAACTATAATTGAGCTAACATATTTTGTGTGTTAGCTTTTCTATGTCAGAGGTACCCTGTTTGAGCCTCAGTATCCTGAGGGGTATGTGGTGTCCCCTTGCATTCGTAAAATTTAAAACACATCTGATACTCATTGTTAGAGATATTTTTTTTTTTTTTTTTTTTTTTGAAAAATTTTCGATTATGTCATACTGTGCATTGGAACAAAGGCAGATACTAGGTGAGTAAGGACTGCGCACGCTCTTGGGCTTATAACTTTTGATGTGGTGAAAAATTAATAATTCTGTTAACTGGTTTGTATTTGTTATTATGCTCAATTGCCATGTGCTAAGTTTCATGGTAATATCAAAATTGATTTTTCTTAAAATGGAAGTTTAACAAAAAACACATAAACACATAATTCAAATTTTTTATGAAAGCTTGCATTGGTCATAAAAAATAATTGCAGGGAAGGATGTTGTGCCGCAAAATACAGTTTCTTGGGTCATAATATTATACAAAGAAGTCATGATCACTGAATGGTAACCTGGTAATGGAAGACAAATAATATCCTCAGGCTGTAGGACTCAGGCAAAATAAAAAGGAATTTGAAAGAAAATCACCTCATCTCTGAAAGAAAAGTGTCAAAAAAAGTTAATTGCTTTGAATCTTAATCAGAAAATTTTAAAGGAAGTCTAGCCTGAAGACGTATAAAGTAAGAAAAACGAAAGAAAAAGATATAGTCGGTCAAGCCCGACAATATGATACCCTACTCCATTATGTAGAGTATAATTCGGGGAGGGGTCTTTTATTAGATTTGCAGTCAAATGTGGACATAAGTGTAAAATAAAGCATACAAATAGAGAATATTACGTTGATGCTGACATTTATATAAATTTATTCACTTTTGGGTGATTCCCGAAAGGGGGTCTTATATGGGAGCTATGGTAAATTATGAACCAATTTTTGTAAAATTTGGTACTATCATTTATGTTTATATAAAACTTATTTGTGTCGAATATTAACTTGATACTAACATTTTAATAGGATTTATGGTCGCTAAAGTGATTTTCTGAAGAGGGGTTTATATGGAAGCTATGAGTAATTATGGACCGATATTTTTAAAAATAGGCACACTTATTTAGACTTATATGAAACTTATATGTGCCAAATTTCATTAAAATATTGCTATATTTAAGGGATTTATGATCGCTGAACCCTTTTCCGGGAGGACATTTGTATGGGGGCAAGGTGAAATAATAGACCGATCATAACCAATTTCAATAGGCTTCGTCCTTGGATTCAAAATTGCGACCTGTAGTTTGATTACAAGGTTTACATGGACGGACAGACGGTCAGACGGACAGACGGACGGACGGACATCGTTAAATCGACTCAGAAAGTGATTCTAAGCCGATTGGTATAAATTAAGGTGGGTCTTAGACCAATAGTTTTGGGTGTTACAAACATCAGCACAAACGCATAATACCCTCCCCACCTATGGTGGTGTAGGGTATAAAAATCATATTAGAAACGCAAGCAAGAATTTGGAGGTACAAAATAACATGAAAGTACTTCGGACGAATTTTTTCCGAAATCTTATTTCTGTATAGTAGACGATGAAACGTTCGTACAGGGTGACTTTTTTCAACTTCCTAGCCAGGAATTCTATATCGCAGATGCTAGACGGATTACGGCAGAAAAATTTCGTGTATCAAAGATATCAAAATTCCCAAAAAAGTTTTTGATTTGGAAAGTCATTGCATTAACACAGAAATTTACCTGAATGAGTGCCTTTGGAAATGATTTCTCCCTTTTTTAATAAAATTCAGTGTATTTGCTATTTTCCGGCATGTTTCCGCTTCTTCTCATTACAACAACAAAACAATGGTGTTGCAACAAAGAAATTGTAAGAGTTTGTAACGAAAGAGGCTAATCCATCAAATTGTCCGAAACTCCGTGCAATTGAAAGATATTGGACTCTAGTAAAAAACAATTTAAAGGATATTAAAAGCTCATCATAAAATGAAACGGAGTTTAAAAATAAGTGGACTTATTCGAGCAAAAAGTGACCGAAACACAATAAAACCTTTAATTAAAATAATTCCGGAAAAGATCAGATATTTAATTTATTCTTTTATATTTAGAACTTAAACATAACAGTCATTAAAAAAATATCACTTTAAAAAATTCGCCCACTGGTTTAGTTTCTATAAGCAGATTTGCATGCACGGATTTTTTCGTGCGCAGTCCTTATTTACCAAATCCGTCCTGTGATTTCTAAACATTTCAATCGGTGTAAAAATGTCTTTCTGATTATGGTTCTTAAATTTTGGGAAACATTTATAATTAAATTACGAAAAATACACATTTAAGAAAAAAAAAAAAAAAAAAAAAAATATTAAAATATTACGATTATATTAAACCACTATGGATGTCAAATTAAAGCTACGAATCCCTGCAATATAACAATATATTTTTTTTTAATTTTTCGGTACAAAAATGTAATAAAATATCTATCTGAAAATTTAATCCTGTAGTAATATATTTATAACATAATTACACACTTTAGTTTTCATTCAACATCCATATTAGGTGTATATAATTTTCGTAAATACATATTTTATGTATTCCTTTTAAGAAAACAAATTTACGTCCTGGGAAAAAACTGAGTAAGCAGTTTTATTATATTTGAGCTCTAGTTTGATCCATATATAAATTTTTTCATGTGTGGAATTTTATTTTTTTTGTGAAATTAACACACAACGTTATTCGTTTTTTAGAGTGCTATTAAAAGTTTTGTTTAAAATAAAGTTCTGTGGTCTTTATTTATTGATGACATAAAGTAAAAATATATCGAGACCTAACCACAAAATATAAAACTTTGCAATAGAAGCATTTTTGTGATTTTTTGCACATTTTTACATGTATGAAAAATTCACTTACGATAAAATTGCTTTCTCTATATATCTGAAATAGCACTTGATACGATATTTTGGCGATTAGGGCTGGATATGATGTAATATTTTGAACATATAAAAAAAAAATGGACACGATAGAAAAAAATTAAAACTGGTCCTTGTTTGGCACGTAAAATTCCATCTAATCAACCCATTTTTTAAAAAAGAAATTTTTTTGAACAGAATTTTTGAAGAAAAGAATCTTCCATTTTGCAACAAAAAAAAAATCCGAAACTAATTTCTAAATAGACTTAAACATTTTGTGCTGAGAAAAAAATATATCTATTGAGACATGAACTGAGTTAGTTGTGATTGAGACGTTAAGAGTTAAAGTTGTACAATTAACACTTAAGCTTAAAAATTAATTTAAGTTAGCACTTAAGCCTGATTTTTTTTTATTAAAAAAAAATCGGTGTTTTTCATTAAAAAAAAACCCCTACATATATAATTCGTCACTACTTTTGGGGTAAATGACGTTGCCCAATGAATACCTTTTGCATTACAAAGGACACAAATAAGCAACATACTTGACTAATTTAAGCTAATACAAAAATAAAAATAAAATATCATATAACATTTACTTTAATTTTAAATTAATATTAAATTGAATTTCCCTTCCTCAATAATAGTTCTATTTACTTTAAACAAATTGTTAGATTATTGACTTAAATTTCTTCTTAGTCTGTCTTAGTCTGTGTTTGTATAACAATAAAGAAAAATGTAAGAATACTATTATCTACTGTGTATATGTATATATGTATAGAACTATATGAATTGGTTTGTATTCGAAGCACAAACAGATCTAGTTCATATTGTGTTAGAAACTCATTGAGATAGGAAAAAGGAAAATACTATACACGTTTCTTTTTAGCCCATATCTTTAGCTACTAACAAGTACTACTACTGATACTACAACGAACTATAATAACAACACAACACTTAAGTAGCAAATGTCGATTTTATTGCATTCGTTAAAGATGAACAGAGAGAAAAAAAAGGAGAACAAGAATAACAACATTGTTTAGATTACCGCAGTTTTTCCTAAGGGGTTACAGTAAGGGTTAAAAGTTAAAAAGCAGTTGTTAAATATATAAAGGATTTATAAATATTGATTATTAATAGCTAAAATATGTGATTAAGACTAATTTAAGGATTTTACATTTTAGAAAGAAAGTGTTTGATATTAATAAAATTTCTTTAAAGGTCATAGTGGATATACATATGTAAGTTAAGTTGAAATGCTTTAAATATTTATTTGGAAAAATATATGTATAATCCCATATGAATATGATATAAACCAGGGACCGAAAATAACTGTTATTTTAGAATTTTTAAACAAAAAAAGCAGTAGCAACCAAATGTCGGAAAACTGATTTTAATACATCATTGTGATCTGTATGGAGTCTACTTTCAAAAAATGATACGCTTTTTAAAATTTTGATTTTTATTTTTTTGAGCAGAAATAAAAGTTAATTTGTGATTTTTATTTTTTCGAGAAAAAATAACAGTTATTTTGTGATTTCTATTTTTTCGAGCAGAAATACCGGTTATTTTTTTATTTTTATTTTTTGAGCAGAAATAAAAGTTATTTTCTGAAACTTAAAATTTGTTAAATTTGTTGTTAATAACTGTGAACTGTTCTAGTGTTTTTAATAAATTATTTTTTTTTTTAATTTTGGATTTTTTAAATATTTTTTGAATTTATTTCATTTCGGAGTATATTTTTTTCACTTTTCGTCTTTGTATAATGTGTAAATAAAAACATTTTGTCTATTTTTTTTATTTTTGGAGTTTTTATTTTTTTTATTTTGGTGATTTTGTTCTGTGTTAAAAGTCAAGAAATAACTTTTATTTCTGCTCGAAAAATAAAAATCCAAAAATAACAGTTATTTTTGCCCGAAAAAATAAAAATCTAAATATAACCGGTATTTCCGCTCGATAAAATAAAAATCACAAAATAACTGTTATTTTTGCTCAAAAAAACAAAAAAAAATAATAATAATAATAAAAAATGGCGAAAAATAACTTGTACTTCTGCTCGAAAAAATAAAAATCGAAAAATAACTGTTATTTTTGCTCGAAAAAATAAAAATCAAAAATATTAGTTATTTTTGCTCAAAAAAACAAAAGTCGAAAAATAACCGTTATTTTTGTTCGAAAAAATCAAAATCAAAAAATAACTGTTATTATTTGATTTTTATGATAAAAGTCATAACGGTTACGGTCCCTGATATAAACACAAATGAAAACAAGTCGGTCAGAACCGACCATATGATATCTTTCACCATTGTGTATGTGTACCAAAATTCGGGGAGGGATATTTTGTGGACCGATACTTGTATAAAGTTGAAAATAAAATATACGAATACAAAAAAATTATGTCAATGTTAAGATTTGTATATGCACTTTTGGGTGCATAATCGTTTAACCCTTATTCCGGAAGGACTGTTGTATGGGGGCTAGGTTAAATAATGAATTAATAATAACCAATTTAAATAGACTTTATTATTGGACCATAAGAAACCTATATAGTAAATTTCATTAATTTATATTCAAACTTGCAACCTATAGTTTAATTACAAGGTTTACATGGACAGACAGACGGACGGACATGGTTAAAATGACTTAGACCAATCCTTTTGGTTGTGATAAACACCAGTATAAGGACATAATACCCTCCTCGAATATAGTGGTGTAGAGCATAAAAATAAATTTCACCCTTAAGCCTAAAACCCACACTGTCTGTCAAAAACGTTTTGTGCAAAGATAACAATTGTAAAGGGATTAAAGCAGCCACCAATACTACAATTTTCTAAAATAGGAATTTTTTTATTTTTTTACTTTTTGATAAGCAAACATTATGTCAAGTTTCAATGATAGAGTCAAGATAGAGTTAAAACACAAAACAAAATATTTGAAAGTGGAAATTTTTTTCTACACATTTTATCTTCTTTATTGGCAGTTTAAATTTGGTCACAGAAAAAGAGATGATTTTCCAAGTATGAAAAAATGAAAAAGATTTTACAACTAGTATGTAGAATAATTTTATTATAGTTGATTTTTTATTTTTTATATTTTTCTTGTTTATTTTCCAAATGATAGTGAGCTCTTGTAAATATTCATATAAGTTTTTTTATGCGTTATTTCGATTACTCTGTTAACAATATTTTTCTCAAAACTCTAAAAAATTTTAGTTTAAGCCTTAACAAAAAAAAAAAAAAAAAAAAAAAAAAACACACACACACACACAACACACGATAAGTTAAAGAAATAAACAAATAACAATATATAGAAATTGAAAGTCAATCACTGAAACAAACATTCAAATAATATTTAAGTAAATGTATGTGTTCATATCATTCGATTTTCTCTGTTATAGCTAATATTTGGCATTTGAAGGATATCTGTCTGTTTATGTCAAATTTGCGTATGTGCATGTTTTTATGTGATTGGGCTGATTTTGTATTCATCTTAAAATAAAATTTTCTTGAAATTGTTTTCGTTGATTTTAGTTGTTGATGTTATTTCTTGATTTTTTTATTTTTTTATTTTATTGTATTTGATATCTAACGAAACCCATCTGTTTGTAATAATGATCCACTTGAAATTGAGCAAAAATAACAGCATAAAAAAATCAAAACAACATAACATCAAATGGTACAAATATAAAGCAAAAAATCGTTTGAAAACAACTTCAAATCATTGTCAATATAATAATGTTGCCTAAGGGAATATTTTTTTTTTCTTTATTTCTTTGTTCATTTAATATGTTTGCCATTAAATTGTTATGTTTTGTTTTTGTGTATTATTGTATTTATTTTTCAACAGAAGAAAATAAATATATTTGTAGAGGTGTATGTAGAGATATACATACATAGAACATATGTATGTTTAATAAATTTAAAATACATACAGTGGATAATAGTTGGGGTAAATATGTAACTTTGGAATTATAAGTATTTAAGTTATTAAGAAAATACTTCAAACGTTGAAAAGAAAACAATATATGGCTGCCCCTTATTCTACACCTTCATTTTAAAAATGTATATTAAAATGTGTCATACATTTCATGAAAGAACACCATAACATATTCCTTAGCTTCGGATTATGTTAATATTCGTCATATGAATACCCTATGGAGTCATTTAAATTTATCCAATTTAGCTTCTTAGAATTTTGAAGAACTCGGAAATTTATTTACGATTTTCATTATTTTTTTAAATCAAACAAAATCGATAACGTGTGTAATTTTATACACCAATATCATTATAAGCTGCATTTACAGTATTTATGGTTTTTATTTGGGTTCCAAAAGAGTTGTTTTGGATGGTGATTTTTTTACACACAAGAAAAAACATTTGGCTCGGTTGAGATTTGAACCCAGTCATCAACATACTAGTTGTGTTTGTTAGTCTGGCGTCTTAATCGCTACACCACAATCGACTTATATTTTTATATGCAAATAGTGGTTTTCATATAGGGAAATAAATAAACACAATTTATATAAAAAAAAAAAAAAAAACATTTGCCTTAAGTGGGAGTTGAACTCCCTTTGAATTTAAATACACGTTTTTTTAGTTAGGCACTCTAGATGACTGAGCCACGTAAAAATCAAATTACCTTCATATTTACTAAATACTAGTTATTGAAGTACTATTAGGTAATGCTGCGAGTGGCGAATAAGGCTACATTGTAATGGATACAGGAAGCTGTTTCATTTAAAAATAGAAGCTAAGTTTTTGCTGGGATATTATAACTTCATTACTGACATGATGTTCAATACTTTAAATCTCTAAGTTGGCTAGATCGCCGTGGGCATTAATGGGTTAATATAAATCTTTGTGTGTGTATTTATATTATTAATGGATTTTTTTAGTTTTTGGTCCACAACTCGGTTGTTTAAAAAAACCGAAATTTTATAAAAATATTTATGACCAATCAATATAAAAATAAAAATCAAGGGCTTCAAAAAATCAAAAATGCGTTTTGCCCGATATCTCAGTTAATATTGAATTAATTTATTTCATTTATTCAGCCCAAAAATTCAGAAAAAAATATCCGAAAAGAATATCAGAAAAAAAATAGAAAAGAATATCCTCTGCAAAAACGTAGTCCTTAGTATATACAGAGGCTTCATAAACTGGAAAACCGGTTCTAAAAACTGATTTTTTAAGCATATCTCCTGCAAAGTATAAACCGATCTTGCTAAATTTTGATAGGTAAATTTTCGAAAGGATTTCCGATCGTTTGATATATATATATATATATATATATATATATATATATATATATATATATATATATATATATATATATATATATATATATCTATATATATATATATATATATATATATATATATATATATATATATTATATATGGCAGTCATCGGTGGGCATCATAAATGCAATTTCAACCGACACACGGACGGACAGACAAACATTGTCCTATAGTCATAATTTCTTAAAAGGATCCCTAAAATATCAACAACACTTGATGGTGTAACGAAACAACAATTCAAGACCTGAAACGGATCCATGTTGTGCCGGTAAGCGCTTAAAGTCAAAATATCTAAAAAGTGTTTGAAACTAACAAGTTTTTATACCCTTCACCACAGGTGTAAAGGGTATATATAAGTTTTTCATTCCGTTTGTGATTCCCACAATTTTCGTCGGAGAGCAAAAAAGTTTACATTTTCGGGATCCTTGTAAGTAGCGATGACGATAGGACCATGTCCGTCCGTCCGTCCGTCCGTGTGTCGGTTGAAATGGCGTTTATGAAGCCCACCGATAACTGACATATATAATATATATATCAAACGATCGGAAATCCTTTCGACAATTTTGCTATTGGAATTCAGCTAGATATGTTCATACAATGCGGAGATTTGTTAAAAAAACCGGTTTTTAGAACCGTTTTTCCAGTTTCTGAAGCCTCTGTATATAATAGGGACTTCGTTTTTACAAAGAAGTCTCGGACATTTTTTTCTGAATTTTTGGTCTGAAAAAATGAAATAAATCGGTTCAATAATAACTGAGATATCGGACAAAACGCATTTTTTATTTTTTGAAGCCCTGGTTTAAGCTATAGATTTTTATTTTTATACAGATCGGTTACAAATATTTTTATAAAATTTCAGTTTTTTGAATCAAGAAGATCGGTTTATAAATGGTAGAGATATGCTTTAAAAACCGGTTTTTAGAATCGGTTTTTCAGTTTCTGAAGCCTCTGTATATACCAGGGACTTTGAATTTTTAAAGGGGGCTCGGAAATTATTTACTAAATTTTTGTTTTGAAAAAATGAAATAAATCGGTTCAGTAATAACTGAGATATCGGGGAAAACAATTTTTTATTTTTGAAGCCCTTGTTCAAGCTACAGATTTTTATTTTTATATAGATCAGTCATAAATATTTTTATAAAATTTCGGTTTTTTTAATAAACCAAATTCGTTCATAATCAACAGAGTTATGGCCTAAAAACAAATCTGTTAAGAATATAAATACACACACAAACATGTATATTAAGCATTGTAATGACTATTAGTGACGTTTTTGGTTTTTTGTATAGACAAGTAGTTTAGTTAGAAACAGCAGTAATATAATAAATAACAGTGTTGTTGTTGTTCTTTGTATATGCAGTGTGTACAAAAATAAATAGATATGGAATTGTTGTTGTTTATTTTTAAAAACTAAAACATATCTGTTAAGAATATACATAAATACATACACAAACATGTATATTAAGCATTGTAATGACTATTAGTGACGTTTTTGCCTATAAGACAAGTAGTTTAGTTAGCAACAGCAGTAATATAATGAGTATCAGTGTTCCTGTTGTTGTTCTTTGTATATTCAGTCAGTTTGTATATACACACATAAAAAATAAATAAATATGGAATTGTTGTTGTTTATTTTTTAAAAGCAAAGCCTGCTATGATTGTTTTTTTTTTTTTCATATTCAAATTTTCGTAGTTTGAAAAAAAAATTTAGATTTATATATGCGAAAATATCTTTTTCCAATTTCATTTTCTTTCTTTTGATTGCAGTAATCGCGGATTTTAGCAAAAGTGTCAAAAAAATTGTGGAAAAAGACCAGCATAGATTTAATTCGCGTTTCATTAACTAGTGTCAAATTGTGTTGTGTAAAAGTCGTGAGAACAAACTTAAAAAAAATTTTAAATTTTGCAGTTTTTTCACTGGGGATTTTAAGCCTTTCGGGTATTGCAAAATTCAATATCTCTTGAAATTATGCATCATTTGACATATATCTCGATAATGTGCCCTGAACAGAAATGCTTTAGGAGAAAAAATGTGAATGGGTCCACGAGGTACACTCACAACGTAATTTCAGTGAAGCTAAAGTATCGCGATATCAAAGAAGGTTTCCAAATTACATTTTACAATCATTGTTTAAGACAAAATATCAATTTGCGAAAAGTGTATAGTTATTTAAAAAAATCAGATTTTTTTTTTTTTTTTTTTTTTTTTTTTTTTGTTTTAATCTAAAATAAGTTCTTGTGATAAGTTTTATTTACACAAAAAAAGAAAATACAATTAGAGTGAAAATATTTAACAACGGTTTTCATGAGCTAAGAACGCGATGTTTTTAATTGAACATTAATCGTCGAGGCACACCCAAGGCGCATCCTGGTCTTTAAGGCGTATGTAAATACTATGGATAATTCTGGATATTTATGTTTCTTTTTTGCTTCCAAAAAATTTTAAATTAAAAAAAAAAAATTATTGTAATTATACTATTTTGATAAATTGTCAATTTGACCACTTGACGTCTGCATTTTTATTCAAAATTTTGTATACCAATTCCTAACAAAATTTCTTTATTTCCATTATAATGTTGACGATATCTTCTGACCCCAATATATGCCGTATGAAAAAAAAAATCATTAGTTTAAAAGTTTTAAATTTTTCTTTCATTTTGGACTTCAGTCACGACCACACACTAGCGTTGACGAAAAATGTTGTGAACAAACATTGTGTAGAAAAATGTCGTCTTTAAAGTTATATAGAAATTTTATCAAAAATCGCATTTTTGAATTTTGATTTATTGCCAAAGGTCTCCTTATGGTTGCCCTTATGTGCATTGTAGAGAACATAAAAGCGATATTTGTTGATTTAGGACTATAAATAGAATTTTTGCAATATTTTTTAATAAATTTTGTGTTCCACTAGAGCTTTGAACTAATTAGCGTTAATATGTTATTAAAAAATGTTCGAATTTTTTTTCAACCCCAAAAGTAAACGAGTTTGAAGAATTTCCCATAACTATTTTATAATTTTTTTAATGTGTATCTTTTGAAAGTTTTTAGTCCTTTTAAGATGAAATTTGACATGCTAGAGAAAAACTGAGTATGTAGTTTTACTACATATGTTCCCTAGTTTCGCAATATTAAACAAATTTGTGCATTTTTATCCAGGATATGCCACCTATACACCGTTATTTATCACAGAAGTATAATAAATAACTGTAACAACTGCCGCTTTTAACTTATGCGTGAGTGCAAGTAGCATGTGTATGTAGAATATTTTTATATGTTAACAAAATAAACTTACTAACTTACTTATAAGCAGTAATGTAAACAAGCAGACATACAGACAGTCAATGAGACAAATAACAAAAATAAACTTTAACACATGTAAAAGCTTAACAACAATTGTATACAGAGTCATTATTTTGATTTTGACTTTTCATCTGCTGCTGCTGTCTTTGCATGTTGTTAGTATTATTGTTGTTTCGTTAACAAAAGTTAGATTATAAATATCAAAAAACAAAAAAAAAAAAAAAAAAAACAGAAGTATTTGAAATATAAACATCAACATTAGATTTTCATAACCTCGTCATTTGGAAACGCAAAAATGTCTGTATAATTTTGTATTGCTAATGCAGCGGTGTTTAAAGGAATGAATTGAATTTATCAAAGGATGTAAAATTACAAATGATTTTTAAATATTCCAGATTTTTTAGGATAATATATTGTGATTTTAGACCATTGCACGTAGGGGTAATTTGTGTCAAAAGTGGCGATTAATTGAATTTTGATATTAAAATGTTTGCAATGAAGTTGGGTATTGAATAAAAGTAGACAAAATTGTGTGGCAGAAGCAATTAAAATCATCAAGGTAGATTGTTTTGTTTTCTTGTACGGAGCTGTGAAAGTTAAAAATTTGTGGAAAATTAGAAAAAAAAGTAAAAAATATATTTTCATTAAGTTATGGTGTATTTTTTTTTTTTTATTAAACAATTTTTAAAGTAACAACCTTCCTAGAAGATTTTCCACCAAGGAGTTACATATTATATCAAGACAAAAAACAATAGCAAATATTATTAGAGATTTGACTCTGACATTTACTCTCAAATGCAGAAATTCAAATTACTACCACATAAGGAGATTGACTGACAGTGACTAACTAATCTATTTAAGTAGAGATTATGTTAGTAACTATAATGGGTCAAAACTCCATTAATTATATTTTGTGATAAAGAGTATAGGTTTTTTCCTATCTTTTTCCTATAAAATTTTACCATACTTTTATCTTAGCACTATACTTTTATAATTCGTTAACATTGTTGTAATATCATAAGATAAAAACTCAAAATTTGTAAACAATTATAGAATTTATTTGTAAATAATGATAGTTAATAAAAAAAAAGTAACAATTTCAAATGGAACCATAAACTTCAGGTATTTAAGTGTATTCTTCTTTAAATATTTGTAAATTATATTTTGTCTAAATATTTTTGTTATTTTTTTTTTTTTAATTTTCAAAATTCATGGAATGCAACTTAAAATATTACAAGATGTTTTTGTTCTGAAAATTTTCTAAAAAATAGTTCATATTGTCTACTTTAATACTGTGAAAAAAATCGTGCGTATATATAGCTCGATTTGAGAAATCAATTTTTTATATCAACTTAAAGCTTTTGACAAATCCTTTGGAAAAAAAAGCTTCTATGTACTATTTATCTTATAAATTTTTCGAGATTTTGCAAAATTTTGGTCAAGGTTTTTCCAACATTTTCAACTGATTTTATTATATTTTATGTAATTTGTTAAAGAACAGAATTATCTATCGAATAAAGTAAATTTGAATTGGAAAGTTTTCAAACATAAACAAACAGTCGGACGGATGGATGGACATTAGAATTCTATCAAAATCATAAAATTCGAAAAATATCTTCTTTTTAATTTTTAATTAATAAGAAAACCAAATTTAAGTATTAAAATAGTTATATCACCTTTTCCTGAATTAAGAGCCATTTTTGACCCAATTAACCCAAATGTATGGACAGAAGAACGGACATACCATTCTTCAAAAAAAAAAAAAAAAAAAATAATAATAATGAAAAATAGAATTCCAAAACTGCATTTTCTTTTGCTTACTAATAAATAATGAAAATGAAACGTGATAATTAAAATATGGATGAAAAATTAAACGTGATTATTAAAATATTGATATACCTTTTCCCTGAATTAAGCTCCATTTTCGACCCCTTTTACCACAATGTGCATCGATAAGAATTTCAACTTTTACCGAAGAGTGAGACAGTTTTTAAATTTTGAGACAGTTTTTAAATTTTGTTAAATCATATAAAGGGCACTAAAATTATAAAATTTTTGGTTGAAATTATTCAAATTATTACAATAAAGGTCCGCCAAAAAACTCTTAACATTTAAAGTTATAAAACAATTAATTATTGGATTTAAATTTATTATTATTTTAATATATTTATTTATTCTTTTAAAGATCTGTATTATTTAGGCAAACATCAACTGGCATTTGTTTTGTATGTTTACATTTTGGTTTATTTCTTTGTTTCTCCTTTTTTTTTTCAATTTCTGCTTAAAATTTATGAGGAATTTTTATATATTTTTTTATTCGAAAACAAAGATTGTAATAAGTTTAGTAAGTAATTGCTTGTGTACTTATTATTGCTGCCATTATAATATTTATTTTATTTTTATTTTTTAAGACACATTTTTGAGATAAAGCAGTAACAAATGAATACTTGAATGAAAATCCAAAAGACTGCAAAATTGAATTAATGCTCATTTTTAAAAGCATTATTTCAAAAGTATTTACTACCACGACAATTTAAATATAACATTATATAAGTGTTGCTGGTTGTAATAAAACTTATGTATCTTTGTCAATAATTTCATAACAATTTAGTTGATTTTTTTTATAAAATTGAATTTTTGTTAACTAAAAAACTGTATATTAAGAAGTATGTTTTCTTTAACCTCAGGCCATCCAAAACAAATTATTTTTGTACCCCTATTTTAACTTTATTTTTTTTTTTAAGTATTTACCTTTGTATTCTGAGTTCTTACTTTTCATAACATAAACTTAAATATTTTGTATACAATGTACATATGTATATACAAAAAAAAAAAAAAAAAAATAAATAAAATCCTTAATATGAAATTCTTCATTGCGTTGTCATTTGTTTTTAATTTGTTCTTTTGTCTTTAAATAAATATTAAATTCCTTCATAAGAATATAAAGAATTTTTTTATTTTTTGTCATAATTTATATACACATATTTGTATAAATGTAATTATTTATTTGTTATAAGGATTTTGTATACATTTGAATACACAATAATAAAGCAAATAGCCGCCAACAAGATTAAAAGATAAATTATATTAAAAAAAATAAAACACATTTTTTGTGAATTAAAAGAAATATTTTTTCTTAAAAATGAATGTTATAAAAATGACTTTAATAAATTAAAAGGAATGCATTAATGTATTTATTATTCTTTGTAAATGAAATTTATATTTCAGCTGCTGTATAACTGATTATGAAGACTACTTTTAGGCGAGTGAGAAAGGGAGTCTCATAAATAATTGTGTTAATAAAAGGAATATTTTTAAAATATTATTGAATATTTTAACGAAAATGTAAAATTTTGTTTTCATTTGAGTCAAATTATTTGACTAATAATAAATATTTCAAACAAATTTTATTTTTATATAACATTAATAGCATACTAAGAACTTTTTATACTTTTCACCACAGGTGTAAAGGGTATATATAAGTTTGTCATTCTATTTGTAATTTCTACAATTTTCGTCGGAGAGAAAAAAAGTTGATATTTTCGGGATCCTTGTAAGAAATGATGACGATAGGATCATGTCCGTCCGTGTGTCGGTTCGGCATAGCTGAATCTTTTTTAATTTAATTTTATTCCTTTGTTGATTATTTTTGACTAAAACTTATAAATTCGACAAGCACTGGAACAGATCAAATATGTGTATTTGCAACTAAATATAATTTATTTTATGATTTGGGGCACCAAACTTGTACTAGCTTCTTTTTGCATATATAAAAATTTTTATTTTTCTTTTTTGAAAATTTCGATTGTTTTACCATATCGATTAGGATGAAGAGTTAATACATTATCCTTTTCATTGGACCCCTCTTTTCGAATATCCAACTGTAACATCTATTTATATTTCTTCGGGAAGCTATTTAAATTAAATCGATAAACTCAGGACTCTTGTCATTTTAAGCGAGATCTTTACTTCGAAAATATTTTTCTGTACAAATTGTATAAATAGAAATAGGGATCTTCTTCCACGATCCATTAATAAAAAAAACAAGCAATAAAAGTATATTCGAACAAGCCCAACCATATGATGCCGTACTCCATTCAGTAATACTGACTTTGGAAGTCTTGGAGAGGGTGTTATATGCGACATGTGGCAAATTGTGTAAGTAGACCTTATATGGGAGTTATAGCAACTTGTGAACCGATATTTATAAAACTTTAAATTTGTGCCAAAATAAAGATCGGTTTAAAATTAATCACAGCTCCCATATAAATCCCTCTTTTGAAAATTACTTTAACGTGCTTAAATCCCATATAAACGTTAGTATTACGAGATAAATAAGTCTTACATAAGCTAAAAGCTAAATTTAAAATTCTATAAATATCGGTTTACAAATTGCTTTAACTTCCATATAAGGTCTACTTACACAATTTGCCACATGTCGCATATAACACCCTTTCCAAGACTTCCAAAGTCGTTGGGATGGCTTTGGCAAACCCTTTATTATAGTAACAATTTTTATGAAGGGATTCTTCCTAATCATAGAAACATCTGCATTTTTAAATCATTATTCTACATAAACTTAAGTTTTCTATATTCAAGAAGATATGAATCTTATTCTACGAGCAAATTTTCCTTGAGTTTACGAAAAGAAGGGGAATATAGTAAACTATTAGAAAATTTTATCTTCTAAAATAATGTAATAGCCCTCAGGTTTAAAAGGACTTCAAATTGGTTAATATATTTATTTCAGAATTTTTGTCAGAAGTGTTCGCAAAGTTTCTGATAGTCAAGCTGCCAACTGAGATGTCGAAACATTCAATTCAATCACACGTTTGGAAAAATGGTCACAAGGCCAGTCATGGCAATATGATTTCAAGTTCACTGGCAAAAGTAGATCCAAGGCAGAGAATTATCATATAGATTATCTTGCAAGCGGTATATAAAATATGTAATAGATCAAAAGCGTATATCCCAGAAATATAATGGGAAAAGCTCAGGGATACAATTGAGCTAAATACTGATCGCTGAAGTTTCAATAATATGTTAAGTAAAACTTTGAACTTTAAACTAAAGACTGCACACGTACATACTCTAGGGCTTAATGTAATGAAAAATAAATAATTCTGTTAGCTGGTTAACATTCGTCATTATGCTCACCAGTGTTGCCAGGACTTGAGAAAAAAAGAAGCTAAATTAGACTTTAAAAAAGGTCAGAAAAGGCTAAATGTCCCAAAAAATAAAGCCAGAAAAAAGCTAATATATTGTTTTATTAAAAAACGCATTTATTTTTTTGTTCTTATTAGTGTTTGGTATTTCTTAAAGATATTTTAGAAAATTTATAAATATAACCTAAATAGTATCTATGGGTAATAAAGTTTGTTAACAAATAATCATAATATTTTTGTGGAACGATGCGCCGCAGTCGAAAATTTTCGCTAAATATAAATAATTTCGTTTTTTTTCTGTGAATTAATATACAAAAATGCTTAAATATATGATTTTGTTAAAAAAAATTTAGTAAGCTTTTAGCCTTTTTAAGGCCATATTGAAAATCAAAAATTTTGGGGCTAAAAGCAAAATAAAAAGGCTAGATTTAGCCTTAAAAAGGCTAAACTGGCAACACTGATGCTCACTAGCCATGTGCTAAGTTAATAGCGAAACTAGTTTTTCTTAATATGGAAATTGAACAAAAAACACCTAAGCACATAATTCAAATTTTTCATGAAATCTTATATCGGTCATAGAAAACAATTGCAAGGATGGCAGTTGTGTCACAAACTACAGTTTCTTGGGTCCTAATATTATACAAAGTAGTCATGGTCACTGTAAGGAAACCTGGTAGTGGAAAAAATGGTATTTTCAGGCTGTAGGACTCAGACTAAATAGAAAGGATTTTGATAGAAAATCCCCTGACCTCTGAAAAGAAAGTATCACAAAAAGTTTATTGCTTTAAATCTTTATCAGAAAAGTTGAAAGGAAATCAAGCCTTAGGAGTACAAAAAAATCCTAATGGAAACGCAAGAATTTTGAGGTAAAAAAATAACGTGAAAGTGCTTCAAACGATTTTTTTTTCGTAATTATGGTAAATGTATAATAGACGATGAAACATTCGTAAAGGCTGACTTTTTTCAACTTCCTGGCCAGGAGTTCTATGTTACAGATGCTAAAGGTAATATTGCAGAAAAATATCGTGTATCAAAATAATCAAAATTCCCAAGAAAGTTTTTGATTTGGGAAGCTATATGTATTTGTGGGAAAGAAGCACATTATTCATAAAAACTGGCTCCATTAACACAGAAATATACGTGAATGAGTACCATTGGAAAAGACTTGTCCATTTCCTAAGAAAATACAGTATATCTGCTGTTTTCTGGCCTGTTCTCGCTTCTTCTCCTTACATCAACACAACAATGGAGTGGTAGCAAAGAAATTGTTAATAATTGTACCGAAGGAGGCTAATCCATAAAATTGTCCGAAACTCCAATTGAAAAATATTAGGCTCTAATAAAAAAAAGCTGAGCATAAAATGAAACGAAGTTTAAAATAAGTGGCTTTATTCGAGCGAAAATAAAAATATAATTAAAAAAAAAAAAAAAAAAAAATCGCTTATTTGTTTAGTTTCTATAAGCAGATTTGTATGCACAGATTTTTTTGGGCGCAGTCAGAAAAACATTTTTGTACTGAAATATCATAGCCATCGAATTTTTGGTAGTTCCTTTCAGATTTTTTATTTAGATTTTTTAAATTGGTTTCAAAATTAACAAAAATAATGTAATTAGAATATGTATACTGTCCCTTCACGAATGCCTTATTTGAACTATTTTCCTAGCTTTCTTCTTTTTATGCTTTTTATGCTAGCTTTCTTCAATCCATCTACTTTTAACTTTTAAGGTAACTTTTATCATTAATTGGATCCAGGTTTGTATTTATCAAAATGGAATCATTTAAATACTAGATATCATTTGGAATATGTAAACGTGACTTTAATTAATGAAGTTTTCAGTAGCAACAGGCAGATGGAAGGACAGATGCACACAACTTATCTAATGGGCTTATTTTTGACAATCATTAACGTATTAATAAACATAGATATTATTATAAAAAATTATAGTAGATAGTGGTAAGAATATGTTATATAGAAAAGTACACACAATTTCAGAACACATTTTAAGTAGTAAACACTAAAAATTAATTTAAGTCCTCATTTTTTGGAAAGAAATAAGAACGGACAGAATAATGTTTTAATACAATTGAAAAAAAAATAATAATAATAAAAAGCTAAATAACTAATTGGTGCCCAGATGGTCGGTCAGCATTGGGGTTGTGGTTTCGATTCCCAATAGAGACTCTGATCTTTTGCTCTGCAACTAGCAATAGTCTTTATTAGTTCATTTACAGAAAAAAGTAAAAATGGTCTTCAATTACGAAATTTGTAATATTAATTAATTTTTAATTGATTTTGCTCCAATCATCAAAATGATAATATTAATAACTAGAATAATTGATATTATTATTACTTCTTTTCCTTAAACAGAAGCAATGAGCTAAAATTTTTGGAAAATTTACTTAAATTTATTTTATTTCTGTACTTTTATAGACAAATATTTAATTTTTCTTTATATTTTATTAACAGCTGTCAGTTTATTACGAAACAAAACTGTAAGCCAATTAGAAAATTAATTATATTAATAAATCATATAATTAAATTCCAATATAAAGTTAATTAATAATTTTATTAAAAAAATATTTGAAATATTTTTTTCTGTGTTCGCTTGGAATTGTAACATAATTTGTAATTCAATAGTAATTATTCAATAAATTAATAATTAATTCCAAAAATTATCTATAGTTTCTTATACTATTTTAACCAGAATATATACTAAAAACTATCATAAATTATTGAAGAAAAATTTTTCAACTTATTTATTAAAGAGTATAGTTTAAGAAACAAAAAGTATTTTTATTATTTATTTATTTATATTTACTTTTACGCAAAACTTTTCTTATTATTTGCTATTTATTAAAAAAAAAATAATAAAATTAATGAAACTTAAATCACTTACCGCAATATATTGCCAACCTTTGTTGACTCTTACTAATAAAGCTTCTTCTTCGGTTATATACGCTAAAGTGCCGGGTGGATTCATGGCAGATTTCTTTATTTTTTCAAAGTACATTAAGGAAGAGAAAAAAAAATATAAAATGTATTATTTAAAATTAAAAGAAAAACCAGTGATACATTAAGAAAATAATAAAAAAGCGTGCCAAAAACAAAAGAATATAAAATTCAATTTACCTTTGTCATTTCATCAATATTTGGGAATGTAACAGCTCCTGGAACAATACGCATATTCCAAGATGAAGCTGCCGAATAATAAGGAGTCTCTTCCTCTTCATCATGATCATGATGGCGACTACTACTAGCTGGTGGTCCTGGTGGGCCAGGAGGACCAGGAGGTCCTGTTTAATGTAAAAAAAGATAGAAAAAAGCAAGGAAACAATACAAAGAAATTGAATTATAAACATATTTCAAAAAGTAAAGGAACTATTAAAAACAAAAAGAGAATAATAAAAATAAAAACATAATGCAATACAGCCATAACATAATTTCATAAAAAGCATGAATAAAAACATAAAATAAATAAAGAAAATAGTGTAAAACAACTGAAATATAAATAACACAAATAACAACAGCGAGAAGAAAAAAAATGTAAGAAAAATGAAACAGAAAAATTATTATGATGTTGTAGCAACACCAAGCAACATCATCAACAACTTCAACATCACACACATACACACAAACATTTATATACAGGGAACCAGAATAATATTAATGCAGCTAGTAGCTGAAAACAGGAAACGGAAGTGCAAAAAAAAAAAAAAAAATGAAACAGAACAAACAGAAAATATGAGTTGCTATTTATACATAATAGTATATACAGTGATGAGTTGACTACAAGTTTGTTGTTGTAGTTATTAGTGCTACTACTACAACTATTTCTCTCCCATTTTTATTTCATTTCATTTCTGTGGCTTTTTTTATTGCCTGCAACATTAATGGCCTGGCATACACGACAACAATGAATTTTATAATAAACTATAACCCAGAGAAATACAAAAATAAAAAAAATAATCCCTCAATGGATGAGACATGGTAAAAAAAAATGAGGCCCAGAAAAATATAAAAAATAATATACCAACATTAAGTACTACAACACCATTTCCGGTCTGGTTTTTATATCAACCAACAAAAAAAGAAAAATTAAAATAAAAAACATACAGGAATATAATTTTGCATTTAAAAGTTATGGAGGATGGTAATTATTAAATGTTCTACAACAAATTATAAATAAACAATTTCAAACTGAATTACTGAGGTATTTAAGGCAACAACTTTAAATGAAAAAAGGTAATATAAGGACTACGTACGAAAAAAATCCGTGCATGCAAATCTGCTTATAGAAACTAAACCAGTGGGCGAATTTCTTTAAGGCGATATTTTTTTAATGACTGTTATGTTCAAGTTCTAAATATAAAATAATAAATTAATTCCAGTTGGTTTTTAAGGAAATATCTGATCTTTTCCGGAATTATTCTAATTAAAGGTTTTATTGTGTTTCGGTCACTTTTTTGCTGGAATAAATCCATTTATTTTTAAACTCCGTTCCATTTTATGCTGAGCTTTTAATGTCCTTTAAATTGTTTTTTACTAGAGTCCAATATCTTTTAATTGCACGGAGTTTCGGACAATTTGATGGATTAGCCTCTTTCGGTACAAACTCTTACAATTTATTTGTTGCAACACCATTGTTTTGTTGTTGTAATGAGAAGAAGCGGAAATATGCCAGAAAATAGCAAATATACTGAATTTTATTAGGAAAGGGAGAAGTCTTTTCCAAAGGCATTAATTCACGTATATTTCTGTGTTAATGCAACCATTTTTTAGGAACAAAGTGCATCATTTCTGCGTATGCATATGACTTCCCAAATCAAAAACTTTCTTGGGAATTTTGATATCTTTAATACACAAAATTTTTCTGCCATAATCCCTCTAGCATCTGCAATATAGAATTCCTGGCTAGGAAGTTGAAAAAAGTCTCCCTGTACGAACGTTTCATCGTCTACTATATCCGAAGTATTTTCATGTTATTTTTTACCTCCAAATTCTTGGAGATACGTCTTCAGGCTAGACTATTTGATACTATTTGTCTTCCATTACCTGGTTACCATTCAGTGATCATGACTTCTTTGTATAATATTATGACCCAAGAAACTGTATTTTGCGGCACAACATCCTTCCCTGCAATTATTTTATATGACCAATGCAAGATTTCATGAACAATTTTAATTATGTGTTTATGTGTTTTTTGTTAAGCTTCTATTTTAAGAAAAACCAATTTTGCTATTACCATGAAACTTAGCACATGGTTGGCAAATACAAACCAATTAACAGATTTATTAATTTTTCACCACATCAAAAGTTATAAACCCAAGAGCGTGCACGGATTTTTTCGTGCGCAGTCCTTAGTTTAAGGCCTTAGAAGATGAATTTAAAAATATAAACAACTAAGATTTTACAAAATTTATTACATTTTTAAAAATGTTTTTAGGCGAATATTCTAAAAGGCGTAAATGGTGTTGGGAAGTAAAAAAAAAACAAAATCAATTTCCCTCCATGTAAAAGAATCCGAAAAATCTGTACAATGAAATAATTGTTTTCTTTCTCTTTTTACATTTAACTCATTACCAAATTATGACTTTTATCAACAATGAAAATAATGAATGTCTTGTCATATCAAGATATCAATATTGAATGTTGTTTGTTGTCATTCTTAATCTCTGTCTGCTCTCCCAGGAGTTTTTTAATGTAAAAATTAATTTCATTGATAACTTTAGTTGTTATTATTATATTCTTTGTTTAATGATACAACAATGCAGTTTTTTTACATTTCTTTTTTAAAGATTTTGGCTGCTTTAGCAGATACTCTGTACTATGTATTTTAGCCTTTTTTACTTTTGCTCTATTCAGCTTGAAAGAAAAAGAAAATGTAAAAATTTACTTTATATAGTTTGGTCATGCTTTCCTTTCATATCTTTATCTCAGATCTCTTAGATATTTTAATTTTAAAAGATTTTCTTAAAAAAAAAAAAATAAAATAAAAAGTCACCAATTAGACAAGAGAGATAAAGTAACCATATTTCTTCATAAAGATAAAAGCCTACAGGTAGGAAAAATATATTCGGCCAAGTCTGACCATATGATACCCTACATCATTGTATTAACTATCATCATTGTTACACAATGATAACAACACTAGTCGACAAAAAATCCTCCCCCATAGACAAATATTTGAACTTGATGTATTTTGATGTGCTAAACACGTATCTGCTTTCAGTTTTTTTCCGTCAGGTCTGGATTTTTTTATGGGCGTGTCTAATATTTCGCCCATAATAAGGCCATTACTCTAGTATATTTCCTCATAACTCAAAAACGGTGTGTACGATTGACATAAGTGATACACCAAAAGATGCGTACTAAAAATATCTTCAAATCATTTATGTGCTCAATAGTTTCGAAGTTATTTTGAAATAAGTGTCAAAAATATTAATTTTCATGCAAAATTTTAGTTTTTATTGTTACTAGAATTTCTTTTAATAAATGAAAACATCAAAAATGTTAAAGTTTATCATCTTTATTTTAAAGCCGGTAATGCTGCTAACAAAATAAGGTATGTATCTTCAAAATTGATGCACAAATCGTGATTTTATTCACAGTTGAGTAAAAATACCCATGTTGCATACAATTGAGTAGAAATACAGTGGTGGCCAAAAAATTTTTTTTGTTTTATTTTTTCTTGAAACAAAAATAGTTGGTCTAGGTGGATTTTGATGAGTTAAACAAGAATCTTTATTAACTTTTTTTCTATCACATACTGATTTTTTTTTAGGTGCATGACTACTATTACCACCTTATTCAGCGGTCACACTATAAAATTCGAGAATTGTTTGTCAAACTTAGACTATAACTCAAGAGCCGTTTACACGATTTTGATAAGTGATACATCAAAAAATGCTAATGAAAATTGTCTTGAAGCTGTGTCAAAAATAGTTTTTATTCACTCGAGAATTTCAGAGTTATTTATCAAAGTTTCCACAATTTTTCAAAAGAAAAAAAAAAAAAAAAAAAAAAAAAATCGCTACTAATTACCGAATAACTACGGAAATATTAACTGGACAAAAAAATTATGTAAATTCAGCTCAAAGACAATTTAAGTCGCTATATATTGGAGTTAAATTTATCCGAATTGGACAAACCGTTCTTGAGTTATACAAGTGTGTCATAGTAGTCATGGCCATAAAAAAAATCAATACATGATAGAAAAAAAGTAAAAGCTGATTCTTATTTAGCACGTTAAATTCCATCTATACACCTATTTTTTTTTTATTTAATACACCTATTTTTTTTATTTTTGCCCACTAGTGTATCTCCACTTAACTGTAATTATTGGGTACCCTAACTTAACTGTGAATACAATCAAAATTTGTGCATAAATTTTTATGATACGTGGCTTTGTTTACTCATAATTTTGCCAGCTTTGAGATGGTGATAAACTGAAACATCTTGAATTTAGCATGAATACTTATATCGAAATATCTCCTAAGCTATTCATCGGATAAAATTTATTAGTAGAACCACTTAAAGCCAGTTTTTTTTTCACATATTTTTGTGTATTATTTATATAAATCGTGCATACCGTTCTCGAGTTATGGTGAAATATACTCGAGTAATCGATTTATTTAGGAAGCAATATTAGACACGCCCATAAAAAAAATCCCGATCTGATGGAAAAAAACTGAAAGCAGATTTGAGTTAAGCATGCGGAATTCCATCTAGTCCACATATATATTTTTTTTTTTTTTGAAGGAGCACGAAAAAAAATTTTTTTGTCGACCAGTGTAATTGGATGCTGGTGTAAAAAGTTATATTGCTTTCAAAATTAGTAAAAAAATTTTAAAAAAATACGCTAACAGATGCATTTTATACCCTACACCCGCAAAGGTAGTTGGAATATTTTGCGTTTGTGCTGATGTTTGTAACGCACAGAAAAAATATTCCAACACCCACCTTAAAGTATACCAATCGACTCCTTGTCCATGTAAACCTTGTGTCCAAAGTACATGACGCAATTTTGAAGATAATTTTATTAAATTTGGCAAATGTGTTTGTTTTGGCATAACGACGAATTTTGAAATTGAAATTGTTCATGATCGGTCGCCCTCACACAAATACACACCGGAATAGGATTCTAACGCTAAAAAAATGCCTTATTTATGTCACTTTTTCAATAAAATTTGGTACGAATAATTTCTAAGTTCTATACAAAGAAATCATACTAATAAATTTTTTAAGAATAAATTTCTATAGGTCCGATAATAGGCCTATTAGTGCACAAACGGAATGGTGTAGGGTATCAAATCGTCGAGCTTGACCGACTATATCTTAACTGAAGAAACTTTTTATATGATCTAATATGTATGCATCGAAATTTAATATTAAGTTTAGTATTGATTTTTTCCGGTACATATGTGCTTTTATGGCGTTACGAATTGCTGCCAAATTCTCTTATTACTTAACATACGTTAAGTAGTAAGCAGTAAGCAATGAGGCCTTGTACCAAGACTTTTGAAAAATTTCTATTAAATCGATTTCAATTTTACTGGATGATTTTTTATTTTTATTTCCTTTTTCTCTATTTACTCTTTAAACAATTTTTAATCAACTTTTTTTTAGTACCAAAGATTTTATTACAACAATGATGATGTATTTTTGAGCTGTACAAAAAAAAAAAAAAAATCTTTAAAAAAAAAAAACATTTGAGCAAAAAATGTCAATTGTCTTAAGACAATAACAATTTCATTTTATTTTCATTCAACATTTTTTATAGCTTATATTAAAACTCTAAAGGAATTCTTTTAATGTTTTAGCTAAATTTTTTATTTTATTTTTAGCTTTGCAAAAGCTGAAAATATGCTCAGCATCATGAACATGAAAATAGCCATTATCAGCATTGATTTTGAGCCTTTTTTTGTCTCTCTGTTGTTTCTTTTCCTTTATTTATTTTTATGTGAGAAAATAAATAATGTATTAAATTTCTTGTTTTCTTTTATACTCTCCATATACATATATATTTTTTATCTGGTCTTTATCAATTACATTTTGTTGATAGTATATAGCAATTTTTTTTTTTTTTTTGGGATTTAATTAAGTAGTTTTCTTTGATTTTTTCTTTATGTCTATAACTGAGAAAAATACAGCTTTTTGTTTTAATTAAATAGTTGAAAAAAAATTCAAAGGAGACTAAAGAGAAAAAAACTTTTAAATTACATACATTTGAACATGATTTTAAATTTATCCTGAAAAAATGCCAATTAGTCTTTACTTCTTTGTTTTTGTTTTGCTATAATTACAAGATATTTTGTAAAGAGCCACATTTATTTTTTGTTTTCCTTGAGACATTCTTTTCTAGGAATTTACACAAAATAATTTTTATTATAAAAGTAATTATTTTTTCTGAAAATAAATTTTTGTTTTGAACTAAGTTATCAAGTTCATAATGTCCTTTTATTGTGTGTCTTTTTTTTAACAGAAAAATAATCTTTATAAAAATTCCTGATTTAATAGTAATATGAAATTTGACTTTTGTGCTGTTTTCTAATTTTTCCTTCTCATAAAATCTGAATAAGAAAACTCATTGAAATTCAAAACTGTTTTAAATGATTTTTTTGTACATTTGATTTTAGTTGGTCATTTTGTTCACCATAACAATAAAAATAGTCAGAGTGCCAGATTTAAGAAATTGTCCCCTAAAATTAGGAATTTCAAAAGTTTTTAAAATAAATTTACAATTAGCATTTTTTATTACAGATAATTTTCAACAGATTGCTTTAAACAGAAAATTTTCGTTATTTTCTTTTAACAAAAAATTTTCGTTGTTTTCTTTTTATAGAAAATATGTTTAAATTTTCTTTTTATAAGAAATTTTCGTTAAATATTTTTCTTTTCATAGAAAATTTTCGTTTAATTTTCTTTTTGTAGAAAATTTGCACTAAATTTTCTTTTCATAGAAAATGTACATTAGATTTTCATTTTATAAAAAATTTTTGTTGTCTTCTTTTTATAGGAAAATTTTCCTTAAATTTGTTTTTACAGAAAATTGTCGTTAAATTTTAATTTTATAGACATTTTTCGCTAAATTTTCTTTTTATAGAAAATTTTCGTTAAATTTGCTTTTTGCATAAAAATTTCGTTTAATTTTCATTTCACAGAAAATTTCAGTTAAATTTTCTTTATAGAAAATTTTCGTTAAATTTTCTTTTTATAAAAAAATTTTCGTTAAATTTTCTTTTCATAGAAAGTTTTCGTTAAATTTTGTTTTTATAGAAAGTAAATTAAATTTTCTTTTTATAGAGTTTTCGTTAAATATTCTTTTCATAGAAAATTTTCGTTGAATTTTTTTATAGAAAATTTTCATTAAATTTTATTTTTATAGAAAATTTTCGTTAAATTTTCTTTTTATAGAAAATTTTTGTTGTCTTCTTTTTATAGGAAAATTTTCCTTAAATTTGTTTTTACAGAAAATTGTCGTTAAATTTTAATTTTATAGACATTTTTCGCTAAATTTTCTTTTTATAGAAAATTTTCGTTAAATTTGCTTTTTGCATAAAAATTTCGTTTAATTTTCATTTCACAGAAAATTTCAGTTAAATTTTCTTTATAGAAAATTTTCGTTAAATTTTCTTTTTATAAAAAAATTTTCGTTAAATTTTCTTTTCATAGAAAGTTTTCGTTAAATTTTGTTTTTATAGAAAGTAAATTAAATTTTCTTTTTATAGAGTTTTCGTTAAATATTCTTTTCATAGAAAATTTTCGTTGAATTTTTTTATAGAAAATTTTCATTAAATTTTATTTTTATAGAAAATTTTCGTTAAATTTTCTTTTTATAGAAAATTTTCGTTAAATTTTCTTTTTATAGAAAATTTTCGTTAAATTTTCTTTTTACAGGAAATTTTCGTCAAATTTTCTTTTTATAGGAAATTTTCGTCAAATTTTCTTTTTATAGAAAATTTTCGTTAAATTTTCTTTTTATAGAAAGTTTTCGTTAAATTTCCTTTTTATAGAAAGTTTTCGTTAAATTTTCTTTTTATAGAGTTTTCGTTAAATATTCTTTTTATTTCGTTGAATTTTTTTTATAGACAATTTTCGTTGAATTTTTTTATAGAAAATTTTCATTAAACTTTCTTTTTATAGAAAATTTTCTTTAAATATTCTTTTTGTAGGAAATGTTCGTTAAATTTTCCTTTTATAGAAAATTTAGTTAAATTTTCTTTTTATAGAAAATTTTCGTTTAATTTTGTTTTTATAGAAGTTTTGATAAATTTTCTTTTTATAGAAATTGTTTGTTTAATTTTCTATTTATAGGAAATTTCCAACAAATTTTCCTTTTATTGAATTTTTTCTTTAGATTTTCTCTTTATGGATTTTTTTCGTTAGGTTTTCTCTTTATAGAAACAATTTGTTAAATTTTCCTTTTATGGAAATTTTTCGGTAAATTTTCTTTTTATAAAAAAAAATTCTTTTTAATATTTTCTTAAGACAATTATCATTAAATTTTCTTTTCATAAAATTTTTTCGTGAAATTTTTTCTTTTATAGGAAATTTTCGTTAAATTTTTCTCTATTTTCGTTAAATTTTCTATATTTTTCAGTCAAAACAAAATTTTTTCGTGAAATTTTTTCTTTTATAGGAAATTTTCGTTAAATTTTTCTCTATTTTCGTTAAATTTTCTATATTTTTCAGTCAAAACAAATATTCTTTTGGGAAATGAAAAAAATTGTTTCTGGCAGCACTGAAAATTTTTGAAAACAATACAAATTCATAGGAAATAACAAAATATTTGTAGAGAATTGTTGTAGTTTAATTTTTCAAATATAATGACAAACAAAGTGCATTTGAAAAATATTTAGAGACGTGAGTTCAGTAGACTGGATGAGCAACAGCAGCTAACAAAATATAATGGATATTGAAGTAGTATAAGAGTGTGACGAATTTGGGGCCACTTAAGATTTTAAATAACAGAAAATTGGAATTAAAAAAATAAATTTGGAAAAATTTGCTTTTATTTTAAACAATGAATCATAAAGCCTAATACAAAAAAAAAATAAAATAAACTTATATTTTTTCCCCAAATGTAACAGTTATAATAGTTTTTTAAGTTTATAATTAAACAGTTTGAAATTATGAAAAAAATTTATAAAGTATCTCAAAAAATATATAATTTAAATTGTATCAAACAAGTTATACATTTTAACAGTCTTGTTCTCTATCTATACTGTGGAGAAAAAAATACGTCAAGAAAACTCATTCAAACTACAGCAGCGCAAAAGTACTTTAAAGCCCGAAAATAAAAACCAATTGTATCCTACAATAGAATAAGACAAATTATATGAAATCATTTACGAATACAAAAGAATAAATGAAAATAATACTCGTCCATAATAAAAGTGAGTGCAAGAAAAAAATAAAATACAGAAGAAAAATATTATACAACTAAAGAAATTGAACGCAGAAAGAAGAAAAATTCCAACTAAATCACAAACACTACAACAGCAAGAAAAAAAGTAAATAAATTGTATTTAATGCATTTGTAAAAAAAAATAACAAATATATTGTAGTGAAAAGGATACAAAATTTAAGCTTAATGAAGAAAACTAATGCAAGGAAAAAATCTTTACCCGAACTGCCATCTGGGCGATCTCTTAAATCTTGTAGTTCACGCAAAGCTTTAAGTTCGTCTAAAGTGATTAAGTTGTTTTAATGTTAAGAAAACAAAAACGTTAAAGATTTTTTTTTTTTTGTTTTGTTTTTGGGTGATAAAGGGTGTAATTAGGGAAACAAAAAAATAATGGTTATAATAATTATATAATTTACAAATACAAATATAGATATGTATGTTTGCTAAACATATATAAGTTAGCTTAATAGTATTTTCATAACAAATACTTCACAACTTTTACAAAGTTATGTATTGTATTTATACTATAAACTTACCCGGTCTTCCATAATATGAGGCATCACCATAATAGCCACGATTTTCCATACCCGGTTCACCTTTTGGTCCTGTTATTGATAGCCCTGGCATACCAGGTGGTCCGGGTGGTCCCGGAGGTCCAGGTGGTCCTGGCATAGGAACATATTGTACACCTTCTCCTGCTGCTGCTGGTAAACCTGGAGGTCCAGGCATACCATCACGACCATCTTGTCCTCTATCGCCCTTTTCACCTTTGGGCTTTAGTTTATTTTGTTGGAAAGGGGAGGAGATAATAAGAAATTTTAGTTTTCAAAGTCATTTAAATAAATGTTACGAAAATAAAGATAATTATATTTTCAGTTTAAAAGAAATACCTAAGGGAACTGTTTTTATTAAAGCTTTTTGTGCTTTAAAGAAAAGTATCTTTCTCTAACTTAAGTCATTTTGTGTTTTTTTAAACAATGTTTTAGAATTATTAAATAATTGCTTGGTTAATTCCCCAAACGACAATAGTCTCAACCAAAGTGCTACAATTTGTTTATATGCATGAGGGTGAGTGTGTTTTTGTGAGAGTAAATGTCTCTTGTATGTATGCAAAGTAATGTCAATTAGCTGCAAACAACAAACCATAACCTTAGACAGTGGATACAGTAAAAGGAAATAATTATTCCATAAAAAGAATATTAAAAGAATAATTTCCAATAAAAATAAAATTTATGGAAAATGTTCTATAAAGAGAAAAGTTTGTGGACAATTTTGTACAAAGAGACAAATTTATGCAAAATATTCTATAAAGAGAGAAATATATGGAAAATTTTCTATAAAAAGAAAATTTAACGAAAAATTTCTATAAAAAGAAAATTTAACGAATATTTTCTATAAAAAGAAAATTTAACGAAAATTTTCTATAAAAAGAAAATTTAACGAATATTTTCTATAAAAAGAAATTTAAAAAAATTTCTATCAAAAAAAATTTTCCATAAAAAGAAAATTTAACGAAAATTTTCTATAAAATGAAAATTTGACGAAAATTTTCTATAAAATGAAAATTTGACGAAAAATATCTATAAAAAGAAAATTTAACGAAAAATTTCTATAAAAAGAAAATTTAACGAAAAATTTCTATAAAAAGAAAATTTAACGAAAAATTTCTATAAAAAGAAAATATGACGAAAATTTTCTATAAAAAGAAAATCTAACGAAAATTTTCTATAAAAAGAAAATTTAACGAAAATTTTCTATAAAAAGAAAATTTAATGGAAATTTTCTATAAAAAGAAAATTTAACGAAAATTTTCTATAAAAAGAAAATTTAACGAAAATTTTCTATAAAAAGAAAATTTAACGAAAATTTTCTATAAAAAGAAAATTTAACGTGATGAAAACTTTCTATAAAAAGGAAATTTAATGAATATTTTCTATAAAAAGAAAATTTGACAAAAATGTGTTATAAAAAGAAAATTTTACGAAAAATTTCTATAAAAAAGAAACGGCGAAAAATTTCTATAAAAAGAACTTAACAAAAACTTTCTATAAAAAGAAAATTTAAAGAATATTTTCTATAAAAAGAAAATTTAACGAAAATTTTCTAAAAAAAGAAAATTTAATGAAAAATTTCTATAAAAGGTAAATTTTCCATAAAAAGAAAACTAACGAAAATTTTCTATAAAAGGAAATCAACGAAAATTTTCTATTAAATGAAAATTTGACGAAAAAGTTCTATAAAAAGAAATTTAACGAAAATTTTCTATAAAAAGAAAATTTAACGTAAATTTTCCATAAAAAGAAAACTTAACGAAAATTACCTATAAAATGAAAATTTAACGAAAATTTTCTATAAAATTTAAATTTAACAAACATTTTTTGTAAAAGAAAATTTAAAGAATATTTTCTATAAAAAGAAAACAACGAAAATCTTTTAATGAAAGTTTTCTATAGAAAGAAAATTAACGAAAAATATTTAAAGAAAATTTTCTATACAGAATATCTAACGTGATGGAAATTTTCTATAAAAGGAAAATTTAATGAATTTAATTTTATGTAAGGAAAGTTCGCAGAGAATTTTATGTAAAGTTCGTAGAATTTTTTTCTTATGAAAATTCATTGAAAATTTTTTAATGAAAATTAATTGAACGTTTTTCAAAAGAAAAATTCATAGAAAATTTGTTAAAATTTTCTTTAGAAAAGTTTTATAGAAAATTTTGTTTACAAAGGAAATTGAATGAAAATTTTCTAAAAAAGAATAAAAAAAAAACAAAAAACGAACATTTATTTTGAATTCTCCTTTTAAACAATTTTTTATTAAGATCCACTGTCATACTATCGCATCCATGTTGTACAAATCATGACATTAATAACGAAACTAACTGTGACTATGAAACAACAAAATTGACGGCAATATAATAATGATCGTCAGTTCTACTTATTGCTGTTGTTCTTACTCCTTTGGTTATAAGTATTAAAGTTTCCAACGTAAGTAAAAACACTTTTATTTCTAAATTTGTAGACATAGGAAAAACAAAAATATAGCTTGTTTTATCACAGTTTGTTACTAATAAACTCACAAGCTAGCACGTATTCTAAAAACATATCTTTCTCAAAACGTACCAGTAGTTATGGTGACTGTTCCCAAGCTAGTGATTTTGTAGCAATTCACAGATATAACTATTTATTGGCGAAGCTATACTGGTATTAAATGAGTATTTGTTTTATCTTAGCAAAAGTTGTAAAGAGGGGGAGAAAAAGTGATTGAGTTATTTTAATAAATTTTAAACTGACTTCACATAGGGTTATTTAGGCGGAGTTAAAGGAGTTAAAAAAGGAATAGACTCTTTCTTATATTAATAAAAAAATCTAAAAGCAAGTTAATAGTCAGTAAAAACTGCTGGGTTAAAACTAAAAATTTGCACGGAATTTGTGTTCCGCACAATAAATATGTTTTGCTAAAGTAGCACAAGAAAGAAAAAAACGAATATATAAACAAGCAAATCAACGACCAAAAACGTAACAGTTCAACAAAATACCGGGAAGTCTGAGTAGTCTTATTAGTAGGTGTATTTACAGTAATATCAAGAAGAGAAGAGATGGGGGTTTTAAAACAAGAGAATATATTGTTGCTGTTTTTCAGTCATTCGTAGTTGTTGTTAACAAAACACCGGAGACACTAAACAATTCGTTTGGGGAGGAAAAATGTTATAATAAGCAACCATGTTTAACGAAACATAGTTAAGACAATAATGGCATAAAACGGAAAATATTCAAACTCATACTGTTGTTTCCATTATAAAATGTATGCTTCATTCAGGGAGGATATTCGAGCAGTGTTGCTTACAATTGTATACAGTTGAAAAAATAATTAAAAATATTATTATACTTTTTTTCTTATTACAAAATTTTGAACTTCTTTGATTATTATTACTTTTTCTTTTTAAAGTTTTGTTTCATATTTAAGAATATGGTTACCTTCCCTTATTTACAGATACTTGCTTCATTATTATTAACTCCTTTTTGTACAGAGGTCATAATCATAAAAATTTATTAAAATTTAGTTGTGTCTTAGTCTTTTGACTAGATTATTAGTATATGTCTGACCATCATTGTAAAATCACGAAGCGGACATATAACAAAAACTCCTGTGAAATTAATTTCTTGGTATTTTTTAAAACTGAGAAGAGTAGAGCAAACTTTATGGGCTCTTAAAACAAATGGGACATTTATTAAGATGATTTCTTGATATAGACTGTCAATTAATAAGTCATTCGTTCAAACAGAATATCCATTGTAGTATTTGCTGTGTGTGATGATGATAATACCAAGTACTCAAATACAGCAGATTTATTTTCAATTACCAGAAATGTCATAGATTCTATCACGTCTTAAATTTACCCCAAAGAAGAAATGATCCTCTATGGAGTTTTTAGGTTAGTTATTCGTCTTGTTAAAGAATACTAATTCATCTTTCGTGCTTTGTAGAAAAGAGTACGGCTACAAAAATATAATATTTCTGCAGGAAATTGGTGGCAATTATAGTACTTTTAAATAAAAATTAGTGAATTTTATGAAAATTATTCTATAGTTATCTGATTCTGAGAATGTTAAAATTTATATTATAGTGGCCAGTATTGTATAGGTAAATTGAGAATAGACTACGACCGGACCAATGGTACATAAACAGTGTTAATTAACCACCTCCAATGACTATGACTCTATATAAAGTTCCAAAGAACGTGCTACGTGACGAGTTTTGGAATAGTTCTCTTACCTCTTGGGGTACGTTAGTTCCATAAATTTCACTGTGCGCACCAAGAAATCTTAAAAGTATGAGGGATACGGAGTACATGTAAGGAAATAATTTTTAAAAAAATGCATTGCTGTCAAAGAAAATGTACCTTCAATATGGTCAACGCCCATATTAAAAAGGAGTGAAAGCAGATTTTCAATGATATCCATTCCCTATAGCTTTTTTTCATTAGAAGGAAGTTAGTTTTTTCAAAATTTTGTCGACATAGCAAACAAAAAAAATTATTTTTCCTGGGCTACAAATGAACCAAACTGTTATTTATTTATACGTTTAAAGCAATTTCAAGAATTTTTGGCATCGATTATGCATATTTTGGGCTTAATAGCATAATTTGTCATATATGTATAGAAAATCCTTATTTAAAGCATATTTTAGGAATTTAAATGGCACTTAATGCTTATTTCATACTTAATAGCATAATTTTGCATATATATTGTACTGAAGAGTAATATTACATATTTTACACTTAAGAGCAGAAATTTAGCATATTTTGCAAAATACAAATGTTATTCGTTTTCTTTTTATTGTAATGTAAGTTTTTTAAATCTGGTTCCCTAATAATTTTCTTACTAAAAATTTATAAAAAATTTTTAATTTTTCAAAAAAAAAAAAAAAATTATTTTTCCTGGGCTATAAATGAACCAAACTGTTATTTATTTATACGTTTAAAGCAATTTCAAGAATTTTTGGCATCGTTTATGCATATTTTGGGCTTAATAGCATAATTTGTCATATTTGTATAGAAAATCCTTATTTAAAGCATATTTTAGGAATTTAAATGGCATATTTTTGCTTATTTCATACTTAATAGCATAATTTTGCATATATATTGTACTGAAGAGTAATATTACATATTTTACACTTAAGAGCAGAAATTTAGCATATTTTGCAAAATACAAATGTTATTCGTTTTCTTTTTACTGTAATGTAAGTTTTTTAAATCTGATTCCTTAATAATTTTCTTACTAAAAATTTATAAAAAGTTTTTAATTTTCTTATTTTTTAGAAAATCATAATAATAAAGCTATGTTTAGAATGAATAGTATCATTCAAAATTTAGTCAGGAAAAAAATATATTTTCAGGGCATACTTTTTTAATTTAAGGGCATAATTTCCTATTGCGCATAAAACACTTGTTTTTAGGGCATATTTCTGATGCCCTTTTGATGATATTCTACTTATAATTATTCAGTTATTATTCAGCATCCATATTGATTCTATATAATATACATAAATATTTTGTAACTATCTTAAAAGTTGTGTATTCTTCGATACTTTGAAGTCCTTTTGAGAGGAAATTTTACATTCAGAAGAAAAACATAGTACTCAGTTTCACTATGCTTGGCCTCTAGTGTCATTCTTATATCGATTTTATTAGAAATGAAAATTTCTATTGAAGGGTGATATAATTTTACAAATTTATATTAAAAAGCAACATTTTAAAAGGATATTTTCTAAATTTTTTTGTGTAAGGTTTAAATAAAAAATATATATATTTGGCACGGATTCTTAAATTTTAACATTATTGAGTTATAATTATGTGTTTTTTATATTATGTTGTAACGATCGCACAGGGCCTTGCCACTTCAGAGAATTTGCTACCTATAAACCAGCCGTGCTCAGTGAAAGTGGGGGGTGTTCTTCTCTCCTTATAGGCAGACCAAACCAGTTACAAATAAATAATATTAAGGTAGCATTTACAATTTATTGTAGTCGAGACAAAATAAAGTCATAAATGGAAATGATAAAAAAAATAAATAAAAAAATAAAATTCCGAAGCAGGGTTATATAGAGGATTTAGATGGAATTAACCCTCTCTCTTTACCCACCCTTACCTTGCTATCTAGTTCCATTTTTCCCGATAGCCCGAAAACTACTACCTAATTAGCATCTAAGCTTTTCGTGGATATAATTAAACAATCTTAAACACTCATTATGATGAAAACAATTCAAACATTTAAGTTAAAATGAAATAAAATATTAATAATAATTTTATTTATCATCATAGTAGGCAAAAAAAAAAAAAAAAAAAAATCAAAAATTATTTAAAAGCAAAATTCAAATTTAAAATATAAAACAAAAAAAAAAATTTCAAATTTTTAAAAAAAAAATTGTTAGTTGTTTTTTTTTTTTTTTTTTTTTTTTTTTAATTTCTAATGTAAAAAAAAAAAACTTTGTTGTTATTGTTATTGTGTTTTTTTTTTTTTTTTTCTCTTTGTGTTATAATATAATTTTAATAATATGAATGAATATTGTAAATTTTTATTTTATAAATTATTTTTAAACATCGACTCACCAATTCAAATCCAACGATGACACCAGCGCTGTTGTCTCGAACGTTTTGAAGAACTTTATTTATAGTTGTAGGGCATTTGTTTAACTGGATTTATATACATATTCAAACATTTATAAATTTTTTTGTAAGTGTAATGTTGTATGTATGTCGGTGTATATGTGTGTAGGGTTTGTTTAGTGTTTATGTCTGTTTTATATTTTAAACTTTTACATTTTAGAAAATTTAATTATTTAGTTTAAGTTATTAAAATTAAAAAAATTAGTTTAAGATATCGAAATTAAAATTGATTTAAGTTATTAAAATGAAATGCAAATTTAAGAGAAAATGTAATTGAATAACAAAAATTAAATTAAATCAAATTATTTACGTTTACGTTAATTTTTCTTTTCTTTTTAAGTCAAAACAATTTGTAAAATTTGTGGTTTAAAATTGTCTTTAAAAAAAATTAAATCATCTTTTAGAATGTTTTACGGTTTACAAGACTTGATGTAGGGTGTGTCGCAATCTATGTCTTCTTATATTTTTATTTAGCAAAAGATTTGGACGAAGAAAACGACTATAAAGTGACCACCACATACGCTGCCACAGACCAACAAATCACCAAAATTTCCAAATCTATATATTGCTTGATTCGTATGAATTGTTCTGTATATATCCATGAAATGGTTTCTTCTTAAACCAAACGAAAAATACAACAGCTCCGTTCAAATAAGGGACCAAAAAAAAATCTACATGGAAATTTTACCAAACATAAAAAAAAATCCAGATTGTACCACTAAAAAAAATTACCTCTTTCAAAATTGTCCGTAATATTTGCAAAATTGTTCTATCCCCAATTGGCTAATGACACAAAATGTTCCTTTTATTGAAGGAAAACAAATTTCTTAAAATTTCAATTGTTCCAGATATTTATTAATCTAATTAAGTATTTTTTCTTTTTTTCAACGCAACTTTTAATAATTCAATTTATAAATGAAATTTTTGAAAGAAAAATCATGAAGCTAAAAAATTGCTTACTACAAAAAAAAATTTGAAATTTAAAATTTGAATTTGAAATTTAAACAAGTAAAATAAAATTAAAGTGGGTACAAAGAAGAAATAAAAAAATATAACGAGGTCTCACAAAAACAGATACATTCGTAGTATATATACGTAAGGAATGGAACTGGAAAAAGGCCGAAGAAATGTTTAAGGTATATTGGAATGTGTATCATCAAGTCCAAATATCCTTTGCGTGATATATGCCTGTATTCTCACTATCTACGTCCTTCAACTCGTAATTAACGTAACCAACCCGTCTTAAAACAATTGCCTTAATTCCAACAGGAGCGAGCTTCGAATTGAAATTTTCGACCTTGGAACTTTGTGTAAAATTCCGCCTAATCACTTGTTGACCTACTTCAAACTCCTTATTCCTTGACCGTAGATTATATATCCTAGCATTCTTATTGTATGATTTCTCCATCAACTCCTTAATACCATATCTAATTAAAACTAATTCGTCTCGTCTCGTTAAAGTCACGTCGGAGTCATTCATAAGTCCTAAGTTCGATAACAATTTATAATCCTGTCCGTGTGTCAACATCGTTTGACCAAAGACAATCTGATAAGGTGTTGTTCCAATTGACTGATGAACGCTATTCCTCAACGCACAATTGATGCTGCTAATATACTTGTCCCATTCTCTTTGGTCCTTTCTAACATAAGAACGTAGCGCCTCATTTATTGAACGATTAACGCGTTCACTGGCGTTAGCTTGAGGACTGTATACTGCCGTCAGTGAATGTTGTATACCTTTATCCTTAAGAAAGTTCTCAAAGTCTTTACTACGAAACTGTGACCCATTATCTGTCACAATAACCTGAGGTACTCCGTAGCAATTAAAAATTTCATTTTTAAGATAATCAATTATGTGTTTTGAGATAAACTTTTTAAGTGGTTTCAAAAAGACAAATTTTGAAAAGTGGTCTAAAATGATCAAAATACCGATATTTCCACTTTTTGTCCTAGGAAGTGGTCCAATTAGATCCATATAGAGTCTCTGAAATGGTCTGTCAGTCTTTGTAATCTGTCCTAAAGGTGGTCTTAAAATTTGCGTCGGGGTCTTAGAAGTCCTACACAAATCACAATTTGCAATATAGTCTCGTACGTCTTTTGTCAGTCCTGGCCAATAAAAATAACGTTTTATCCGTTCGAGTGTCTTGGCTATTCCTCCATGAGCCGAAGTTGGAGTGTCGTGACAAGAGTATATAACACCTTGTCGCAATTCATTTGGTACAACTAATTTCAATATTTCCGATTCGTCTGGATTTCCCATCGAAAAATCAGTCCGTTTGTAAATGTATTTGTCCACAATTTTGAAGTCTGGTATTTCGGTCTCAGTTATATGTCTTCGTAGTTTCAAATACTCGTCACTTTCAAAAGAATCCGAATCCAAATCGATCATTGGCAAACTATCACACTCTAGAACTTCAACAAAATTCTCTCCTTCAAAAGCCCTAGACAAAGTATCGGGTACAATATTTTCACTACCTTTACGGTGTTCGATTGTGAAATTGAAACCCTGAAGTTTCAACGACCACCTTGCTAACCGTCCGGCTAAGTCTCTCTGTCCCATCAACCACTTTAGGCTAGCATGATCCGTCACAACCTTAAATTCTTGACCTTCTATATATGACCTAAATTTCTTCACGGCCATAACCACGGCTAGGCACTCCAGTTCCGTTATGGTATAATTTCTTTGAGCCCTATTCAACTTGTGTGACATATATGCTATAGGTCTCTCTATGCCATCACTATCCACTTGCGCAAGAACTGCACCAACACCACAAGTGCTAGCATCACACTGTAGGATGAAAGGCTTTGAATAATTCGGGTGAATAAGAAGAGGAGCCGAGGTCAATCTATTTTTCAAATCTTCAAAAGATTTTTGCGCTTCGTTCGTCCAAACAAAAGTTTTTTTCTTTGTAAGTAATTCTGTCAAAGGGTAAGTAACTGTCGAATAGTCTTTAATAAAACGTCTGTACCACCCCGTCATACCTAAAAATCTCCGTAATTGTCTTATAGTCTTTGGTTCGGGAAAGTCACGTATAGCTTGTACTTTGTCGTTGTCTACCTGTAACGTTCCGTTACCCACAACGTATCCGAGATACTTAACTTTGTTCAATGCAAAACTACTTTTATTAATGTTTATCGTTAAACCAGCTTTCCTAAGTTGAGTAGCAACTTCCATCAAATGCGTCAAATGTTCGTTAAAGTCCTGAGAAACAATCAAAAGGTCGTCTAAATACACAAATACATGTGATTTCAAGTTATACGGAATTACTCTGTCCATTAGTCGGCACAACGTTTGCGGTGCATTACACAGTCCAAACGGCATTCTTGTAAACTGGTACAATGGCCGATTAGGAACTGTGAAAGCTGTCTTCTGTCTCGAACTTTCCTCTAGTTTAATTTGCCAAAAGGCATCTTTCAAATCTATCTTTGAAATGCAATAAACCGGAGGAAGTCTTGCAATGAGTCCGTCTATATTTGGTATGGGGTAAGCGTCTTTTACAGTCACGGAATTTAGTTTTCTACAGTCCACGCACATTCGTATTTTTCCTGGTTTTATAATAACAACGGTAGGAGAGGACCACGGTGAGCTAGGCGCTTCTTCTATTACTCCTAAAGATAACATTCTATCTAATTCCTTACATAATTGCTTCTCGACAGCCGGAGATATCGGGTAGTACCTCTGTTTTATTGGTTTAGCGTCCCCAGTATCTATGTAATGCTCTACGAGTGTGGTACATCCCAATCCTTCAATCTCAGAGTTTGGAAACGTAGCTATAACTCTGTCAAGTTTCTGTCTTTGTTCAGCTGTTAGTACAAGTTTGTCCGGATCTGTCTCAGTACAATCAATTTCTCCAATCACCGGTATCGAAATCCCTAGTCCAAATTCTGTCCAAAAATCAAACCCACAAATAATTTCCTGTTTAATTGTCGGTACAACCAGAAACTCAATAAATTTTGTCCGTCCCTGAAAATGTATGTCTAATTTAACTGTCCCTAAAATGTTCTGTTTTTGACCGTCTGCAGTTCTAACATTACCATGGCATTTTTGAAAACCTTCAAAATTTTGGACTTTGGTAGCTAATAAACCACCAATTACACTTTTATTGGCTCCGCTATCTAATAGAGCTAAGTACATTTGATCTATTATCTTCAAACTTATATATGGTCTCTTATCCAATTCCTGACTAATAATAGGTGAAATAACATACGTTTTAAAAGATTTTAGCTTGCGATAGTACTCGCGAATACGATTGGAAGATCTTACTTTCCTCTTTGATTGACCAAAAATTCTGGTGCGAGCCTTCTCATACTCTCTCAAACGAACGTGATATGGTCTTTGTAGAGGATGTATCAATTCGTCCATTCTGTTCATATCTGGAAAATTTTGGTTTACGTCAGAGTTTTTGTCAGTGTCCATATCGGATGTTCGCTCTACTTGTTGCGAACATCCCGCAACAAGTTTCCCTGTCTATCTACCTTCTTACTACAATTCGGACACGTCGGTTTGTAAACATCCTTCATTCCGCAACCGTAACAAAACAACCGTCGAGTTTCCATGCAGTCGAAAAATGTGTGACCAACTATGTCGCAGTTCCAACATTTAATTTCAGATCTAATTGCGCAAATATTCGATTCTGTAGTGGCCTGTGGTAATGTCTCCTCATCTTGTCCTGATAATTCCGATACTCGTCCTTTAGTCGATCTACGTATTTCCACCATGAACTTTTCATGCTTTCTGACTTCCTTACGTAAATCAAAAATAGTATTTATATTTAAATGAAGAAGTTCGTGTCTTATTTCATTCCTTAAATTGCGAAGTATTATTTCGCAAAGATCTCGGTCAGCGATTGGCGTCCGCAATCTATCTGTCATTGCTGATATTGTATCTAAATATTCATCGATATTTTCTGATGATTTCTGTTTGCGTCTTCTTATGTCTTCTAGCAAATCAAAATCACTATTGTCATCTTTATATTGGCTCCGCAAAGCACGTGTTAATGAAAACCAATCAATTTCGTCGTTTTGCCTATGGTACCGCCAATACCATTCCAATGCCTTACCATCGAAGAGGCTGTGTGCGTGTTTGCAAAGCAAAACAAAATCTCCCCCTAAATGGTTAGTTGTCAAAGTGTTCACCCTGTACACAAACTCTTCCACAGTCATTAGATTATCGTGACCAGTGAACTTCAAACGCCAATTTCTAATAATATTAAGGACCCTATCAGCAAAGAAAGGATCTCTTGTGCTATCATTGTTCGAGCGAGGTGTCGTATCTGGATTATCATTACTATTAGGCTGATGATTATTACCAGGTATATGAATATTCTGAATAATTGTTCTTAATTCGTTTGAAAAATAGTCCGTCATCTCAGTTCGAAAGGAATTTAGTGATTCAGAAACTATTTCCCTTAATCTCCCATCGTTATCATTGTTTGTCCGTTCTGTACGTCTAGAATTATTTTTAGGTCTCCCTCGAGTTACCTCGGAAGTTACGCCACTATCTACATCAAGAGTAAAACTAACATTTGTTGGTTCCTCTATATTCAAAAGGTTATCCCTACTTCCTGTCAAAGGCATTCCAATAAAATATTAATTCAAAAAATCTAATCAGTTAAATAATTAATCCACTACTCGGTCTAGATAATAATATGGTAATATAAATAATGTAAAAGTAACCGCATACTTCAAAACTAAACAAAAAAATAATATACTTTAAAGTTTATTCGAGTTTCTAGAAAGCAAACTAAGCAAACTAAAGAAAATCTCAAAATTAAATTTTAAAGCAAAATAAAATAAAAAAAATTGTGACTAACATTCATAATATGGTATGAAACCGAAAAAAATTCCAGTACAAAAATCCATACAAACAAATTTCAGGTTCCCAAATTTAGAAAAATTAAAATTAATCCAAAAGCTTTCATAATTTTAAAATTTAACGGTTCAAACTTAACAACTGTCAAGTCAAAATTCCAAATTAAAATTTTAAAATTAGTTAATAAAATAAGAAAAAAAAAAAAAAAAATCGACATCACGGTATAAGATCTTAAATAAAAATGAAACATCAGCTTAGATAGAAAACATTTA